>CM052714.1:35765895-35790419 GCA_028551405.1 Uromys caudimaculatus | reverse complement strand
TGCTGGAGTACCTGACGGCCGAGATCCTGGAGCTGGCGGGCAACGCGGCCCGCGACAACAAGAAGACGCGCATCATCCCGCGCCACCTGCAGCTGGCCATCCGCAACGACGAGGAGCTCAACAAGCTGCTGGGCCGCGTGACCATCGCGCAGGGCGGCGTCCTGCCCAACATCCAGGCCGTGCTGCTGCCCAAGAAGACAGAGGGCCACCACAAGCCCAAGGGAAAGTAAACCAATGAGCGAGGCGTTTTCCTTTTTTAAAGCCCAAAGGCTCTTTTCAGAGCCACCACTTGGTCATATGAGAGTCTGGTAACCAAAGCCCAGTTCTACCTAGTTTGTGGCCGATCCACATCATAAAAGCATCGAACCATAATTCTGATCGCTGAGCTAATTGCTAGTAACTGCTCACGCAGAAATGTTGGATATCGCATAAACGCGCAGGTTCATTTTTTATACATAATTTATCTCTTGCAGTCCTTTAGCCTTAGTATTTCTCAGGAGAGGTATGAACTTAACGTCCCGTAATGGTAGAAAATTAATACATGAGGGTTTACGGAAATTGTTAGGTAAGCCTTAATGCAGCAGAGTTCAGAGGTTACTTGACGTGTAGTTCCTGTTGCGTTACTGCTAGCATTGTGTCATTTTAAATACTCTTGTGTGGAGTAAGGACGTAGTTTGGTTTCCAAGCCCAAGACAAAATACCTAGGTGCTTATTTTACATATCAAAGCTTACCTAGTCTCTCCTTTTCTCTTCCTCACTCCCTGCCACCCCTTTATTTGTCTGGCCTCAGTCCTTGGGGCCAGGGAACTTACCCAAGAGCAGTTTCTCAATAAATCTGCCTTCCATATATTCTAATCGGGCTTGGATTGTCTCATTTCATCGGCAGAGAAATAACCTATCAGGTCCAGGCGCCAGAAGCGAAAACTAAAACCCAAGGAGGGTAAAGAACATTTTCTAGAGTTGTTTCTGCGATGTCTAGGGTCACGAAATTTCAAAGTCAAGATTTCTTTGCCTCATGTTCTTTAAGCGGCTTGATACAAGGCACGGGTGGAGACATAAATATAAGAAAGCTCTGGTGTGCCAGACTAAAACATTAGTGTAGCAATCCATCCTATCAATGTGCAAGAGTTAACCTATCACCACCTGAACTCAGCCAATAGTACTACTGCGCGGGACTTTTGAAAATCAGACAAGCCTATCAAGATGCTTCTCTGTGGGGAGGCATGGTACGAGAGCGGGTACGTGTACTGCGCGTGCGCGAACGCAAGTGTACTTAAAGGCAACGCTTGCGCTGATTAGTTATCTTCATTTTCCCTACGGTTAGCTGCTATGGCTCGCACAAAGCAGACTGCCCGCAAATCTACCGGTGGTAAGGCCCCGCGCAAGCAGCTGGCCACCAAGGCCGCCCGCAAGAGCGCCCCGGCCACCGGCGGCGTGAAGAAGCCCCACCGCTACCGTCCCGGCACCGTGGCCCTGCGCGAGATCCGGCGCTACCAGAAGTCGACCGAGCTGCTGATCCGCAAGCTGCCGTTCCAGCGCCTGGTGCGCGAGATCGCGCAGGACTTCAAGACCGACCTGCGCTTCCAGAGCTCGGCGGTCATGGCTCTGCAGGAGGCCTGTGAGGCCTACCTTGTGGGTCTGTTTGAGGACACCAACCTGTGCGCTATCCACGCTAAGCGTGTCACCATCATGCCCAAGGACATCCAGCTTGCCCGCCGCATTCGTGGCGAAAGGGCATAAGGAGTTCTGTCATCCACACAACCACTTTTAAAGGCTCTTCTTAGAGCCACCCATCTTCCAAATAAAGAGCTGTAGCCTTTCCCAACTTGTGGGGTTTAGTACGTGTTTTATTTGTGAAAGTTCTAGGACTTCTTAACTTTGATCCTAATGATAAACCAGAAGCATTCAAATATTTAGCTAAGTATAGTGTTTTATTGTGTCAGCCACATGATACTCTGGCGAAAAGAGTGGAGGGTGTGTGTGTGTGTGTGTGTGTGTGTGTGTGTGTGTGTGTGTGTGTTTGTGTGTGTGTGTGATCTGCAAGGATTCTGTTCGCATTGCTAGTCTACATATTAGAGTAAGTTATCCACCTAAAGATTGGGATATAAAACCTTGGCGCATGGTTACAGTAAAAGGTTAGGCATTTATTGAAGGTAAAATAAGATTTTTAGTGGCAGATGTGTATACTTTGTGAACCATTTCTGAAGGACAGAACCAATAATATTATAGCTCAAAAAATTATCTGGTTTCCCAGACTTCAAAGAGTAACAGGGGTTTACCGTTCACTTTATAGCTTGCCTAATGTACCCACCTAAACACTAATACCCGCCCCCCACCCCTTTTAAATGGACTCATTCCTAGCCTAGGCTGGCCAGCAACTAGCTTTGTAGAGCAGGATGGTCTGTGTCTGGGAGATCTGCCCGTTTCTCCCTCCTACTATATGCTGGGATTCATGTGTATATGTCTTGCCCTCCTTTGGGCTTTTTATTTTTGAGATTCTGAATCTTCACTTTTTTCTCTAGTTACTTGTTTCAGCTGGCTTAATAATCATTACTTTGAGAAGACAACAGGCACTTGGGCACTGGGTTTGTCCTAGGTCATGATCACAGTGGTGCACGATGTGGAAATTTGAAGGCTGGCCTTTAAGGAGCTGTGCTGGTGATTGCGTGATGGAAGCCAGTTTGATCTCTGGAAGCCAAAATCTCTGTTTTGTATCTCCAGTACTCCAAGGAGAGCCTCGAAGATAAAACTGATAACTCACTTATCTCCTTTCTACTCTTTCACCTTTCTCCACCCTACAGAGCCTTCTCAATTTTTCCCACAACTATCCAGTGTTCTTCAGGTTACACTCTTTGTAAAGAGCTAATGATCTGCTTCTTTCCCACAAAGCATTTTTGTTTTAAAATACTTAATAAACTTGATAAAATAAATGAACAAGTGAGTATCACTCTGCATTGCAACAGAAACTGGACTAGTGAGAAATTCAGTGAGAAATTTTGGCACATCATAGATTCAGGATCTATGTATCTATGTATTTATGCATCTATGTATCTATGTATGTATCTACGTACATACATTATCTATCTATATCTATCTATCTATCTATCTATCTATCTATCTATCTATCTATCTATCTATCTATCTAGTACTGAATGATGGGGTTAAAGGTATGTGACCAGGCTGGCCTTGAACTCACAGAGGTTCATTTTGCTCTGATCCCCAAATGATGGAATTAAAGGTGTATAGTACAGCAACATGCTGTAGATCCAGAATCTTAATGTCGTCCCTGACCTCCAGTTAGCTTAGCAAGCCATGAGTGGTAGTGATACCCTGGATGATGGAGATGCTAAAAGTTTATATATACACATAAAATGTGCTTTGCTGAAAAACTACAGATGGCTTGCCACAATGTTTATTGCTTTTGGCTTTTAAAGACATTGATGGTGGTAAGATAAAATGCAATGTGGGGGTTAGGGTACCTTTGACGGGCTGTGCCAAGGTGTGCCCTTGAGAAAAAAGTAATAATACCATGTAACAGATTTAGTATAAAAGGTTTAGTGGGGGAGGAGAGAGTGAAGGCCAATTTAGCATGGGAATAAGAGGGAGAGGCAGACAGATGGGGAGAGAGAGAGAGAGAGAGAGAGAGAGAGAGAGAGAGAGAATATAGAAGTCACACACAAGGTGGCAGAGCGATAAGGGTTGTTGGAGCCCTTTTATCCACACCTGGCAGTGGCAGGTGATGATTTAAGCTGCTCCTAGGTTCCCAAGGCCAGGCCAGTGGGAATGCCTGGTCGTTAACACTCTCTTCCCTTTTTCTTTATTGTAAAAATGGGGAACTAGGAAGGAATGATGGTGAGGAAGAGGGGGTTGCATTCTTTAGACTGCTTTCTGCTGTCTGGGGGGCAACAACACCTTTGGGGACCTAAGAAAACTGGGATGCTGGCCAAGTGCCGGGAGGGCTGATTGTTCCACTCGCTGTCCTCTAGGCTCTGTGGGATATCTGGAGCTAAGCATGTACAGGCCTAGTTGAAGCCGACCGAATCAGCTGGGGATAGCCACTTTGAAGCTGTTTATGATGCAGATTTTGAGACCACACCTGGACTTGGCAGGATACTGAAAGGTATCAATAGCTATATCTGTGGGGCAGAAGATAAAATTAGGGAATCTAGGGCAAAACCTTTTTTCCTTAGGTATACATTTGAAACTTTTAGGCCCAGGGTCCTGGTAGTTAGAGGAGGGGAGTTCCAAGACCAGGGAAATGGGGGAAGGATCTCACCCTCAGAAATAGGCAATAGGTGGGGGACTTTACACTGTTGACTCATGAGAGGCAGATTCAAGTTGATTCTCTAAATCTTATAAGATTTTTTTTTTTTTTTTTTTTGGTTTACAAAGATAAGTCTTAGACATGCTAGCATTACCATTGTTTGTAATATGTACTGAAACCCCATTGTAGAAAAGGAAGTAGTGACTCACATCTTTGAGTCACAGTGGGAGCTTTGGAAACAGTTTTTGGTTAAAAGCATCAAGACTCTTTAGGGAGAGCTCAGGGAAAGACAGAAACCCTTATTTGAGCAGAGGGAACAAAAGCTCACTTGCTCGTTATTATCAGTATGAATACAGACTGTGAAAGTGCAACTTCTTCTCTCCCTTCATCCATCCAGAAGACTAGATTATACAAATCAGATAGACATTTTTAGCATATGTACTTTTAAGTCTATTCTTAGAAGACAACCAAAGGAAATTTAAAAACTTAAGCTTGTGACTATGATAATAATAGTAGAGCTTTGCCACAGCTAGACTAATAGTTTATCAGAATTCCACTGACTAATGTTAAAACTCTGAAATTTTGAAGTCTTCTAGTAGCCTTGGGAGGCAAAGAAATCTGACGCATTTTTCAGTCTATTTATATACCTTAAATTACTTTCTTAATCACAACCTTAAGCTTCAACCTTTATAACTTGCATTTACTAACCTTAAGTTATAACTTGAACGTACATACCTTAAAGCACCTAAAACACTTTCTGAAACCCTCACAACTTAAGATTTCATATCCTCAGACCTTATACAACGTTACATTCTTTTCCTATGCGATTATTTACCATAAGCCACGGTTGATTCCTGGGAGCAGCTACTGTAAAGTGGGTTCCTTTAAATGAGGAACAGTAAAAGTTTACATTGAAATCCGTTTTGTGAGTTCATCTCTTTTCTGAGTCATCTGGTAACACAGCAAGCTGAATCTAGACAGAGATAATAGCAGCTCTAGGAGAGTGAGGCCTGTGGCCTGATTTTTACATATGAGGAGAACAAAGAAGGCAGCTGAAACCTTGGTTGCTGCTGTTAAACTGACAAATCTATCACTAGCCTAGTATGTCAGCCCTATCAGAGACGTGAGAAGATGAAGTTCACTTGAGTAAACCAGAAATACAGACCAAACAGCTTCCGAATACCTGGAACCCTAGGTTCCTCTGTGGCAAGTGGAGAGCAGCAAAAGTTTTTGACCCAGAAGATCCAATGGACTTTACTGTAGTGTAGGAACTCGGGGGAACTCTACTACCCTGTCTAGCAAATCAAGGTTATCAATTCCCCAGTGTCCTATTTGTCCACAGTTTGTCAGTACTGTCGGCAGTTGACATTTAGGGTAGTTTTTGCTCAATGGTCAGCTTTGCCACATTTAAAGAGAGACACAGATAGAGATTCTTCTGTATCTATCATCTTTGGAGTTGATTAGGGGTACTGCCAGGAACTGATATGTTTCTATCATGAAAAGCTTTTTTATTAAAACTCCTTAAATGCTATATTCTAGAAATCTCTGAAGTGTTTGAAGACTACCTATCTGGAGTATATCTAAATAGTCAAACTTTGCTTGTTTCTAGTTACTTGTTTTAGGTTTAACTAAAACATATACAGGAGGCTAAATAAAGCTATTCCTGTAATTAATTGCACTAGTACTTAGCATGGCTACAAGTATAGTTCTGAACACATTAAAGGATTTGAATAATTATAAGTGACTGATTACCATCTTGGATTCCTTAATTATCCTTAAGAGTTTACAATGATTTGGCAGCTTTCATAAAACTATCACTTTAGGTTTACCCCTAAAAAAAAATCACAATTTTGTATTGAAGTTCTTTTAGTATCAAAAAACTTTTATTCATAGATACAGTCCACAGAGAGAATTACAATTTTACTGATTGTTTTATAGTGCACCATTGTATGCCACTTACTATTTTTTTTTTTTTTTTTAGGATTGCTTAGTTCATTATTAAAATAGCTAAAACTTAAAAGGCAAAGAAGCTAAACAAATATTACATAGTGAATATGAGTGGATCTTGGAAATTTATAAATCTTGATTATCAAATATACCTTATTTAGGAAACATATACATATATCATGTGGTCATTTTAAAATGGTGATGTCACATGGCACATAGTAAAGAAGGTTAGCAGCCATGTGGCTACTTACATCCTGGTAAGGTCACCAGCCAAGATGGAGAGTCACATAGTTGCTATTTAAAAATTTGTTTTTCTAATATGTATGTATTCCTAGTATATTATAAAGGGAAATTTTATAATATTTCATTCATACACACACACGAGCGCACGCACACACACACACATACGAATCCAAGTTACATGTATATACACGGCTTTTAAAAAGTGATTCTAAAATCTGGTTCAAAACTTTCTTGTTCTGATTTGAATTTTACCCACTTAGTCCCTAAACAAGAACATCATACCTAAGCTAGTTGGAGTTTCAGTTTTACTTAAACACTCCACTTAAAATATCCAGAAATAAGGGTTATTGGCAAACCACAGACATACTTCCTTGAACTGGTTAACTGAACCACTTGGGTATTAGGTCTTGAGGATTGGACGCAGGCATGACTGGATTCTTAGGACCCTTTCGTGTTTAAGTTCAAACCATAATCTTTAAGTGTACAACACAGAATACACTGATGGGCAATGTCTATTCTATGTGATTAACTGAACCATAAGTATTTGTACACAATCCTGCAGATGGGGAGTCAGTTATTTCTCCAGCGGTTACTAAAATCAGTACTAAAGCTCTAATTTTGAAGTCTTAGTGGCTCTGAAAAGAGCCTTTGGGCTAAGAGGTGAGCTCTGCGCGCTCACTTGGAGCTGGTGTACTTGGTGACGGCCTTGGTGCCCTCGGACACGGCGTGCTTGGCCAGCTCGCCCGGCAGCAGCAGGCGCACGGCCGTCTGGATCTCCCGGGACGTGATGGTCGAGCGCTTGTTGTAATGCGCCAGGCGCGACGCCTCGCTCGCGATGCGCTCGAAGATGTCGTTCACGAACGAGTTCATGATACCCATGGCCTTGGAGGAGATGCCGGTGTCGGGGTGCACTTGCTTCAGCACCTTGTACACGTACACAGAATAGCTCTCCTTGCGGCTGCGCTTGCGCTTCTTTCCGTCCTTCTTCTGCGCCTTGGTGACGGCCTTCTTGGAGCCCTTCTTCGGGGCGGGAGCAGACTTGGCGGGCTCAGGCATAGTTAACAGAGAAAAGAACCCAGTCCAAGAACAGAGAGAGATATCGAACTGTTTTCTGGCTGTACTGCTCTTTAAATAAAGCTGTGGCTGTCATGGTCAGGGAGTCTGCAAACGTCATGCAGTAACTGTCCAATCAAAGGAAGCATATTCGTTCAGTGGTTAGTTGAATGTATGTCAGGAAGGAGAAGCTGACTGAAGTTTACAGAGGATCTATTCAAATGAAGTCGCATCTTTCTTTCTTCTGATTGGCTAAATTTAGCTAATAGATTCTCATTATGAAAAGTAGACGAAATAAAGTTTTTAGGAAAAAGTTGGTATGTTGATGCTGGACTAAAGGCTAAGCCAATTCCCTTTTAAAAGTTATTTTGTCAATACTAACAGTAAATTCTGTCCCCCTAGACACAGAATTCATATACAAATTCTAGCTTCATGTAAAGTTGGTTTTCTATTTTAACATAGTCGATGAAAGATTCAGATGCAAGGCACCACATACTATTCACCTAGGGCTTCTAGAAGTAATTATTGTGCAGTCCGGTTCAAGTGGGTATGCTTTTCAGTTGGCCCAAGAATCCTTAGAGTTACTGCCCCGCTGCATCAATAATGCAATTTTAAGGAACCATTTACATAGTTACTAGAAATCATGGTAGTGTTTTTCTGAAGACATTTGTAAGATTCACGAACTCATTAAAAGTTGTACAAAGCTGTGCGTTTCTGTTCGATTTCATTTTGGTCCGGATAGTAAACTGCTCCCTTTCATCTCAAATACAATTTAAGAAAACAGACAAAACTTAGTTCTGGTAACCAAGTTCAGTAAGTAGCCCTTGTAACCGCTTCACCACCGCCAAAATCTACATAGTATCTCTCATTAAATTTTTTTAAAGCAAAATGTAACAATTAGGGAACTTAACAGCAACAATGTCGCTGAGGAACCAATATTTAACAAAGAAACGTAAGCCAGGTAATAAAGCAGATTTTTATTGGTCACAAATTTAAAGTTGAGCCCTGTTATCCAATTACCAAGTACTTCCGCATACATCATTCGCGGAGAGGCGTTTGAAGATTTCAACCAATCAGGAACATCTTGTCTCTATAAAAGGGAACCAACAGCCTTTCTTTACCATTCATTATTTCCTTGTAGTCATGGCTCGTACTAAGCAGACTGCCCGCAAGTCCACCGGCGGCAAGGCCCCGCGCAAGCAGCTGGCCACCAAGGCCGCCCGCAAGAGCGCCCCGGCCACCGGCGGCGTGAAGAAGCCCCACCGCTACCGTCCCGGCACCGTGGCCCTGCGCGAGATCCGGCGCTACCAGAAGTCGACCGAGCTGCTGATCCGCAAGCTGCCTTTCCAGCGCCTGGTGCGCGAGATCGCGCAGGACTTCAAGACCGACCTGCGCTTCCAGAGCTCGGCGGTCATGGCTCTGCAGGAGGCGAGCGAGGCCTACCTTGTGGGTCTGTTTGAGGACACCAACCTGTGCGCCATCCACGCCAAGCGTGTCACCATCATGCCCAAGGACATCCAGCTTGCCCGTCGCATCCGTGGAGAGAGAGCTTAATTTCATTAGGAAAAACAAAAAACAAAAAAAACAAACCCAAAGGCTCTTTTCAGAGCCACTACACCTTTCTATGAGAAGTGCTGTCACTTTTAGGTTTGGCGGCATGGCCAAACAGGTGGCTGAAATGCGTCTCTGATCCCTGCTTAGTCATTGTTAGACAATGTTTAATTTGTTTTGAGCCTTTTGTTATTAAAAGGGTAACGGTAACTGTTTATTTCTCCCCACTTCCTTAACACTAGTCTATACTTGAGTGAACTTTGCTATCGAAGCTTGTTTTTAATTTTATTCCTTAAGGCTACTGTAGGCAAGGGTACAGTCCGTTTGCTATTTATAGTTTGAGGCAGAAAAGACGTGCACCCGATCCTGCTAAGTCTCCAAGCCTCCATGCATTCCTGGTCTGTCATCCTGAATTAGCTGTTGCCTCCCACTAATACAGATTCATCTGACTACATCTGTGGTTTTATATAAAGCCAAGTGCAAGTAATCTCAGAATAGGTGGGTTGAATAATTCTTTAAGCAGGTATATAAATCAAGGGTTTTATTCTCACTTGAGAGCTGCGTGTATATGCCTAAACCTAGTTCCTTTCATCCATGGAGAAGAGCTCTTTATTGCCTGTCTTGAATAAGGTCTGCAAAGTTTTTATCTGAATGGTTAACCCTATGTATCAGCATAATTTTCCTCTTGTACTCCAGGTCCGTTATGGGCAAGGGCAAGAAAGTCCTGGGAAAGGGAGGCGCAACAACATGCAGTGTATTACTAAAGTCATTCGCCGCCACTCAGTGCATCCCAGCCTCATCTACTAGGAGATGAACAGGGTGCTGAAGGTGTTTCTGGAGAGCATACAAGGCACAAGACTGTCACAGTCGCGGATGTGGTCCAAGCACTCTGAAGATGAGGGGCAGCTGCTGTGAGGCCAGTATCTGCAAAAGACTTTTCAGGGCTACCCACTTTAAGAATTTACACCTAAAAAAAAAAAAAAAGAATTTACACCTCCTAGTGTAACCTAAGGGTGACTTGTTAAAGGAATGAGGGTTTCCTTAGTGTGTCTGCTTGCATCTGCTTTATCAACAACCCAATCAAAGGTAGTTAACCATTTAACCCTTTTTAAATTTTTTGTTTTTGTTAACAGCATCTTACTTGAGCAGCCTTGTTTTATTCCATAGAGATGTTTCTTGTCTTCCTATGCATTGTGATGGCAGTTGTAGAATAAATCTTTAGAGTACTAGCTATATACTTTGTATGTTAAGTACTCCCACACTTTGCTACTGAGAGTGTTAAATGTAACTTTCTTCCCTTTTGTCCAGATGGTGTAATTTAGCAGCACTAAGCACTAACCTAAACTCACTTATTAGAAATATAACCTTGTCCAGAGTTGTGGCACTCGGCTTTAGTCCCAGCACTTAGGGAGCAGAAGCACAGGCAAGCATATCTCAGTTCTAGGCCAGCATGGTCTATGGATTTAGTTCAAGGTCAGCCAGGGCTACACAGAGAAATACCGTTTACAAAGAAACAAACAAAATATAGATCCTCCCTTTTCCCAATCTGATGTTTACAGTAAATAAGGAGCCTGTTAAATGTCTTCTTAAGAGGAACAGACACTAGTATCCAGGATGTGGAATGTATGTGACACTTGTTTCTTTAAAAAAAAAAAAAATCTTGTCATTAAAAGAAGTGGGTTAGGGTTCTAGCTTAGTTGGAAGAGCACTAAGCCAGCATGCTTCTCCAGCCATGTGTATTGGGGTCACGTGGTATATGTCTATAATTTTAGAAGCTGGAAGGTGGGAGCAGGAGGATCATCAGTCCAAGGTAAACAACAAAATGGCCAGTTGAACGAGACCTTGACTTTAAAAAAAGAGAAAAAAACAATACAAAACAAAACAACTAAACAATATCTGTGTGGTATGTAGTTCAAGTTTAAAACAGACTTGAACAATATAATAGCCAGATAAACTAGTTAATTAGATTCTGGCTCTTAAGGATAGTGAGATTTTAACAGAGAAAAGCAATGTGAATTGGACATCTTATTACTTGAGGGCTTGAAAAAAAAAAGTCTTATTTTGTTTTCAGTCATATGTGAAAATTATATGGAAAATTCCCTTATTCTTGGGAGGTTCACATTCAAGTATACACCTCAAAGTTTCATGATGTCTGTCGCAAAGTTACTGTCAAATGCTTCAGACCAGTAAGTCACACATGGGTGCACGTGCACATGCAAATGTACTTGCACTCCCCCCCAGCACAGAGGATACGTTTATATATTTGATTTTATTCATTATTTTTATTCAAAAATTTGAGGCAACATAAATGGATGACAAAATTGTGTGTTAGGAACTCTTTAGAGAATAATGAGAGACACACAGAGACCCATTGTGCTGTTTTGCTATTTTAATTAAAATAATTATTTGCTGATTATGCTGCATGCATTAAAATAAAAAAGAAAAACCAAAAACCAAAAACCAACCAACCAACCAACCAACCAACCAACCAAACAAACAAAAAAACCCTGCCACTATGCTGCATGCATTAAAATTAAAAAACAGAACAAAACAAAACAAAAACAAAAAACCAAAAACAAAAAACCAAAATCAACCTGCCACCCCAAACACATCAAGCAACAAACAAATTGCAAGCCTTTCCTGAGAGCCTTTTTGCCACTTGGTTTTGAATTAGATGCCATTGTAAACTAGTGTTTGTTATTATACTAAATAAACCTTAAAATCAAATAGTATCATTAATTTTATGCCAGATACATCATAGTATGGTGTGAAATGACCCAGAAGTGTCAAAGCTGCTCTACCAAGTTCAAAAACTTAGATGCCAGATACTTCAGACACTGACACCAAGGATAGATGACAGGGACCATCATTTCAGTCCTGTTTGCCTTATCAGACCCAGAGTAAACTAAGTATACCTAATACTTTCAGATTTTCTTCTCATACTGTGCCCTTGTCCAGGCTCATGGGGAATAAGCTGAGTTTCACCACATTGTCCAGAATTTGTAAATAAGAATATTTATGTATCAAACATAAAAGTGGATGTTATGTCTAGAATGTGAACTCAGACAAAAGCTTGAGACAAGAGCAAGGGATTTGTCTGGGGTCAGCTTGCTGCTTAGAACTGAAGTTGAGGTTTTCTGAAAGCTCTTTCTAGTAAGTCTGATTAGATGGTGAATTGTTCACAGATTATGTTGAAACTCTACTAGGCTGAAAGGATAAATTTTTTTCTTCTTCAAAGCTAAGGTTTTGTTTGTAACTGTTATACTACATGGATATTCTTGGTCAAATACTTGATTAAAATCTAATTGTTATATTGCAGGCCACAGATATTTAGAGGGAAGCTAGGTTTGTCTTGATAGCTTTTAATTTTATTTGTCCTGAGTACCTACTGTGTGTTAGGTTCTATAATTGGCACTGGCAGTCCTTTGTCCAGGTAGAAAGGTGCAGGGTGAAAAAGACTTTACGTTATTATGAGAGTAGACAAACCACACGTGTACGGGTGGCAATTTTATTTGGAAAAAATGTGCTGTTCAGTCTAGTCAGGAGTATAATTCATGGTTAGGGATGAGGTCATAGAGGCAAGACAGATGTCAGATAAAACACAGGAGTTTGGGTTTTACTTTTTAGATACAGGATAATCAGTTAAGACAATTTTATTTTTGTACAAATAAGATGAAAACAATTTTAAGTTGCTTAAAAAACACTGCAAGGGAAAAGACTGATCTTAAGGTCCTTTGAACCCCAGGTGTCACCTGAGGCATCTGTGGTCACTATGCTGTATTCATGAAAATGGGTGAATGGATAATGGAAGTATCCCTCCCTCCCCCCTTTTCGGAAGGGCTTGCACGTGTAGATTTATCACAGAGGACCAGTGAGTGGATAACTCATCATTAAAATAATTTGAATATGACCCAGAAAGAAAACAGAAGAATGAGAAAAACAGGATGTGTGCCATCAAGCATGCAATCTTGACAGTGCTAAGTTAGGAGTAGCAAAGAGGGTCACTAGTGTTCTTCTGGACCCATCAATGTGACCACTGGAGTGGTTTATTGAGAACTCATGTATAGCAAGAGCTGTAAAATTGGAAACATGTCATTTAGTAGTTGAATCCATCTCAGTGTAGAAAGCCTGGCTCACAGTAGGGTTAACAAAGATGTTGATAATAAGGGCACTTGAAAATTGAGTCAGTCTGTTAGCTAGTCATGAGAACTTTCACTCTGGAGCAACGTTGCCGGGAAGAGCCCAGCAAAGAGGTAAGACTGTATGGAATGAAGGATACAGGGGAAAGGAGACATAGGTCAAAAAAGCAACAGCTGTTTAGTCTTAAACACGTTATTTTTTCACCTCTTCACAAGAATCCTTCCCTGCTTTTATACACTTAAGGGAGTAAGACTCAGCTGAAAGCACTGGGGGAAAGAGCAGTAGAGCTTGCCTGGATTCGCTGTCGTAGTTTAAAGACCATAACTACTATGAAGAACTGGGGAAGTACTCCCATAGCTCACGCTACCTTTTGAATTTTCTTGTCTCCGCCATTTTGAGCTCCAGGGACAAGAAAACAGAAGGCTCAGAAATGCTAACAGCTCTTTATGACATAAGTGGGTGGCCCTAAAAAGGGCCTTTATACAAAGTTGTGAACCTTGTAGCTTAGCCGCCGAAACCGTAGAGCGTGCGGCCCTGGCGCTTGAGTGCATAGACCACATCCATAGCAGTGACAGTCTTGCGCTTGGCGTGCTCCGTGTAGGTGACGGCGTCGCGGATCACGTTCTCCAGGAACACCTTCAGCACACCGCGGGTCTCCTCGTAGATGAGGCCGGAGATGCGCTTCACTCCTCCACGCCTGGCCAGGCGGCGGATAGCGGGCTTGGTGATGCCCTGGATGTTGTCGCGGAGGACTTTGCGGTGGCGCTTGGCGCCGCCTTTACCGAGACCCTTACCACCCTTACCGCGTCCAGACATGGCTAACAGCAGTGAAAGAGCTGAAGTTGCTCAAGCGCCCTCTACAGCTCCTATATATATATGACTATTGCGGACCTTTTAGAAGACTGAAAAGGCGCGGGCGGGAAGGTGCTTCTGTATCCGCCCCTCTATGTCACTGGCTAACTCCTATTGCTTAGTGGAAGGCACAGGCCCTGTGGTGAGGACAATATGAGTTTTCTCTTTGAGTTCTTAAGTCACTAGTTTTTGTCCTTCAGAAGCGTGCTTGTAGGTTCTGATAGCCGATAATTTATAAATATCCTAGCCACTCATCAATTGTAAAAAGGTTGTAGCCATACACTTAGCTACAAAACCGGATATAGTACAGTAAGATTACCTTTTAAGTGGAAGATTTACGAACATGTAAAGTCTAAAATTTTGCAAGCATTATTAAATCTCACTTGTTATGATGCTCTTTGCATTTCTCAGAGGCCTGCACACAGCTCCGTTTTCAAATCTTTACAAAGGGAGCTAGTATCGATTGAATATATACTGTTTCCCATCTTATAAGATGCAGTTTGAACTGGAAAGATGGAGACTTGCTCAGGGTTGGAGATCTAATCTATTTAATAAACTATTTTTGCTGGGGAGGACTCTGTGTCTCATGGCCTTGCTAGCCACCGTTTCCTTTTTAGCCTCTCTAGTACTAGTTTGAGCCCCATCCTTGTCTAGAGAGAGGTCATCCTGAAGATGTGCTTTGGCTAGTGTTTGCGTGAGACATTTCTATGGTGATTGTAGAGAAATAAATATTAAATGTGACTTCCAAGAACTCAGGATGTGGTTGGGATTTAGCCTATCCCAATTAACCCAAAGAGCTCTCCTATGAAAGCCACCAGTCCTCCACCCCGTTCATTCTCTAAATACCAGAATGCCAAAACTAGTGTGAGAACAGTGGTTTAAACAGCACAGTGGATTCCTCTCCCCTACCTAAAGAACTCAAAGGTCACTTAAGAGGAGACTAAATTCAGGCGTAGGGGTGTGACGTGGCATCAGCTCAGCATCTTCCTAGCTGCTGCCCAATATCCCAGTGAAGCCGCTTATCCCAATTGCATCGACCTTGCCCTGAAACTTGTTAACCACAGTTTCAGTTATCTAGACGGTGGGTAGAAATGTTTTGCACACTGGAGAACAGATCTTTCTGAAAACAGGGAGGACTTAGAATATTCCTCAATATGCAAGATGCTGTTCAGCTTCCACACACAATGAAAAGATGTTATAGAGGGGAGAGAGAAAGCAGGGGTGGGGGATTTAAATATTTACAAGTGTCCATTTTAGAAAATGAAATTAATACATACTGTTTGTACTTGGATGTGAGTTTCAAGTTGCCAGTACCTTCATGTAATGCCAACAGAAAGGGATATAAAATTGATAACTCTAATTTTTCATAGACCTTTTGAGCACATTTCTCTTAAATTTGTCTTCCCCATCTATTATTATTGCTTTGTTGCTACTTATTATTTTCTACTAAAGTTGTTTTCTTCCCCTTCTCTCTCTCTATTTTTTTCTTGCTCCTTATCTTATTAGTACTATTATCTTCCTTCCGAAACAGGGTTTAGTTTCTTCGTGTAGCCGTAGCTGTCCTGGAACTTGCTCTGTAGACTGGCCTTAATTTCAGAGATCTACCTGTTTCTGTCTCCCAGGTACTTGGATTAAAGGCATGGACCACCACACACAGGTTGATTTACATTTTATACAACCACCCCTTCCTGTAGATTTGAAAGTCTCTAAGTATTAGAATGCCCAAGAATGTGTCCTGTAGAATGACTCTTGAGACTGTTATCTCTCAGCTGTTACTATGGTAATGGTGTGCATTTGTGGGTATGTGCTTATTTAACAGAAAATTGAGAGGAGAAGCCATAAGTTTCATTGCTCTCACATATCTTAGGAATTTTTATCACCTGTTTTTAATCACTACAAAAACAGTGCAAGCCTTACTACAGAGAATGTTTTTCAGGATGTAATTATATCTTGGAGTCAAGACCAAAACCACATTTGTGATGTTAGCCTTCAAAGTAATGAGTGGAAACAAGTGAAGCTTCTTATGGTTTCAAGTTTGTAGTCCCATGTTGATCCCTTTTTCAGGAACCTTATTCTTGCTGCAGTTATCATAATGATAAGCTGACTCTGAAATGTCTAAGTCCTTCAGTGGATACAACCTGGTAATTCTTTTGCTTGTGACAGACTGTATTATATATGTAATATATGTACTAAGGTTAGCAGCTATTATGAAAAATAAAAACAGATTTTCTTTCAAATTCTGCTTATTTTTAATATTGAAATTAAAATTATTTTAAAACAGGAAATATGCAGAAAATGGTATAATAAGTGTTGGCAAGGGGAAACAGCTGCATACACAGTGTCCTGAAACACAGTATAGAACACAGCTGTATAACAGTGTACTCTAAACACCGAATGAGTTGTCAAGTCAGGTTATATCTCACTGTTCTTCAGCTCCCAGTTGCTAAACTTCTGTTCCTTCTTGACCTAGGTATCTTTTTTTTCTGTAAATGTGGGAGTGGGTCTACACTTCTCTACTGAATCTGAAAAAAATGTGCTTTGAGCTGATGATCTATAAGGGGGATGGCACAAACTCATCCCACCTCCAGAAAATGGCTAAATCACTAAAACATCAAAACCGAACGGGAATTACACACTGGCATCTCAAATACCTTAAAAAACCAATCGATATTTTCTACAATGATCATTCCCCCGGCACGCACTACTTTCCCATCTAGTGCCAATTCCTACTGCTTGGTGCAGATAGCCCTGGGAGCTTGTGTTGTTGCTTTCGCGAAAAACTCAAATTTCCCTACATATTTCCGTGCAAACAAGTTATTCCATAGCGTCCTGAAAGGATAAGAATGTGCAGAACCATGACCTGAAACAAAAATTTGCTAATGACTGCGAGAGAAATAGTATTTTTAAGGAAAACCTTAAAGTTGTCCCAATTTTCGTCAAGTTTGAAAGAGAGTTGGGGCAATCAGAGAAGTTTCAGGGTGCCGATTTTGAACGTAGCTGTACAATTTAAGGCAAGAATGTAGCCTACAGGCTCTCGGATCAGTTTCCCCCAAGCCCCTAATTATTTCGTGCCCATATTTCTTATATTTTTATTCTTTTTTGAGGGGCAACAAACACAGCCACAAAGCAAAGCTGAAGATCCTTTCTCAGGCAGCGCGGCGCACGGCGCACAGCGCAGGGAACCAATCACCATGCAGCTTCTCTCTATATAAACCCAGAGCTTGCAGCACCGTGAACAACCCTCTCCGACTTGTTTGTGCTTACTTTTTTGCTTTACTAGTAAAGCCTAAAACATGTCCGAGACTGCTCCAGCGGCGCCAGCTGCCCCTGCACCTGTGGAGAAGACGCCTGTGAAGAAGAAGGCGAAGAAAACCGGCGCTACTGCTGGGAAGCGAAAGGCGTCCGGACCCCCGGTGTCCGAGCTCATCACGAAGGCTGTCGGCGCCTCCAAGGAGCGCAGCGGCGTGTCCCTGGCCGCGCTCAAGAAGGCGCTGGCGGCGGCGGGATACGACGTGGAGAAGAACAACAGCCGCATCAAGCTCGGGCTGAAGAGCCTGGTGAGCAAGGGCATCCTAGTGCAGACCAAGGGCACTGGTGCCTCCGGCTCCTTCAAACTCAATAAGAAGGCGGCTTCCGGCGAGGCTAAGCCCAAGACTAAGAAGGCAGGCACGGCCAAGGCGAAGAAGCCTGCCAGTGCAGCCAAGAAGCCCAAGAAGGCGACTGGTGCTGCCACACCCAAAAAGGCGGCCAAGAAGACCCCGAAGAAGGCAAAGAAGCCCGCGGCGGCTGCCGGTGCCAAGAAAGTTTCCAAGAGCCCGAAGAAGGTGAAAGCTGCTAAGCCCAAGAAGGCAGCCAAAAGTCCAGCCAAGGCCAAGGCTCCCAAGGCAAAGGCTGCTAAGCCTAAAGCGTCTAAGCCGAAGGCCACCAAGGCAAAGAAGGCCGCCCCTCGCAAGAAGTAAGAGTGGCGCGTCCTGCTTTGAAAATCTCAAACGGCTCTTTTCAGAGCCACCCACAGATCTCATTCAACAGAGCTGAGCCTTTTCTGGTAAAGTTATATTAGGTTTTCCTCATGGTTTGTCAGCTGACTCCGGCTATGTGGCCTGAAGCAGTTCGTTCTTTTTTTTTTCTTGTGGGTGCCGTGGGTAAAGCATTCTGGAGCTTCTGTAAATTGTAGTTTAGAGGTAGGTTGCATCATTTTTAAGCTCCATTTTGGCTCCTGGCCAACTCTTATGTGTGTTCTCTACATAGGTATTTTTATGCACAGAGCCTGGCGGGAAGTAGTTTCTGGCCCCTACGCGTGGTAATGCACAGGGGTTTTGGCAAGCTACCCGACAATAGTGGCTACAGGCTGGAGCTGCTGAGTTTTAAGTTTTCCTTTCTAATCCGTTTACAGACTGTGGTATGGAGAATTAGCCAATCCATCCGACCTTTCAGTCACGGGTGTGAAACGTTGCACCAATCAGAGATTGTGATATTGAGACTTACGTTTATGTACTGGGACGCCTGCATTTTCTTTCCCCGCCCCCTTGCTCACCTCAGCTCTGGAATTCTGTGTAAGAGGCTGACATAGTTTTTATTTTATTTTTTGTGTGTTTGCCGTGAAATTGCAAGAGCTCCTATTTCCCAAATACTAGCCTGTCTCAGAGTTTTTAGGGACTGATCTCATTGTCACTTTAAGTGTGGAAGCTTTTCTAATACCCTGGTGCTTACGTTTTAGTAATGAAATCGAACACCATTGACAGTTTTGCACTTTCCTTCCTTATACATTGCTTTGAACATAACTGTTCTCCCTTATTTGGTCAGTAGACCAGTAGTAGGCTGAGAACATCAAAGAAACACCATTTTGGAAGATTTGGTTTGCAGCTTGACTTCTCAAATTTGGGCAAACAAAGCAAAAGAAAACAAAGCAAAAGAAACACATAAACAAAAACACAAACCAAACCAAAATGCCCTGCAGGAAGCTGTTCCAAATTTGGTGGATGTCATTTCCATTTCATTACTGAAAGTATTAAAGTTTGTGTATATATATTTATTTTGAGAGTGAGGGCTCACTCCTGATGATGTAAGAGTTCTATAGATGTTTGAGCTCTCCTGGTAGGAAGAAATTACATATCACTTTAAAAATTTGTGTGTGTGTGTGTGTGTGTGTGTGTGTGTGTGTGTGTGTGTGTAGGTGAGAGGACAACCTGCAACGGTCAGCTCTCCTATGTGGGTTGCAGGTCTGGAGGCAAGCATCTGTTATAAACCATCGCATCTGTATCTTTATAAGTCTACATTTCAATCTAGCATTTCCTTCAGAGGATAGTGGGTAAAGGATCTTGTAGCCAAGCCTGAAGGTCTGAGTACAATCCAGGGACCCATATGATGGAAGAACACAGGCTCCTAAAAGATGGTTTTTGACTTGCACAGGCCAGTGCTTGTGTAATTCACCCTCCCTTCACACCTCCTCCAGATAAGGTAAAGCTATAGTGATAGGCACTGAATTTGATTTCATGTAATTTAAAAAATAATGTAAAGGATAGGTAATGTCCTACTACATTTTGAAGTGCCTGTGACATCAGAAGTGTATGCGTAATCAGATGCGTTTAGAATACACTGCAGTTTTTGTGTCTCCAAGTGACGTTTATGTTATGAGTGTTCCTTCTATCTGCTGTAGGAGTTGATTATCTGATGGTGCTAAAGAATGCCCGATAAATACACAGGTTAAATATGACCATAGTCACTACTTTTCTCATCCCACATACTTTAAGTCCTTAAAGGCCATTGTCTTAAGAATGTGTGTTTAGCTTTACCACAACCATGCTCACTGACTGCACAACAAAAAGAAGTTTTGGACTATTGAGCAGGTCTTCAGTGGGACAAGCCTTGATTTAAATGCCCAATACCCTTTAATCCCAGGCAGATGCAGACTCATCTTTCTCTTTTCCTCTACTTTGTCAATATATTTGATTGGTTTTTCCAAAATCGCATGAACTGAATTAGAATATGGTCTGATATCGATTGGATTTAGAGATTTAAAATAAATATATAAATATATATTAAAATGTTTATGAACACAATGGGAATATTTTTCTGACCTTGAACTCTATGGTCTAATTTCTTACTATCTCCCTTACCTGCTCAATCATGCTACTTCAAGTTTGGGGAGTTCATACAATGGAAAAGTATCAATATGTGAGATGTCAATATTACTACATGTGGATGGATTTGAAAATGTAGGAAAATAACTAAATGGTATTTTTGAATTTTCGCTATCATTTCTGTGAGATAAAGTTGTTGGGTATTTATGGATTATCTCTTTTCTTATCCATCGTTGAGGGTCATTGACATGGAAAATACCATAATAACAAAAGACGTGTCAACAAATAAAGTATTTTGTAGTTTTACATAGCAAAGGAGCCTTTGGACTCCATCCCTTGGGTAATTTAATCATTTTCTTCTTCAGTAATAAAACACTGATAGCATCATAATTAGAGGGGAACTGCATATTCTTTATTCTAAGACCACATTTAAACTGTAGGAAGAATATCCATACATGCACTGCTCATGATTTATTTGTTTACTTACTACAGTCTCATGTTATTATATGACTGGCTAAGGTAGAAGTTTTCAGGCCTTTGGTATTTTTTAATCCTTCTGCAACAGAGGCTAGTTATTAAGGAGAAAAGCACCAACATCATAAATATCAGAAAAAAGACTTGACATCTGATCAGAAGGGCAACACTAAACTTGTAGACTGATTGCTGCCTTAATTTCCCCACCCTGTATAACTACCTGAGTAAAGATGGAGGACCAAACTCTAGAATGCTACCCAACTTGCTTTGTTTTCATATCATTGTGACATTACAAACACAGGTTCAAGATTCAATTTCTAGAAAGAAGCAAAAAGAAACAACAAAAAGATGTTGTTTTAATTTTCTGCATGTGGGAGACAGAGCTGCTTAAAACGTACTACTGTGTAGAATTATGATTATAGACAATGTATAGAATTTACTTTTGATATACTGTGTGAAGAAATCTAGCCAGATCTCTTCCCAATTCTTCTTTGCCTCTCTGTTACATCCTTTTTTCTGGATATGGACACAACTCATTAAGTGGTAATACTTCATTTTGATCCACTTTTGGAACAGGGAGCTTTGTAGAATTTTTGAAATCATCATCATCATTATGATTATTATTGTTATTGCTGCAAGACTTAAAGAGGCTGGTGAAGATGAGTGTTTTAGAAGTTATTGCTTTGGGGAAAATAGTTAGGTCTGGTTTTCTTACATTGGAGAAGGGATATTCTGGTTTTTAAACGTTGCTTGGGGAGAAGGTGGAGAAAGGAGAGTGTTGAAGGCAAGAACTTTTATTTCTGAAGCTGCTTCTGAGACTTAGCTCATTATTTTATTTTGAAGTTTAAAATTATTTTGAGACAGGGTCTCATTATGTATCTTGGGATATATATATATATATATATATATATATATATATATATATATATATATATATATATATATATATATATATCTCCCCTGATATAGAACATGTTGGCTTTTAACTAATAGAGATCCACCTGCCTTTGTTTACCAGTCTTGGGATTAAAGGCCTCGATTTGAATTTTGAGACAGGTCTTTCTCACTTATCTCATGATAGACTCAAACTTGATATATAGCCAAGGATAATCTTTAATTTCTGGTCCTTTTTCCTCAATTTCCCAAGTTTTGGTATTACAGGCATCTGTGACCTTACACATCCTCTGAGACTTTAATTTTGGGGTTTTAAAGGAAAATTTATACTTGTAATCCTGAAATGACTATACAACATTCTGTATCTCTCACTGTATGCCACATAGATTGTCATCTTTTAGATAAAGTATCAGAATGTGTGCACTGCCTGTGTGCATGTGCTGATGAACAGCCTAGGTATAGTTATTAGTTTTCACAAATTTCAATGTAGGATAAAGTACTGAAACATGGAAGTACTTACCATGTCAGTTGTTTTTTTTTAATGAGAATTTCAGCCTGCAGAGTGGAAGCCTGAACTTCTTTTTTTAGATTTATTTATTTATTTTATGCATATGAGTGAGTACATTGTAGCTGTCTTCAGACACACCAGAAGAGGGCATCAGATCCCATTATAGATGGTTGTGAGCCACCATGTGGTTGCAGAAAATTGAACTTGACCTCTGTAATAACAGTCAGTGTTCTTAACCCCTGAGTCATCTCTATAGCCCTAAAGCGGGAACTTTTAAAGATACATTTTTATATTATTACATGTTGGAAATAAACTAATAAAGTATTATCAATAAAAAAATAACTGAATTGTGTAGTATAAGAGATACTTTAAAATATTTTTATGAGTTGTTTTGGGTTTTAAAAAGGTACATATATATTACAAGACTCACCTGTGATCTTAATTGAAACATTTCATGATCCATTCTAAAAGCATTTGGGCATCAACTATTAATTTGATTGGTTGTCAAGATCAACATTAGGTTTAGAAGCAATTGAAGGCTGGCATCATCCCTGATAGGGTCAGCTTTGAGTCCACCTTCTACTTACTATATGGAGAAAAAAAAGGAGGGAGGTGTCAGTGTTTCTTTAAATCTCACTGGGGGAAATCTTCCTCCTCTTTGCCAGAGGAATGAAATAGTTTTCTAACTCTGGCCTTGGGTAGAAACATGGCATTCTAATTTTGCCTAAAGTTTAGAACATTTCTTATTTATCACTTTGCTAGGAGACTCCTCCAGTCCCCCTCTCCCCAAAGAGCTTATTATCCTGAAGATGTGTTAAGACCTGGGAAAAATATCGCTTTAATGGGATAATGTACTTGCTTGCTCCAGGAGGCCCTTTAGGATGATATTTCCTGTTGTTTTTTCTAAGCTCTAACTCAAACAGTATAAATTTTCATCTTCCCTCTTTCTCCTTTTCTTTTCTTTCTTTCTTTTTTTTTTCTCCTTTTTTTCCTTCAAGACAGAGTCTCACTGTTCAGTCCTGGCTTGACCTGAAATTTCTATCTAGACTATGCCTGTACCTCTGCAGGCCAAGGGGGTGGAAGAGTGGATTAAACTCATGTACCACCATGTCTTTTCTTTATCATTATTGGCCACAGACCAGAATCCCAAACCTGTCTGAATTTGATACTCCAGGATTCTGTTTCCTCTGAATTCCCTCCACTCCCTTTATAGCTGCTTGTCAATGGCAGTGCCTGAACCTGCTTTCTGGGACACTAATTAAAAGGGCATGGCTATTTTCTTCCCTGTATCAATTTCTTCCTCTTTTGATATCAGTCAAGATTTACAAGCTTTCTTGCTATCTTTTTTTTTTTTTCTTCCTTGTTAAACTCTAAAAGATGGTTCTTAAACTTCCTTCTGAGTCTTATAGATTTTTTTTTTTTTTTTAACATCAGGATTTTGTTATGTAACTTACTACAATAGGTTGGTTAACTAAGAGATCTGCCTGCCTGTCTCCCAGGTGTTGAGATTATAGGTGTAAGCCACCACGCCCTACTAAATTTTTTAAGACCAAGAATCAGTTGAAGTTTAATCTTTATGTTACACCTTCAAAATAATACTATTAAACTCGGCTAGGTCGTAGCACTGGCCTATAATCCCAGTAGTCGGGAAGGTAGTTTCAATGGTATCAACTAAATGATAAACTGAGCCAAGCACAGAGACTTAAATCCCAGGGCAGGTGAATCTGAGTTGGAAACCAGAGAGAAAACCTGTTTTGAAGACAACAAAAAGAAACAAAATAAAAAGGCCAACTCAAATGTAGCAAATTTGAATGGTGATGAAACATTTCTGAAGCAAAATGTTAGTTTTGTTGACTTCTACAACTATGGTACATTGTAACACCACAACCCCAGGAAACTAAAGATGCGTAATTAAATGCTTCCGGCTTACTTCAATGCCTGCCTTAAATCTAGTTGAAAGCAGATTCAGACGTTTAAGATAGCCTGAACGCTTTGTTCCCAAAAACAGGCAGCCCTGATTGCCTCGGTGGCTGATGCTCCTCAGGGTCAAATAAGACAAGGAGTTAATAGGGAGCCCTGCAACAGATCCTATAAATTTGTGCTACAACATCCTTGGTGGACGATGGAGGTGGCTCTTAAAAGAGCCTTTTTAATTTACGCTATGTGTCAATGTAGAGAATGTACTTAAGCCCTTTCCCCGCGGATGCGGCGGGCAAGCTGGATGTCCTTGGGCATGATGGTGACACGCTTGGCGTGGATGGCGCACAGGTTGGTGTCCTCAAACAGACCCACAAGGTAGGCCTCGCTCGCCTCCTGCAGAGCCATGACCGCCGAGCTCTGGAAGCGCAGGTCGGTCTTGAAGTCCTGCGCGATTTCGCGGACCAGGCGCTGGAACGGCAGCTTGCGGATCAGCAGCTCGGTCGACTTCTGGTAGCGCCGGATCTCGCGCAGGGCCACGGTGCCGGGACGGTAGCGGTGGGGCTTCTTCACGCCGCCGGTGGCCGGGGCGCTCTTGCGG
>CM052714.1:35733886-35765395 GCA_028551405.1 Uromys caudimaculatus | reverse complement strand
GCAACTACTCGGAGCGGGTGGGCGCCGGCGCCCCGGTGTACCTGGCGGCCGTGCTGGAGTACCTGACGGCCGAGATCCTGGAGCTGGCGGGCAACGCGGCCCGCGACAACAAGAAGACGCGCATCATCCCGCGCCACCTGCAGCTGGCCATCCGCAACGACGAGGAGCTCAACAAGCTGCTGGGCCGCGTGACCATCGCTCAGGGTGGCGTCCTGCCCAACATCCAGGCTGTGCTGCTGCCTAAGAAGACCGAGAGCCACCATAAGGCTAAAGGAAAATAATGCCATTGTTTCTTGCATCCTTAGTCATTTAAAATCAAAGGCTCTTTTCAGAGCCAACACTTCCATCATTTAAAAGAGCCTTTTACTTAATTTTCCAACATAATAACAATGGTGGTATAGTTTCCAGTCCTGTGCCTATTTTATAATGTAGAGTTTGTCGTATCATCCCTAATCGGATTTTAAATACCAAGCATCTTAGTGCAGTATTCTGAGAATTATGTCCACTGAAAATGATGGTCAATACCTTTGAAAAAACTTGAGTTGTTGAAGGGCATTATATGTGCTTGTTACGAGTAGGCCATAAGTTACTGGCTTATCCTGCTTTGCATTGTCACTCTAACTAAAAATTGTACAAAGCATTGTTTTTCGGTGTATAGTGAGCTTTTTTCCTTTTCCCAGATAGCTTATACAAAAGCCTCCAATACTTCCACTTAATGGTTTTAGGAAAAAGTTCTCATTTATCCAGGTAGCGTGCTTAAAATTGCTGCTTCACTGTTAATGTTCATATTGGAATGAAAACAGCTTCCTTAATGACAAAGACTCCCTCAAAGTTTAAGTTTTGATTTTTGATGTGTACCTTTCTGTAGAAAGAAAAAAATAAAACATCTACTTCAATTATCTCCTATAGCCCTGCGCCTTTTAGAAGAATGGATGAGGTTTTGGGCCCACAACTTTAAAACGTTAGTACGCAAACAGCCTGGTTCCTTCTAAGAAGTACAAGTTGGATAGAACTTTGTTTTGTGAATGCTGTAAGAACAACACAAGAATAAAAAGTTTAAAACCAGATCAATGTTAAAATATTAACACGAACAGGGCGGGGCCTGAAGAGAGACATTAGCAAAGCTACCAATAAGATCGCTGTGGTAATGTACTGTCTCGTCCAATGAGAGCGGAGCTCTCTTGCTTTATATATAAGTACTCCGTCAACGGTTCGCTAGCTTTCTCTTTGCCAGAGAGTTCTCTTATTGTTAATTTTCCATGGCTCGTACGAAGCAAACTGCCCGAAAGTCCACCGGCGGCAAGGCCCCGCGCAAGCAGCTAGCCACCAAGGCCGCCCGCAAGAGCGCCCCGGCCACCGGCGGCGTGAAGAAGCCCCACCGCTACCGTCCCGGCACCGTGGCCCTGCGCGAGATCCGGCGCTACCAGAAGTCGACCGAGCTGCTGATCCGCAAGCTGCCGTTCCAGCGCCTGGTGCGCGAGATCGCGCAGGACTTCAAGACCGACCTGCGCTTCCAGAGCTCGGCGGTCATGGCTCTGCAGGAGGCGAGCGAGGCCTACCTTGTAGGTCTGTTTGAGGACACCAACCTGTGCGCCATCCACGCCAAGCGTGTCACCATCATGCCCAAGGACATCCAGCTTGCCCGCCGCATCCGCGGGGAGAGGGCGTAAAGGATAGTGAGTGAAAATTTGGACCAAAAGGCTCTTTTCAGAGCCACCCACATTTTCTCTAAAAGACTGTATATCATTGTTAACCTATTTAGAAATTCCACTCAGTTCTGTAATCGTGTGTAACATCTTTTAATGCCTGTACAGGTCTGGGTTTTAAACACTTACTCTAATCTTGTGTTATCCATATTTTTTAGTGTTTGTAGATGCTGGACTTTGTTAACTTGTACTTGTCACTGGCTACACCTTTGTCTTTCAATTACTTGACTTGTTTGCCTTTTTGTTGAGGTTATTGCGCCAAGGTCCGAATTCTGCCTTTGCTTATGAACCTATTAGAAGAACCTCCTTGGAACCTATTAGAAGAACCCTGCCTAGAACGCCGAACTTGATGAACCTGTATGAGTTCAACTACTAACTCTGTTTCCCTTTTGACCATGGTTAAATACATGCAACGTCTCTTGAAATACGCGATTTCTCTGAAGAGAAACTGGGGCCTTACAGGCCTTGCTGGTAGTCAGAACTTGAGCTGACAGGCCCAACTGAAGTTAAGCTGTCAAGCCAGCAAGAATTAAGGGAGACTGCTTTCGAATTGGTGCCTAACTCATACAGTGTTTTAATTCTGAAATGGGTATAACTCAGGATGACCACAATAGTGGATGTTCACACTCGCCGTTCCTGTACTCAGTGGTGAGGCAGGGAAATAGGAAGTTGGAGACAAACCTGGGATACAAACTGTAGTTTAGGATTTAAAGTCTGCTTTGTATTTTGTAGTTTAGATTAGTAACGTTGTCTTAAAACAGGAAAGAAAGGGAAGAAAAGAGAAAGCGCTTTCTAAGAGCACTGTGCTCTTGCAGAGGACTCTTGTTTGCTTCCCATTCCTGGGGGATCCTGTGCCTCTGGTCTCCCGTGGGACCTGCGCTCGTGTACATATCCATCAAACACAGACATAAGTATACACGATTCAAAATAAATATTCAAAAGAGGAATGAAAATCCTGAGGAAGGACAACGCTGATTTTTTTTTTTTTTTCCACTCTGGATTGCCGCAGCTTTGGGAGTTTCTTGTTTTCTTTCTCCAGTGTTTAATCAAACAGCCCCAAAGCATATATTTTGGCCACTTGACTCACACGAAGGTGAAAGGGAAGGAAGCTCATCCAAAGAAATACCTTCATCCGAATGTCTGTAGGCCAGTCTGTAAGACATTGTCTTGATTAATGGTTGATGTGGAACATCACAGTTCACTGAGTGGTGCAACTCTTGGCCGCATGGCCTTCTGTTTAGGCTGAACAAACTATTAACAGCTTTCCTCCGTTTTCTCTGATTCTAGTTCTGTCTCCAAATTCCTGCCTTGAATTTCTTCTCTGACTACTTTCAATGAGGGACTATGACGGGAAAATGTTAGTCAAATAAACCCTTTCTTCCACAAATTGATTTTGGCCATTGTAACAATACAAAACGAACTAATATAACCTTCATCAAAGACCTTGAGTCTTTGAGAGAGCTGAGAGGCAACTTACTGTCTAAAAAAAAATTCTATACATATATTATATATGTATATATTATATCTATCTATAATCTATTTATATACTTTTTTGTTTGTTTGTTTTCGAGACAGGGTTTCTCTGTGTAGCCTTGGCTGTCCTGGAACTCACTCTGTAGACTAGGCTGGCCTCGAACTCAGAAATCCACCTGCCTCTGCCTCCCAAGTGCTGGGATCAAAGTCGTGTGCCACCACTGCCCGGCGTATATAACTTTTTTCTGAGACAGGGTTTTCTTTTGTACCAGCTTTATTTATAGATAAATAAAATCTATCTATCATCTATTTATATAAATTGTTTTTTTCTAAGACAGGGTTTTCCTGTGTACCAGTTCTGGCTGTCCTAGATATGCTTTGTAGACCAGGCTGGCCTCAAACTCATACAGATCCTATTGCCTCTGCTTCCCTAGTTCTAGGATCAAAGGTGTGTACCACCATGCCTGGCTATCTGCTTACATTTTTAATTGTGGGCTCTCTAGTAAATTATACATTCTAGGGGTTTTAGACTTTAACTAACTACTTGGTTTTCCATTGAGATTTACTTTAAGAAACAAAAGTCTGCTTTGTATTTTAACAAGTGTGCTTTTTTGGTAATTCACCACAGGCATCACAGTAACAGATACCAATCACTTTCTGATTCTTGAAAATTCTATTGGACCAGACTAATTATTTTAATGGGTTTTTGTTGACTATTTGGAGGTTGGATTTACTTTTAGATTTCCCATGTTCAAAATCTCTTCTTTCTTTCTTCCTTCCTCCTTTCTTTCTTTTGTTCTCTCCTTTCTTTCTTTCATAAGAAAACAAGAAATGCAGTAACAGTTGTCTCCAGAGAGTAGCTGGGATTCCATAGACCATTGTAGTCTTCCCATTGTCAGAAAGGTTTACCACTCCATTTTCTGTGGTCATACTGGGACCTTAACGGCTTTTCCTTTTTTGTTTGGAAAACAGCAATGGTGCCACCCTTTTCTAACATGCTCTGTCATTCTTGCTTTTATCAACAAATCTCACTCTATCACATTTGGTGGGTTTTTTAGAAAATTCATGTTTATCTGTCATTATTTAGGCTTCCAATCAAATGTGATTGTGCTGGGACAGGAGACAGAGTGGAAAGTGAAGCTGAGAAGACCCTCCCTCCCCCACCCCCCGAAAGCTGACAAACTAGTGTATGTAAAAAAAAAAAAAAAAAAAAGGTTGTTATAAGGAAATTTGCAAAACGCCATTCAGTCCCTTGTCACATCTGTCACTCTTGGAGGAAATGAGTGCTTTATAAAGTCTGAAGGTGGCCTCAAAAATACACCACTTGGAGATTTGGAATACCAGTGAGACTGAAGTGTAGTAAGCTGTAAACCAATACATATGTAACAGCACTGTGAGAAAGTCCATGGGATTCTGATGACCATAGAGCTATTTATGAGAGACAAAGGTCCCATTTCTTTGTATAGTCAGCCTTTTGCTCTGGTTGGCTTTCTTGCCTGGATGTATATTCCTTAATAAACTGTCCCAGCTTTTGATGCACCTGTGTATCTCTGCTCAACTTTTTCTTGTACAGAAAAATGTGGGACCTTTGGGAAATCTGCTTGTATTGACCTAGGTAGATAATTCATGTCAGGCATGATAATTCTGCTCATGAGAAAATGAAGGAATATGAAATTTCCTATAATCGTTCATGTTTGGGAGATTCACCAATACAGAAGGAAGAACACCACTTATCAATGATAGGAACAGACATTAAAAGATCTGTACACTCATAAGACATAAACTTGACTATAAAATTAGGACAGCAAACTCATACCTTCCAAAGTAGAGTAGAAGGGTACAATAAGGACTGTGTCTCCGGCACTCTCCTGTCTATGTTAAAAGATTTCAAAGTTGATCCAAGAGGAATATCTTGTCTTACATAGAGGTTATTTGGCCCCATGGCATTAAAACATCTCTCCATTATTAAAGATGCAGACTTGATTTAATCTCTATAAGGGGTCACATCTACACCAGGTTGGACTAAAAGTTACATTTACTATTTCTCTACAAAAACCTGTAAGAATAATTGAAGGACAAAAATAATAATAGTGCCATTCATTTCCAGACTCTTGGACATCTCTAATAGATCATTATAAGGAACACAATTTCATTTCAACAAGCATGGAGTCCACTCCCTCCCCCAACAAAACCTTATGTAGCCCAGCCTATCCTCAAACTCACTATGTGCTTCAGAATTATTTACACCTGACATTCTTGCTTCAACTTCCTAAGCAGTGCTGGGATTACAGGAGTGCATTACCACCAGCTGGTTCATTGTATATAGTCTCCAGGATCAAACCCAGGGTTTTTATACTAGTCAAGCACTCCACTCAGTAAATATTCACACAAAGTTTTAATGTTTCTCTCTGAACATGCAGAAACTCAGTCTTTGAAATCTGCAGGGCTCTTCTAGAAGAGTGATTCTAAAACATTGTTTTGGGTCATAGACTCATTTGTAGAGCAGAAGGAATTTCTAGAAGAGTAATGTAGATGTGGAAAACAATACAACATGAGTATTAACTGTATTAGCATTTTATGAAAGTATTTTAAAATCAACTTGGTGAGATATTATGCAACTCTTCACTAATACATGAAGCCACCAAATCCTTTGAGTAAGAACTGCCAGTGTGGGGTGGGGTGCAAGCATGTTTTGAGGTACACATAACTATGATGTGCTAAAGGTAATACATTTCTGTGTAATGTTTATTAACTAAAAACACACATGCAAGAAATCCTGAGATTCAGTGAAGGCACGGTAAAAATAGAGAGTAACCCCCTTTCCCCCATCCTCATTCCCAGAGTCCCTGATGTCTATGTGTAAATCAAGCAAAAGGTTCACACCTTTGGGATGAATATCTATGACATCTTTTAATCTTTTAGCGCTACAGTCCTGCAACATTTTGAGGCTTTACTTCCCCCTGGCCAGTCTGAATGCTAAAAAACAGAGCTCAGATTCCTAGGTATACCTAAGTCAATAAAAATCTCAGAATTGGAAACAGCACATATTCTTAAAATTGTACTTAAAACCTTAGACACAGTGGATCTAAACCTTCCTAATGCTGAGACCCTTTACTACAGTAAATATTGTGGTTACCTTCATCCATATAATTATTTCATTGCTTAACTGTAATTTTGTTTCTGTTATGATTTGTAATGTAAATATCTGATATGCTACTGGGGGTGTGTGTGTGTCCCGATTCGTAGGTTCAGAACCACTGCAACTTAACACTAATAATGTATTACTTTCTATTTGGTAAAATAAGAGACACACGCCAAACTTTTTTTTTTTTTTTTTGACAATACATCTCTATAGAGGGCAGAAAGAATTATATACACACAATACAGTGTGTTAAATTTTTAACTCCTGGGTTTGAGATAGTCTCAGGCCCCGCCTTGTCTCCTCAGCTTTTTCATAGGATAAACGCAAGAAGGGCGGGGATTGATTGTGGTTTCCGCCCCTTCCCTTCAGGTTTTCAAACAGGTCCGCTATGGTATTATAAAAGCCCTGAAGGGCGCCGGCTACAGTCACTGTATAGTAAGGGCAGCATTTGCTGATGCAAAATGTCTGGCCGCGGTAAAGGTGGAAAGGGCCTTGGCAAAGGCGGCGCTAAGCGCCACCGCAAAGTCCTCCGCGACAACATCCAGGGCATCACCAAGCCCGCCATCCGCCGCCTGGCTCGGCGTGGAGGAGTGAAGCGCATCTCCGGCCTCATCTACGAGGAGACCCGCGGTGTGCTGAAGGTGTTCCTGGAGAACGTGATCCGAGACGCCGTCACCTACACGGAGCACGCCAAGCGGAAGACCGTCACCGCCATGGACGTGGTCTACGCTCTCAAGCGCCAGGGCCGCACGCTCTACGGTTTCGGTGGTTAAGCTGAGACCCATCTTTTTCCCGCACCCTTAAACCAAAGGCCCTTTTCAGGGCCACTACTTTTTCACTTAGAGGAGCTGAATTAGGTGTTTCAAATCTTTGGCTATGATGGGAAACTGATAGTTTAGCAGCGCCACGACCTGGGTCCTGCAGTCCATATCACTTGTAAGGCTAATTTCATGTCTAATGCAATGACTTGCAGTTTTACCTTTTCCTACGGAGCAGAAGTCTATTAATTATAAGGTGCCTAGAATCTCATTTGGGAAAAACAGTCTGGTTTCTTTTGTTACAATATCTCGGGTATTAGTGTACCTGAAACAAGTCTATTTGAGTCGTTTTAGCCTGGATTAGGTCAGGATGTCTTCTAACTTGATAGACACCTTCAAGCTCTCCTGCTGAAGTTTAAAAGTTTTGTGCGGTTTTTTTTTTTTTTTTTTTTTTCCCCCTCTGTGCATAATACTCTAGGTTCCCCAGCATGAATGAACATGGTGGCTTTCTACCATTTGTAACTCCAGTTCCAGGGATCTCACCTCAGAGGAGATGCCCGTATACGTGTGATAGGCATACAGGTACAAACTCTAAGAGAAAGGACATTTAGGTTCTGGCCAGCAGTTGAAGACAGGAAAAGAAAAAAAAGTGAAAAACTAGTTTCAGGAAGTTGGCTGATGAAGTAAAATTTCATGGCTGCTCATGATGCAATTATGTTGGGGTGGTGGTGGTGGTGGTGAAGTTTGGGAGTGAAAAGTACTGCATCTCATCAAAGGAAAAATATTCCATATATCTGTAGCATGGCTTAAGGTGAAGCCAACTAGGGGTTGTCTTAGGGGTTTCCATCTAGGTCAGAGATTCTATTCTTTTGATCACGATTTTTTTCTTCATAATGGGCCTTTATTATTTAAAATATATGCGTTTGCATATGTATATATTAAAGTTTTATGTGTACAAGTGTTTAATCTGCTCTTATCAATGGAGGTTTTCTGGAAGGCAATGAAGGCATAGGAGTAGTGAGGTAGGTGCTGTGACTGGCTCAATGCGTACTGTTTGTTTAGGCCAGCATACTATTCTAGCTTCAGTATTGATGGCCTAAAAGCAGGACTGGTGGCTCATTCTTTAAGGTCAGCACTCAGGAGGTAGAGACTTGAGGGTCGGAGGTCAAGATCATCCTCTTTTCAAGGCCCTTAAGTTATAGATACTATCCTGTCTCAAAAACAAACCCTCTAATCAATCCAGTCCTTGGAAACAGAGGAACACTGAATATATTCTGGAGCTTTCTACAATTTCTTCCCTTCTCTCCTCCTTTCATTCTTTCCAGGGCTTCTCTGTGTTTAACAGCCCTGGCCTGGAACTTGATCTGTACACTAGGCTGGCCTCCAGTTCACTCTGTCTGCCTCTGCCTCTCAAGTGCTGGGATTAAAATCGTGGGCCACCACATCCAGCTTTCTCTAACTTCCTAATCTGTAAAATAAACACCATAGTTTGATATATAAATCTTATATCTATTTCTCAAGAACTTCATATGGTCCAGCTTCATTAATTTTACTCAGCATTATCAGTTGTTCCTAAAGAATCACCAGAGAAGAAACATCACTGTCCCCTGAGAACTTAAAAGTTTTTTTTTTTTTTTATTTGTGTGTTTGTGTATTTGTTACCGTTACCTGAGTTTCAGGGATCAAACTCAGGCCATTAGGCTCACAGGGCACTTGCTTTAGCTGTCCTTCCAGCCCTTCCCCCCAAGAACTTAAACAACAACAACAACAACAAAAAGACCCAGACCTCTTAGTCAATAAAAATTTGGGTTTTGGCATCATCAAAGTTTAGTTTCAGCCCCTGGGACAAGTTAACATATTTTACATATCAAAGTGGACCTGGCCTCCAGGATCTTCCAGCATTCCTCAGTCCCTACCTGGGATACCCTGCCCCCAACCCTGAACTTTCCAGCCCAGGGCCTGAACTGCCCTTCCCCCAGAGGCTTTTCCCACGTAATTCAGACATTTTGGTCTCCCTGCCTCTCACTCTGCTCACATTTTCCCATCTCTACTCTCTTGGTGTACGCCCTTTCTCTTTTTTCTCTTTCACCCTGGCCTTGGGGCCAGTGAACTCGCTGGAGAGCAGCTTCCCAATAAACCTGCATTTAATATAATCTAATCTGGTTTGAAGTGGCTCATTTAGCTGGAGGAGAAGTAATTTATCAATCACTCAAAATGTCCTTCAACAAGCCCAGCAGACAATACTCACATTCACTTTGGAACCCAGATTTTTTTCTTTTGTTTTTGTGTCTATTTTTAATGTAAAATTTTGCTATGTAGTCAGGCCATACTTCAAAAGGAAGCTTAGGTAGAGAAAATCTGGAACAGAAACTGGAGGGGTCATGGGGAATTTCAACCAGTGGGAAAAGATTGAAAAACAAAACATTCACCCGAGAGGAACCTTATGAGGTTGGATTTCATGGAGAGCTAGTGAGCACTACTCTACTGGAATTCTGGTTTTAAGATTGGTGAGGGCTGAAAGGCTCTGAGCAGGCTCAATCAGGAATGCTTTAATGATGACCATCACAGCAGGCTTGGAGGTACACATTCCAGTGCACATCAGGCAGTCAGGCTGAAGTCTCTGAGGCCAGCTTGGTTTAGTGAGTTTCAGACTTTGTTCCAACAAACAAACAAACACACAAGCCACAAACAAGAAAAGAGGAACACTACAAGGTGTAGTGGTCTACACCTATAATTCCATATTTAGGAGGGTGAAGCAGGGGGATTGTTGAGAGTTTTAGTTTGGGCTTCATAGTTGAATTACAGAGTAGCCAGGGCTACAGACTGAAATCTTGTTACAAAGAAAACAAAGCTAAACAAAACAAAGGCAAACAAAATATTACCATGAACATTTTAACTCTGATGTGTTAATAATTCACAAGTTTCACCATTGTTTCTAAAGTCACTGTAACGCTGACTTGCAAGTTTTAAAAACTGAAAAAAAAAAACAAAAAACCAACAACCATACATGTGTGTGTGTGTGTGTGTGTGTGTGTGTGTGTGTGTGTGTGTGTGTTCTACTTGTCCTGGGATGTCTGTAGGTCAGAGGACCTGTTTCTTAGGTGCTCTCCTACCACCACGTGGGTCTAGGGGACACAACTCAGGTGTTCAGTCTTAGTGGCAAAAAACTATACAGTGAGCAATCTCCTGGATTGCAGTTACAATTTTGGTACTTTAAAATGGATAGTTTCTTATTATTTACTTTACTTTTAAAGCCTCTGGGATTGCAGCTGCAATTTTGTTACTTTAAAATGGATAGTTTTTTAGTGTTTACTTTTAAAGCCTCCTGGATTGCTCCAATTTTGTTACTTTAGAATGGATAGTTTCTTTGTATTTACTTTACTTTTAAAGCCTAGGAAGATTGCATAAAGGTACTTCCCAGTCTCAGAAGGGATCCATGGAAGAGGCTGGATGGAGGCAAGACTGTAGCTCTCTGGAACTGGGCCATCCCCAGTACCCGCGATACTTCCAACACTCAGCACTTCCTGATACTCCTACTTTCTATTTTTTTTTCCCCCATACAAGACTGGGCCAGGGTCCCTCCCTGCTGTTACCAAAAGTTCAAATTCAGAAGCTGTAGACTCCAGAGCCTGGTAAATTACAGAGCCGGGAGTCCACAGAGCCACACCTAACAGTCCATAGCCTTAACTTCAAAGAAAGTGATGTGGATAACTGCTAGGAAATGATTTTTATTTTTTTCAGGTCTCTTTACAAGAACGAGTTAGGAGAGGGCTTTGGGGATTTTCTTGGTGTTTAAAAACTACCCAACAGTTCAGGAAAGGCCAGGAAATTAAATGCTTGCAGGCCTGCCTACTTTTTCCCTTTTAGATTTACAACCCCCGTCGCCATTTCCTGTAATTAAAGTAAACATTTTTTTAAAATAGAGGCATTCTCCCACAATTCAGTTCACATGCAAAAGCCTTGAAATCCAAAGGCTCTAGGCCAGGAGACCTTTGGAAGGGAGGACCAGGAAAGAATTAGGAACGGTAGACGCTCGAGCTGTCCCTTCATTTTGAGACTTTCGCTTTCAGCGAGCTGAACTGAGCTCTCTCTCCAGCCAGGGCGGCGCCGCATAAAATGGCGACCTGAGCGTCACTGAAAACCAGTTTGAAGAGGCACAGAGCTCACAAATCTTGCGTCTTGATCGAAATTAGGAGACACTGGTAAATTAACAGTTTTATGTAGCTTAGTTAAACCAGGTAGTAAACCCACGGTTTCACTCCGCCTTTCTGTGCAATGTTAATGACCCAGTTAGAACAAAAGCCCTGATATATGCGCTATCGGTCTGTACGCTCAGAGTCTTCTTTCTGATGTTTCACCCCTGTTAGATGCCAATGTTAAACCTAAAACCTAGCTTGAGATCCCGAAATGAATGGTTCTGGGTTCATTGTTCCAACACTAAAACGGAAATAGTCTCTCTGCTGCAGTAGTCAATACCTTTACAAAAGACAATGATATTTGGAGTTTTACTGAGTGTTTATCTTAAATACTTGAGGAACCTGAACCGATTAGAGGAACTTTGTCGCGGAAAGAAAAAAAAGGGGTGGGTTGGGGAGCAGGGATGGTCACTGCTGGCACTACAGGCAAGCGCATAGCTCTCAATTGTGAACTGTTGGGTGGCTCTGAAAAGAGCCTTTGGGTTAGGAGTGAGTTAGGCGAACTCACTTGGAGCTGGTGTACTTGGTGACGGCCTTGGTGCCCTCCGACACGGCGTGCTTGGCCAGCTCCCCGGGAAGCAGCAGGCGCACGGCCGTCTGGATCTCCCGGGACGTGATGGTCGAGCGCTTGTTGTAATGCGCCAGGCGCGACGCCTCGCCCGCGATGCGCTCGAAGATGTCGTTCACGAACGAGTTCATGATGCCCATGGCCTTGGAGGAGATGCCCGTGTCGGGGTGCACTTGCTTCAGCACCTTGTACACGTACACCGAGTAGCTCTCCTTGCGGCTGCGCTTGCGCTTCTTGCCGTCTTTCTTCTGCGCCTTGGTGACGGCCTTCTTGGAGCCCTTCTTCGGGGCGGGAGCAGACTTGGCGGGCTCAGGCATCTTCAGATCTCTTTCTCAGGAAGAAAAAGAAAGTGAGTTCTTGTGCACTGTTTGCTTATTTGTAGGCAGTCGTATGCAAAGTAAGACTTACTTTCACCCGGTCTGATTGGTTAGAGGTGTATTCTCCCATTGGTCAAGCCCTAATCTTGTAATAATTTTCAAGGGACTATGCTTCTCAATGCTCCTTAGTCAAATTGGTTTCTTTCTAAACGTTTTAGATTAAATTGCTTAAAAAAAACAAACAACCCCCCCCCCAAAAAAAAACAAATAACAGAAACTGGTCTATTTTGAAATTCCAGAAGTTAAAGCGTGAGCTCAATCCAATCCAAAATATTCTGAAACCATTGAAACGTCCCTGTAAAAACTGTATTTAAACACTTCAATCTAAGTTTCAGTCCAGTGAAGGAAAAGGAAGGACAGAAAAGATCCAGTCGACCTCCAGGCTTCCCGGAGTCCCCAAGGCAGTGCAATCTAGTCTACAGAAAGGAAAGCTCAGAGTGAAAGTGGACGGTTTGGGAGTAAATCTTACCGATGACAAAAGTTAGACCCAGGGATAAGACGTGCTGTTTGAAAAGAATAAACAGAACAGTTTAGTCGAATTGGAAGATCGTGTGTTAGGCGAAGGTGGACAGGATGGAAGCATTAAGGTTAACTTATGAAAGAGGTTAGAGTGCTGAGGAAGGTTGGAAATCCTTTACCACAGCCTCTAGGCAAACAGCAGGCAACTATACAACAAGAAGAACAAGCCCGCGAAATGCCAAAATAAAAGGCGGGCTGTCCATTAGGTGGCCTTCTGAGAAACTTCCTTAGCCCTCTTGGCACCCGCTTGGATGCTGCTTCTTTATTATCTGTCCCTAGTTATTTTCAACCACGTGGCCCTGGTGCAATCCTTTTCCCTGAGACATAAGTCTGGAATTTGGTGACCTCTACTCAGCCGGCCTGACAACATTTTGCATGGTACTGTGGGCTACTCTGTTTCTGACCTCCAAGGCTAAAAGTATGATTTAAAAGTATGAACCTACCCCTGCCTCTCCTTCCGTCACTCCCTTTCTCTCTCCCTCCCTCTGTTTCCCCCCAATTACAAGGTTTCTCGGGTTTTAGCACAGCTCCTGTATTGTTTGTCTTTCAAACTAATAAAACTGGCATTGATCTTCTGAATCTGTTTTTAAATTCTTGTATTAATGAGACTAAGAACCCAAAGAGGGAATACCAGCTTCTTTGATAAACATCAGAACTACAATTTTAATTTAGTGGAAGTATCAAAAGAAAAATCTAGCCATTGGTATTTTTGAGTTTAGTGTTTTGTTTTTGACACTCTGTATTCCTTCAAGTACCTATTCCCAGGCTGGCCCAGAATTCACTGGGCCATTGAGGCTGACCTTGATAGGATGGCAATACTGCTTCAGCCACTCAGATTCTTAGCTTATGGATATGAGCCAACATGCATAGCTGACCTATCTCTAATTTTAAAATTTTAATTATTATTGAATTATATTTATATAGCATAAATGTAAAATATATAATTGTATAATATTAATATATTTAATAATATAAGTAAATTATATTTCATTTTAATTACTGGCAAAGACTTAAATTCCTTCACTTTTTTATCTAGCTTTAAAAATGAGGCTTACACATAGGAAATGAAGACAATGATTTTAAAAAATTAAATACTGAGAGCTATCTATCAGTGCTGAAAATTTGTTATCCCTGATTGAAGACACTAATAGGTATTTGTTTTCTATAAGGTTTAATGTAGCCCATGTGACCTTAAACTTACTCTGTAGCCAAGGGTGACCTTGAACTTCTGAGCATTTTGCCTTCATCTCAAATGCTGGAATTAAAAGCATGAGCTCACTGTGCATATTTGTAGAACCTTAAATAAAAAATTTTATGCATGTGCCTATGGTGTATATTTGTGAATTTGTGTCCTGGCATGCCTCTGGAGATCTAAGGACAATTTTGGTGCCTGTTCTTTCTACTTTCCATATTGTTTGATATATATATGTGTGTGTGTGTGTGTGTGTGTGTCTTCATTGCTGTGTATACCAAGATAGTTGGTCCTTGAATTCCGATGGGTTAACCCCCCTGCCTTTCATCTCCAAGTAGGAACACTGGAATTACAGATGCATTCCATTGTTCTGGGTGTACATGGGTTCTGGGGATTCAGACTCAGGTCCTTATGCTTGAATGACAAGTACTTTATTCACTGAGTCATTGTCCCAAGACTTATTTGAAGGTTTTTTTAAAAACAAAACTAGCCGGGCAGTGGTGGTACACGCCTTTAATCCCAACACTTGGGAGGCAGAGGCAGGTGGATTTCTGAGTTCAAGGCCAGCATGGTCTACAGAGTGAGTTCCAGGACAGCCAGGGCTACACAGAGAAACCCTGTCTCAAAAAAACAAAAACAAAAACAAACAAACAAACAAAAACCCAAAACTAACATCACTTATGCAAGTTAAATTTATGTGGCACATATTGTAATTATAAAATAAGTCCTGTTAACAAATACCCTAATTTAAAAGCTATGGTATGAAAACTGGGCATACATTAATAGCTCAGTTATAGAGCAATGGCCTAGCACACGTGGATGTGAGTTCGAATGGATTTTCATCAATTCTGTATTATTGCATCTCTTTGGCTTCCTATCCACACCCTACAAGCTACCTGACATGACATGCTTGGAGTCGAACTCTGGTCCTTTTAAAGAAAATTACCTGCTTTTAACTGCTGAGCCATTTAAAGAGGTCTATTTTGCTATGGACTTTCTTGCATGTTTTCTGGTAGAGATAAAACACATTCATCTAGAGTTTGTATAAAGAACATTTAATTTAATTAATTCTAAGAATCTCTAATTATGCTGGGCAGTGGTGGTGCACACCTTTAATCCCAGCACTTGGAAGGCAGAGGCAGGCAGATTTCTGAGTTCGAGGCCAGCCTGGTCTACAGAGCGAGTTTCAGAACAGCCAGGGCTACAGAGAAACCCTGTCTCGAAAAACCAAAAAAAAAAAAAAAAGAATCTCTAATTATCTTTCACAGCAGTTGATTCTTAGTTTTCTTACGACAACATATATGTCCTTCTGTTGTAATTACATGTCCCTTTTTGAGAGCAGTGGTTGAATTTCACTTCATTTTTATCTGCAAAGAAGTACCAGGTTGAATCCAGACAAATATTTGAGCCCAGGAATTGGAAGTCAGCATGACAAAGTAGAGAGATGCCATCTTAAATAAGAAAAAGTTAGAGGAGGAGTAGGGAAGGATGAGGAAGGGGAAGAGACTAGAAAACTGATTAAGAAGTTGTCACAGAGCACACACACATGAGTAACTCAGGGAGCCACAGTATGTAATCAGTGCTAATGAGGAACCGCATTTAGGGAAATGATGTCCACTTGGCATCCGTAGCGGGATCCAGAGGTATTTCACGTGATCACCTTGCCCTACAGTCCCATCACTCTCTTGGTAGAAATCCTTGAGGAAGTTATCAAATGCACATGAGATTCTTTTCTTTTTCTCTGGGAGAAGTGTTAGTTATGTTTCCCAGGCTAGTTAGGAACTGATGGGGTCATGCAGCCTTTCTATCTCAGCCTTCTAAACATCAGGGACTACAAGTATACACCATTGTACTATGGTGGATTCTTTGATACACCAGTCATTTTGCCTTGCTAGGCTCTGTCTAGAAGGCCTTCTCTAACTTTTGTGTTGATTTACCCCACTTCCTGTCCCCTGCACCAAACAATTAGATAAAACATACAAAAACTTGACAATATTTGCCCTTTTTGCCTGTGTTTTAGTTAATGTCTAATTAAATCTATTGGACCTTTCAACATTGACATTCTAGAACTTTCTTATCTCACTTTTGTACATACATTATCTGTGCATAATTAAGGATCATTAGTAATTGCATAGCATTTACTCGTTTAATAAATACTAACTATACCCAAACCAACCAACCAACCAAATCCCCCAAAACAAACAAACAAAGCAAAAAAATATCATAAGTGTTAGAGAAACAAATTAAAATAGAATAGTTTGTGAATTCATGCTCAGACAGACTAGAGGTGTATAGTTGACTTAGGCTTGGTTAAGCTATTGCAAATGTAACGTTCAAAATATCACTTAAAGGTTTTATCTTTCTTTCTTTCTTTCTTTTTTTAAACATGCTATCGATATATTTCCTTGGCTAGGCTGGAACTTGCTAGGTAGTCCAGATTGGTCTTGAGCTCACTCCAGCAGTCCCGAGTGCCAAGATGACAGGAATGCATTTTCAGGTACTATTACTGTGCATGAGAAAAGTTTTCTTTGGTATTTTCTGCCAAGGGTGGCTAGCCTTTTAAAGGTCTATATTCCCCAAGTCTCCCAACCACTTAACACTTTAATCTCCCCTATCTGGTAAATCTGCTTTATACAAAGGCTCTGCTTCATTCCTGGAGCTTTCTGACAGAGAGTGAGTGGTCATCCCCTTCCATTTTCCTTCATTTCCCTTGTGCTAATTATGAATTTGCCAAACGTGTCAGATCAATGAGATGATACATAGTCACTACCTATGTTAGAATAAAAACTCATTGAACTTCCTGTCCTGGGTGTGCTAAATCTAGCCTAGCTTGGGTTCTGACACCTCTTTTTAGAAGAGCAATTGCCTTTTCAAGTTACTTTTGTTGGGTTTGGTATTTCTTTGTGGGACACTGAGAATGTTCTTTTCCAACAACTGTATCCCTGCAGTAACAGATACCCAAGCACTTTTGAAAAACAAAGCTGATGTAGCTGAAAAGCTAAATATCTAGATCAACTATTTCCAACACTAATTACTCTTAAATTGAGATGAGGTCTATATCTAAATTACACATCAACACTCAAGAATTTGCTACTAAAAAAGAAAATAAATGATTTTATTAACAGTTTTTATATTAACTACATGCTGAAACGATAACATTTTAGCTACACTTGGTTAAGTAAAAAACACTAACTGTAATCACCTGTTGTTGCTATGTAGTTCTTCTGCAAAGCTTCCATCAAGGGCAAACCTAAAGTCAAGGGCAGACTGTGATTCAGCTAATTCACTCCTTGATATTCAGCTGTCTCTATGGAAATGGCAGGCAATTTGATAGCAAGAAGGAAAATGTCTCTAGGTGTGCTTTTTGAGAGGTCTCTGAGCCTGTATCACCTCTAAAGCCCTAGGAAAAGCCTGAAACTTGAAGCAATTTCACTCTGCCCTTTAAATATATCGAACTGTAAAATATAGTTGTTCTCTGTTCTCCCTAAAAGGAACCTGGAGGCTCCAAGTGAAGCTTTGCCCTGGAATCATTGTCTTCTCTTCCAGGAACTCCAAGTGGTACCAGTTGTGGGGTGTGACTGTCGCCCAGACTTGGAACCTGAAGGACACCCGACAGTTAAAGGCACAGAGCAGTTTTGGGGTGACCTGAGAAGAAGCAAGCTTGGTTTGATTTGTGTCCAGTAAGTGCCCAAGAACGTGAGAAACTCAGAAAGTGTAAGGAAACATTATTTGTCTTTGTTAAATAATACGTTGAAACTAAGAGGTATAAAAGTAACTAAGGTGGATTTAGAACAACACGTAGATATTCTGATTTACTGTAATCCTTGGTTCTTGTAGAAGAAACCTTGGATCCTGAGAGCTGGTAACAGATAGGGCAGATGGAAGCATGTATTGGAGTGATTGATTAGATTTTACAGGAGACATTCTTTTTATGGTCTCCACTAATTTAGTTATTGAATGCTTCCCAGGGTAGGGACTTGTCCAACTCTTAATTCACATGTATATATATGTATATATATCTTAATTGTGTATATATCTTAATATGATATATATGTATATATATCTTAATTGTGTATATATCTTAATAAGATATATATGTATATATATCTTAATATGTGTATATATCTTAATTCTCATATATATATATGAGAATGAAAGAATTGGGGAACCAAAAGCTAAAGAAACATAGCCCCAAATATTAATATTGATAGGAAACATTTTTTAAAAATGATTACTTGATCCAAGCTGTTTTATAAATAATTAGTGATAATTAGTGGCCAGCTGCTTGACCATTACAATTGGCCAGTAGGGGCATTCCAGGAGTTGGCACACCAGGACAAGTTTATGAGACTACTCAATTGCTTAACTGGTCATGCTGGATCATGTAAACCTTACGTGATTAAAATATATATATATCCACTGAATTTATGGGAAAGAGGTTTATTGTTCCTAATGGGAATAACTTTTAAGTTGTAATGCTCAAGAAATGATGATTAATTTGGGGTATATTCCAGAGAAAGTGTTAGGAAAAAAAAATCAACAAGGCATTGTTTTACCAGTAGCTATACTGGTCTTGGAAACAAACAAAGCAAGTTTTAGTGGGGTCATTGAAAAGTCTCCCTAACTCAGAATGGCTGAGCCCATCACTTGGCTTTTCCTATAAGATAGTCTGGGTTAATCAGTGGACCCTCTCCGAGAGAAAGGTGTGACTACTAAAGACTTAATTGAAGAACAAGTACATGCTGGTCATATTGAACTTTCATTAAGTCCTTGGAATACACCTATATTTAGTATTAAGAAAAAACCCTGGTACATGGATATTGTTAAATAATTTAAGAGCCATTAATACTGCTATGTAAGCTATGGGATCCTCACAACTTACTCCCCTCTCCTTCTATGGTCCCTTAAAATTGCCATATGATAGTTTTAAGATTTAAAAGTTCTTTTTCAACCATTCCTTTATATTGTCAAGATCAAATTAGATTTGCTTTTTTCTGTTCCTTCCATAAATCATTGTAAGTGAAGGTGCAGAAAAGCTATGGAATCAGGCCAATCTACAAGTAGGGAATGACTGCCTGGCGCCAAGAATAGGGGACAATGACAGGAAGCAAAAGCCTTGCCTGTTCAGTTAGGAAGACAGTGGTGGGAGGAGAAATGGGGGTCAGAACAGCCTGGAGGCTGATGTGCTGCAGGCTCTTTGGGTTAATCAGGAACCAGAAGCCCTTTCCTGAGGTGGTTGACCACTCTGGAGTAAGGAAGGAAGTGGCTTTACTGGCAAAAAGAAACAACCAAAGGAGATTCTGAGGAATGCTGTTAACTCAGTAACAGGCCTTCTGTTTACCTGGTCAAAGCCCTGCCGGCGTAGGTTGTTGTTTGAGGACGTCAGTAGAAGCTGCTCCATTTTTCAAGCTTCCTCTAGACCTGGCCATCAGGAGACTATGGAATGATACCACTGGAGGGTTTGCCACAGGAATGAAAAATGGCTGTGTGCTATGCCATTGTTTGTGGCTCAGTGTGTTAAATCTGCTTTTCCTCAAGCTATTATACATTATAGGGATAGCCTATTATTAGCTACATCAGAACAGGCTTCTCTCACATCTGCATCTTCCTGTTTACACCATTGTCTTGCAAGAATAACTCACAAATTGCTCCTGAAAAGGTTCTGCTCCTTATAGTTAGTTAGATACTACAATGGAGTTACCATGTTATTAAACCTCAAAATTGAAGTTCAGTTTACTCAATTACAAACTTGAAATGATTTCTAGAAGCTTTTGGGAGCTGTGCATTGGCTCTGGCTTTATTTAAAGTTAAATACTAAACAACTGATACCATTGTTTGATATTTTAAAGGAAATCCTAGCTAGTTATCTCCTAGAGAATTATTCCAGCATTGAATAACTATTTTCTATCTAATGAGCTAATTCAATCTCTTTCTATGACTTCTTGGATTTGCCCTAAAATAACCTTTTTTTATTCCTTTAAAAGATTCTGTAAGAATATTTACTAATAGTAGCTCTAATGGACAGGGGTAGTATAGCAGTTTCCTCCAGAATTGAATCATTACATCCCTTAGATAATTTCCTTACATCAGATGTTAAACAACTCAGAATAACTTTCTGGAAGTTCCTGAAACTGAACAGACTCACCAGGCCCCTTCTTCTCAACAGTAAACAAATGAAGCTGCCAAAACTGAATGGAGAAACAGGAACCAGCTGAGTTGCCTGGATGAGGTTTAGACCAATTGGATGACTTAGAAGGGCCAGTCTCTACCTTGTTGAGCTACCTCAGGCTGTGCAGTGTGCTCCAGGTGTGAGATGTCATCTGTGCTGGAATGTGGCTTTGGTGATGCTGTAAGGCTCTAGGGAGCCTTAACTTACTGGAGACTCCCCCCCCCCCCAAGTGAACACATGGGGTTGGGGATTGATGCAAAATGCAAGAGGAATGTATTGATTCAGCATGCTGAGGTTGCTCTGAATACCAAGACAGGAGAACTACCACGCGTAGCCCATTCAGGGACCTTATATACGGATTTTAGAGCAGCGGACATTAGGCACAATGTGATTGGCAGTGTGACTTTTAAATTAATTGGTCTTTATGGAATGAGGTAGCAGGGGCTTAATCAGCCCCTCCCTTCCAGCCTACGTGAACCTGTTTCTTCCAGGAGGGGAGGGGTGCCCATGTGCTCGGAGGGAGGAGGGGACCCTGGTGGAATATCTCAAAGTTCCCGATCTGACTTCTCAGTGCAGTTATCTTTGAGTTTCCAAATTTCTGCTCTTGTAAGTCTCCTTTCATGCATACATAAACCCCAACGTCACACATCCATGGAGTTGCATTATGTTCAAAATATCCCCCTAACTGCATTTTTAGTCTATTGGAAAAACCCTGAAACAGGCTTGAGGAATGGGTTGAATAAAGTGTTAGCATTCGGGAAACGATTTACTTGTGTTTGGGGGGGAACTGCTGGCTATTGTCCAAGTATATTGAGGCCGAATTGGGACCAAGAGCTGAACCAGTGTGGCCAGTGTGAGGTCTCCTAACTGGAGCTCTTTTAGATTCACTCACAGACAGGCTAAATGTGTGTCCTTTGGCAGAGACAATTTGGGACTCATGGCAGGTGTGTAAAGTAAAAAAAATGGGTCAGATCCAGCTGCCCAGGGGCATCTTCAGGTTTCAGGTTAACCGGTGTACCTAGAAAATAGGATGGGAGTCAGAGCCAAGGGGCTCACGGATGTTTCCCTGACCCTTTGCCTGAGAGGGCCTTAGTGGCCTGTGGAGAGTTCCTGGAATTCTTGATCAAGCGATGCTTGTGGGACTCTGGAGAGCTTCTGGAACCTTTGACTGAGCACTCTGAAGACTAGGTTGGCGACCCTGAGAGACTAAGCAGGGTGTCTCTTTGATAGGCCCCGTGAGTAATCTTGTCCTGTTATTTTGGCTGTGTTGGATTCATGGTCTAGTGAAATGGAGAAAGGACTCCCATCTGGCTGTCCAACTGTCATAATGAAACAAAGGGAAGAGAGGAGAGAAGGACAGAGATGGAGAGTAAAAGAAACTGCTGCTTGAGAGAGACAGATGGCCCTGTCCTGCCTACTTGTGACTTGGGGTTGTCAAGTGGATGAGGACAAGGGCTCTACAAAGAGGCTCAGGGGGCTTGTAGACTCTGGATGCCCTTCCTGGGTTTTGGTACAAAATGTCAGCTTTCTGAGGCAGCATAAAGAGACAGAGGGCTAAGAGACTGACCTTCAACAGATAGGACTGTGTATATTAGTGCACAGAGAGGGTGGGGTGGTGAGGGTGGAAAGCAGTCTTCTATTGGAAAGTGAGGGTCTGCCAAGAGACAAGCTGGCTTCCAACCTTGTAAGGGCAAGGGTGAGGGACTTGAAAATTAAGAAATTTTTGAAACCATAGGGGTCTATGTGTCTCCCCTGCGTCTCTCCTTCAAATTCCTTATCCAAGACAAGACAGACTATCCTTTCTGTGACAACCGATAAAGCCGGACAAGGTCATCTGTAGTCTCATATGATCACCCTGGAGCAAGTTAAACATCATCTTGAAGGTGTATGGTCATAATAGTACTTTGGGCCTATATTACCTTAAGAGATTTATTCTATACTCTTACCATAAAGGTCAGTCTGTCTCAGTGCCTTGTATTCCTAAGCAGAAGCCTTTCACAGGGAAATCAGAAAAGGGTGTGGCAGCTAGAATCCCAGCAATTGGGAGGTGGAGACAGAAAGATGGAAGTTCAATGTTGCTTGTTCTGTTTAGAATTAATACACCTTCCCAGTGAGTCACCATTCCAAGCACTTAGAGATTAATAACAAAAAACTTGTAATCGCCGGGCAGTGGTGGCACACGCCTTTAATCCCAGCACTTGGGAGGCAAAGACAGGCGGATTTTCTGAGTTCAAGGCCAGCCTCGTCTACAGAGTGAATTCCAGGACAGCCAGGGCTACACAGAGAAACCTTGTCTCAAAAAAAAAAAAAAAAAAAAAAAAAAAAAAAAAAAACCCAAAACAAAAAAAAACCAACAACAACAAAAAACAAACAAACAAACTTGTAATCATTGGGCATGACTGCTCTGAGCAGAAATCCTTGACAGTTTATATAGTTCTATGGCCCCAGGTTACACTTTGATCAATGTTTCATAGAGTAACATGGTTTAGAGAGTCAAATCCTAAGGTTTGGATGTTTGGACAAGTAGGGACATTTACAGTATAAAACATTGTTATAGTCTTCTAGAGACAGAGCAGGGCAGCTTTTCCCATGCAGCTGCCAACCAGTGCTGTCCTGGCTGGCTGGCAGAATTATGCTCTTTCTGATAAGAGGTACAGGGTTTAATTAGGACCTGTCAGCTAGGGTTGTCCTCTCCAATCTTCCTGACAGAGAGGCATGCTCTGTAGCAAAAATTTACGTTTGTGCAATTTAATGTTTTCTACACAAGTTTACTAGTAAATCTTCTATAATATCAGTTTCTTCCATGTTCTCTTTCAGATACTTTGTCTGGTTTCCCACACTTGCCACCAAGAGAAGATTAGAAATGGTCAAAAGGCATTTCATGTTGGAAAGTGTGACAGAATGTAGCCTGATAGATCAAAGAACATTTTAGCTGGAAACTAGTCCAGTCTCATAAAGACACTCAAGGCAGGAGCAAATACAGGCTCAGAGAGAGAGGAGGTGAAATTCCAAGTCCTGCACGGAGGAGAATTTCTAACTAAAATTGAATAGGAAGCACTTTGTAATTATCTGCAAGACAGGTCAGGTTATTATTTATAAGCCAAGGAATAGGAATTTAGTCTGTGTTTGGCTTTGTCCTCAGGAAACAAAGCAAAATGTCCATTTAAATCACAAACTTCTGAGGGGGGGGGAGGGACATTTTAAGACATTTAGGATCTCTAATTGCTGTTGTTTTCCAGGGTCCCCTCAGATCATGGTCAGTATTGTCAGGTGCAGTAAGTAAGATCTCATTAAAAATGTGTTGGGCCTAATGTGTATAAATAACTATGAAACACACTTAGTATTGTGTTAGTGTAGTGTAGACTTACTGGAGTGTATCAGTGATTTGTAGTGACGTGTGTTGTTCACACTGAAGACTGCAGAGTTCCTGATCAGATCAGAATTGCTTGTTCCTTGGTGAAGTCATCATTGTCTGCTATGCACTGAAATGTCTTGCTAGACCACAAGATGCTAGTTGGAAAAATACATCGGAGCAGGTCCTTGCGTTACATATGCTTTATTTCCAGCTCTTTGGGAGGTAGTGGCAGAAGGAGGAGGGTTTCCAGGGCATCTCAACTACATAGTGAGTTCTAGGCCAGTATGGGCTACAGGAGACGAAAGCAAAACAAAAGCAAACCCAAAAGTCAACCAACCATCTAATCAAAAGAACTGGCTAGAATGCTTACATGTAAGATTGTTCTGGTAAGGTTTGCCCTGTGAAATCTCCCCCCACATCCACAATATTTTTTCCACACTTCACTAAATAAAACTTAAATATCACATTGACTTAAAGATACATTCCAAGGTTTTACTTTGTGAGTGTGAACTCAGAGAAGGAAGGTTTATGTTTGCTTTTGCCTTCTAAAAATGTATCAGATCTGGAATATGTATTTGTTGTTTCTTAAAATAAGGGACCTATATGCATATTAATTATACATTATAAGAACTATATATGTATATAATATATCAGCCTGAAAACAACTCATGCATTGATTTAAACAACACCTGATTAATGTTTACAGGAAAATGCTACACAGCAATCTTAGTATCAGACAGAAGATGAAGGCTTAACATATTAGTGATAGAAAGGGACATGGTAATTGTGCAGAGAGGAAACCAGACACTCTGAAAATCTTCCTGAAGCAAAACACCTACCTAAAAACAAAGGAAACTTACCCTACCCATAAACCCATCCTTGCCTGCTTAAAAAACAAGTACATAAAAACAGAGAAATCCTTGAAACGCCACAGAATAACACAAACTTAAGACCTAAATCAGGGTAACAAACAGACCGACCTGGAATTTCTGGGTAAGTGCCATAAGATTTGAGATTTAAGAGTTCATTTTTGCTTACTGAAGAGTTCCAGGTTCTTTTACAGAATGAAGATGCCCAAATTCGAACCAAGGGTAAATTCAAGAGAAGAATAAAGATAAAAAAAAAAAAAAAAAAGGTGTTCAGCAAAGTCCGTTTGTCTATAAAACTGGCAGAGAACAGAGGAGGAAACTGGATCCAAATATTACAATGGGGTTTCAAGTGCCCTGAAATTAAAGTTATACAGCCGAGATGCGCCACCTAGTGCTTAACAAAGGCAAAACGCCTTCCGAGGATATCAACCATGTTTCTAAGTTCACTTGGCAACCTTTTATTGTTGTTGTTGTCAAAGGGACAAACAGACAGCTTAGATCATCCATCGGTCATCAAACAGAAATCTCCTCACACTTCCCCAGACAAGCAAAGAATTTCAAAGATTGAAATTCTCGGAAGCTATAAACTAACGACATGTTAGGGCTTTTGTTTGTTTGTTTGTTTGTTTGTTTGTTTTTTTCAGGACAGGGTTTCTCTGTGTAGCCCTGGCTGTCCTGGAACTCACTCTGTAGACCAGGCTGGCCTCAAACTCAGAAATCCACCTGTCTCTGCCTCCCAAGTGCTGGGATCAAAGGTGTGCGCCACCACTGCCCGGCATACAAAGGGGGAAATAAAGCAAGGAGCAAGGGGTGGTCAAGAATATTTGAATAGGAGTAAGCACAAATGATCCAGCAATAACGCACAACATGCATCTAACCATGGAGCTGCAGAAGGTAGAGACTGGCAGAGTTTGTAAAAGGCCGATTTCAGAGGCTAGTGAGGTGGCTCCACAAGCAAAGGGGTTTGCTGCCAAGCTCTGCTCCTTGATTGAATCCTCTCTGGGACCCACAAGATATTAGGAGAATTTGTTCCGTGGGATTCACAAATAGTTTCGTGTCTTGGATAAATAACAGAAATACAGAGAGAACGAAAGGAGGAGGAGGAAGAGAAGGAGGAGGAGGAGGGGGAGGAAAGGAAAAGAATTTAAAAAGCCAAGGGGGGTGGGGAGATAATCTAGCAGGTTTACAGTTCCTGCCAGGTTGTGAGGGCAAATGTGGAGTTGGAAATCCCATCGGCTGGGATGTATGTTAGGCCTTCTAAAGTCCCCTGGGTCCTCCCATTTTCCTTACCTTCTTCCAAAATGTTTGTGCTAGAACCAGCCCACATCAAAGAAGGAAGGCCACTTCCAGAAGCCCTTGCTGGCTTTCTGAGTTCTAATGGGCCCTCACACTGACTGCCACATGTATGCATACACAAAATAAAACGAAATACACAAAAAGCACGATTTCTCAAAAATCATCATGCTCTATTGTTTAATTTTTTAAAGTTATCCATACCACTCGCTTCTAGTTTTGCACTTGGTTTGTGTTCAGGGTTTCTTATTGTTTTTTGGAACAGGATGTCAGTATGTAGCCCAGGCTGGACTTGAACAACCCATCTAACTAGCTCAACCTCTCAAGTGCTGAGATGACAGGCATGTGCCACAATGCTTTTTGTCTTGTGACTTCTTTTTTTTTTTTTTGGTTTTTTTCGAGACAGGGTTTCTCTGTGTAGCCCTGGCTATCCTGGAACTCACTCTGTAGACCAGGCTGGCCTCGAACTCAGAAATCTGCCTGTCTCTGCCTCCCAAGTGCTGGGATTAAAGGTGTGCGCCACCACTGCCCGGCTGTCTTGTGACTTCTTAAAGCTCCTTGCTGGTAGTTACTTTCCTCCCTTAATTACTATTACACACACACACACACACACACACACACACACACACACACACACACACACACACACACGAACCTTTCTCAAAGGACAAGGTTTTGACTTGTAGATAATTCCCATTTTTTTTTTTAATAATTAATTCCTGTTCTTTTAAAATTTATTTTTAGATGGGCTAGGCCTGGTGATAAAGACCAGTAAACCAAGCTACGTACAGACTGGAGAGGAGGTTTATAAGGGCAAGATTTATAATCTACAGAGTGAGTTCAAGGCCAGTCTGGGAGACTTAATGAGACCTTGTTAAAGGTTAAAAAGAAGGGAGGCCAGGAAAATAGCTCAGTGGGAGTACATTTGTCTAGCATGTCTGAGCCACTGGGTTCAATCCTCAATACCTAGATAATAAATTAACTAATAAAATAAGATTTGTGTCTCCCTTGTTTCATTTTATTTTGTTTGGCTTCTTTGCTATACTGTACAGTTTATATGTCTCTGCTGGCCTTGTTCTTTAATTAGATTGTGCAAATTTTACTCTTTTAATTTCTTTGGTATACTTTATATATTTCTGCTGGTATTGCTCTTTAATTAGATTGTAAGAAAAGTACAGTGCATATGAAGCTAACTCTTTACTATTTATTGTGCTATTTTTTCTGAAGCCAAGACTGAATTATTCAAGTTATGCAGTATGTGCCTTAAAAAAATTATTCTCTGTATTGTAGCTTGTCTGTTGTGTTTGAATCTTCTCTGACCCTAGATTCAGCTCATTACCTGTTATATGAAGCTCTAGGGGCAGTGTGTTGAAAGGTTACCCTATGTTTCTTATTGAAAACAAGACCGTTATCAGTGAGAGCGAATAAGAATATAGAAATAAGTTGGTTTAACAAGATCTCAACTGAGTTCTTGGGTATGAGGATGTACATGAGAAATTCCCTATTTGAAAATGAAACAGGAAAGTCATTCCTGTATTCACAGCAATGTGAAGATTTTAGTTCCCAGAATAAGCATTCTAGATAGATGTGAAGCCCGCTGAAGACTTTTAAATTGAATTACACAAGATCCATTTACATATATAGGTATACTTTGTTATGTTTATATTGTGATAACTATGATAACTTCCTAAACAACCTAAAGAGTCAGTATTGTGTTAAACTTCAATGGATCTTTAGTAGAGACTCTAAACAGTTGCTACTGGTGAACAAAAATGGTTAAGATGGTAATAAAAAGAAGGAAGAGGAAGAGGAGGAGGAGGAGGAGGAAGAGGAGGAGGAGGAGGAGGAAGAGGAGGAGGAGGAGGAGGAAGAGGAGGAGGAGGAGGAGGAAGAGGAGGAGGAGCAGGAGGAAGAAGGTAAAAGAAAGGGGCCTTTCAGCAGTTGAGCACTTGTTGCCCTTGCAGAGATATGTGTTCAGTTCCCACCACCCACATGCAGGCTCACAACCTGCCAAAATTCAATTCATAGGGGATCCAACACCGTCTTATGTCCCACAGGACTCTGCACGAAAGGGGTTCATTTGTACACACGAGAGCAATCCAATTTAAACAGAAAAAGAAAGAAGATTGGTGAGTCTTGACTGGGTTACTGTGACTGTATATCACTGTTTGCCATTGAGATGGGCACCTGCAAATACATTTCTGTTCATCCATCTTCAGACTTGTAGCTTTTATTTTCATCTAAAGTTTTATGGTACAAAGCGAGCATGGCCTGAAGCATTCCTGTCCATTACTTTAATTGCCATGCCCCTAAATCGAGCATGCTCAGAGATGGGCCAACCCCTCTATAAATATGTGTGTGTGTGTGTGTGTGTGTGTGTGTGTGTGTATGTGTTGTGTTTTCCCTGAAAAAAAATATTTTCCCTGAACAAAATTCTCATGCTTCCTTTGTTTAGAAAGGCCATTGTTCTGGGAATGAATTATGTGTTCTCCCTGCCTACTGTAGATAAATCTTTCTTCACCCTTTTATTCTTGAATGTGCTTACTTTGGTTTTGCTCTCACTCAAATTGAACCCACTGGGTTTGATTACACAGCTCAGTGAAGCAAATTTACTGATGTCATGTACAGGAACGTGAGTGAGAGGAGACTTACGGGTGGCTAGTTCATTCCAAAATAGCCACACCACTGAGAAATCCCATACCACCATAGTGGATGACTTTATTGGAAGCTGTTTCATGGAATCCCTTCTTCAGCTAACTATGTCCTTGTACTCTGGCTATAGACAGCTGGGAAGCAGATGGGAGAGGTGGCTGGATTCCCAGCTGAGAGTCCTCATCATCTGGGACTCCTACTTCTGCTATGGAGTTCATACAGTCTCATCACCAAAGACCTAGTTATGACTGTTGTTGTTTATTTTGTTATCATGACTTCTGGGCCAAGGTCACCTGTGTTCCATAATGGATGGGATGGCCATGCTTATGCTCTGAGGAAATAGGTGAACTACAACACCCCTGTTGGGGGTGGGGCAGTTGAGTGAGTGTTGTTGCCCTGCTCTATAGGATGAGGAACACCTGCCCATCATGGATGCTAGTGGGTGCTTATGGGGAGAAAGTGGAAATTTCACTATCATGTGAGAAGCAAGTCTCACTTTTAAAACAATTACACTCACTAATTTAGTATGTTTGCGTGCAGGTTGGAGGACAACTGTGAGCTGTTCGTTCTCTCCTTCCATGGTGTGGGCCCTAGAGTCTGAACTTCAGGAGTCAGGCTTGATGGGAAACCAACTTTATCTGCTGAGTCATTTTGCCTGCCCAAGTTGTTTTTTTGTTGTGTTTGTATGTTTGTTTGTTTTAACCTGTTCTTTGGATTAATTCCTTAGGGTTAGCAAGTGATGGTGTCTTCAGTGTAACGATTACAACAAGGACTCACAGCTAATCAGGTTGGATCAGCATGTTCTCTGCCACTTATTCTCCATAGGATTTTGGAAAATAAACAAGCAAAAGGAGGATCTGGAATGTTGTCTGCTATGTATCCTCGTGCCTACATTACATATTATGGATCCTATGCATTTTTGCCTTTGTGTGTTCCTTCATCTATTAAAAATAATAGTGGTATCAGAATTAAAGGAAGATAAGTACATCCATTAGAATATTCTCTTTGACCTAAATTTTAATTTTTCTTTTCTTATTTTTAAATTAATTTTTTATTTTACATTCATGGATATATTCAATGTGTGTGCCTGCTGCTCACAAAAGCCAGTCCAAGGTATCATATCCTCTGCAACTAGAGGTACAGCTAACTGTGAACCACCAAGTAGGTTCTGGGGACAGAACCAAGGTCCTCTGCAAGAGCCATAACTGCTTTTGACCTCCAAGTCATCTCTCTATCCTGTTCTCTTTTATTTTATGAGAAATTATAATACTTCTGTGAATTTTAAAACGTTTTGTAGGCCTTCATGCCCTATCGCCTGTGCCTAACTGGTATGGGCCCTTGTTCCTGTCAGGGAGCACCTGGCTCTACATTTTGTATAAAACAGTGGCTTTTAGACCATGCTTTGGGCTGGGTGATTCCATTTTGAGTGTAATTACAGAGACTTGGTGACTGTACCTTGTTGTATTTGTAAAGAAATGAACAGCACCATCTGACCAGTAGCACCCAGGAGGAACAGACTAACAATCCCCAAATTCCCAAGAGTCAACAGCTTTTACCTATAAACCTAGCACAGTGGGCTGGCCACACATAGTACATGGGAATATTAAACCATACCAGAAAAACCAGGCCCCAGGATTTATTGACACAACAGACCACAATAGGTGCACCTAGACCCCACATGGAAGGGGCACCTAACACTGTGATGGTGACAGCTTCCACCAACCTATCACCTTCATGTGGGCACTGTAGATTCTATATAAGAATACATTTGTATAATTATATAATTCCCAGTTTTGCCTATATTGTAGGCCACATAGCACAGACCCCTAAGGGGTAGTGTGGTAGTTTGAGAGTTAATATCAATAATTAAGACTGCGACAAAGGAACCTGTGTTTAGGAGTGGCCAGCTACAAAGGGAAATGAGGAATTCTTGGCAAACTGTAGTGTAAGACCTGACCCCCTTATGAGGAAAGTTAGACCCCTAGCACACCTGGAGCCAGAAACAGAAATAGGACTGAAATTGCATGCTTGGCCAAACCCCACCCAGCTACATTCTTTCTCCTAAGAAACGGGTGACCTTGGCCTGGCCCCAGGGCCAGAGGCACAATGTTTCAGGAACTAGAAATGTTTGTGCAACTGACTCGTGACTAACTTAGAACATTCTGTACTTCCCCATAACGCAAATTCCTTCCGTTCCCCACCCCTTTGGTTTTTTCCTTTAAATACCCCTGACTTCAGCTGCTCGGGGTCGGACTCCTCTGCCCCTGCGTGGGTTATGAGCATGACCCCAGTGCACTGGCCCCCAATAAACCTCATGTGATTGCAGCAAGTATGGTCTTTCATGAGTTCTTGGGGGGTCGCGCCATCCCGAGACTTGAGCGAGGGTCTCCCCAGCTCGGAGGTCTTTCATTTGGGGGCTTGTCCCGGGATTTGCGACCACCCTTGTCTCCGAAAACCTACTTGGAGGTGAGATTCTGTTTGTGTTCTTGTTTGTCTGTGCCGGCTGAAGTCTGAATCTGTATTTTCGGTATGCGCGTGCAGTCTGGTATGCAGTCGCTCTCGGCCCCGTGAGGGACCGATGATCTCCTAGTCTCGGGTAGAGGCTGGGGGCGTGATCAGCTGACGGGCTAGGGGGATCACTGACTGTTGCCCTGGGAGACGTCCCAGGAGGTCTGGAGGGACCCCAGGAACGCCTGGGAGATTTCCGTCTGGGTGCCAGAGAGGACGCAGTCCTCCTGGCCATCTGGTTTTCTGTATTGGTTTTGTTTGTCTCAGTGGAAATGGGCCCTTGTCAGTCTTTGTCTGTTTTCTGTCCTCCTCTTTTGTGGCGCCTACTTACGGTTTTGCTTGCAAGCCTCTGGGCACTTCGGTGCCACCTGTAGGCCTCTGGGCCACCTGTCTGGGCACTTTTTGTGCCACCTGTCTAGTGGTGTTCAGGGCGGGTAGACATACCTGAACGCTGTGGCCACGGAGGGACTGAGGGACACCTTGGACCCTCAGTTTGCCTGAGTATCTGGCTTCTGCCGGTGCGGCAGGGCCACCTGGTTTCTGAGTCTGTGGAAGGGACAAACTCTTTGGTTACATCCGCCACCTGTGGCAGGATCTGAGTTGTCTGTGGCCCAGCGCAGCTGCAGCTGGCTGGGGAGGTGTTCTACATCCATGGAGGGGACGGATCTGTTCTGCGTCCGTGGCAGGGACGAGCTATGTGTTGGTTGTCGGTTGTGTGTGCTGGCCGCCCGT
>CM052714.1:35722801-35733386 GCA_028551405.1 Uromys caudimaculatus | reverse complement strand
ACAGGTCTACGACTAGACAGAAATATAGTTCTAAGATTAGAACTAACCACTAGAAGAAGTGGGGAATGTAAGACCTGACCCCCTTATGAGGAAAGTTAGACCCCTAGCACACCTGGAGCCAGAAACAGAAATAGGCCTGAAATTGCCTGCTTGATCAAACCCCACCCAGCTACATTCTTTCTCCTAAGAAACGGGTGACGTTGGCCTGGCCCCAGGGCCAGAGGCACAATGTTTCAGGAACTAGAAATGTTTGTGCAACTGACCCCAGCTCGGAGGTCTTTCAGTAGTAGATGAAACCAATATAGCTTGTGAATTTGATTTTCAATAACTTTTGAAAGTATGGAAACGCACGTGCGCTCATCTATTCCATCAAGGTTTCTGGCATGGTGTGCTTATGGCAACACTGATTATGAATTTTTAAAAATGATCATTGAAGTGGAAAATGATTCTCTGTGTATGCATGTGTCTCTGTGTCCCCCCCCCCCCCTGTATACTAGTGAGATTTTTTTTTTTTAACTTGTCACAAGCTAAGGTCATTTAGGAAGAGGCAACCTCAATTGAAAAAATGCTTCCATGAGAATGGCCCATAGACAAGCCCATCAAGGCATTTTCTTGATTAATTAACATGAGAAAGCCAAGCCTACTGTGGGCATTCCTACCCCCGGGTAGGTAGTCTTCGGTTGAATAAAACAAAGGAAAGAACAAAAAATGAGCCAAGCCAAGCAAGTCCTGAAGAGCTCTAGAGTAAGCAGTATTCATCCATGGCTTTTGAATAAGTTCCTTCCTCCAGGTTCCTTCCCTGCTTGACTTCCTCCTGACCTGTCCCTCCGCAATGGACCTGGAAGTGTGAGCTGAAATAAACCCTTTTCTCCCTCAGTTGGCTTTGGTTATAGTGTTTTATCATGATACAAACTCAAATTATGACAGTATTTTATCACAGAAACAGAGAAACTAAGACAGAAATTGGTACCAGGAGTCGGGTATTGCTATGGTAGACCTATCATATTATTTCTGGAAAGATTTTGGAAGCATTTAGTATTTGGGGCTGGAAAAGCTGTTGAGCATTCAGAGCTTATTCACCTGTATTTCATCACAGCAATAATATCCCTAACTAGGACAGGATGAAAACACCAGCTGTGGTTGATAAAAGACCAGAGACCTTGAGATGAAATGTTCTGCAAAATATTTCCTCTGGGGTAGTACACAGAGCCCATGGTCCATGGGGTGTGAGTGTGCGGAAGCTGCATCTCAAGCTGGCTGCTCAGTTTGGTGATGCGTAAGAATCTTCAATGCTGTGCTTGTTTTGGTTGCGGAGAAACTGCAGCATTAAAGGAGTCCTGGAGAACAGCTGAAGGTTGGCACTGAGAGATGATCCCCCACCTGCCCCAGCAAAGCTACTAGTGAAGGTGCAGCCTCAATTGTAATAGGGATCCCAGCATAGTGGAGATGTCAGGACTGTGGAATGATGACCAAGGACAGCGTAGCAGCAGTTGTGAAGATGAACTGGCCTGGGCCTTGGAGACAAGCTGGGTTTGTGTTGGAGGGAAGAGCCAGAGAACTAGGACTTCACAAGTCCTTTGGATCCCAGAAGATAATGAACGAGTTCCAGACATTGGATGCTGAACTTTTTACACTGTTGCAATTTGGTTTTGCTTTGATCTGATTTTAATTGTTTCTGGTTATTCACCCTTGCAATAGCAATTATGTAACAAAGTTAAGAGACTTTGAACTTTTAAAAGACTTTGGAGTTTTAAGGACTTGCGGGACAATTAAAAGTGAATAATATTTTATATTATAAAATAAAAAGACTTAGGTGATGAGGTTATGGTTAGGTGTTTTGTTTTGAGAGACAATTTCACTGTTTAGCCCTGGCTAGTCTAGAACTCAGCTGAGGCTATATTCAAGATATGTTTACCTCTGCCTCTCAAGAATCAAAGGTGTACAACACAATGCCTGGGTAGTTTTTATCTTTATTTTTATTACCTTTAAAATCTCTCTCTCTCTCTCTCTCTCTCTCTCTCTCTCTCTGTGTGTATGTATGTAATTGATATGTAGGTATTTGTACCTGCATAAAGTTCTGGTTTTTAAAATGATGTCATTACATATTTAGTTGGTGAACAGTGAGCTGTTATGGTTGATTTTAATGTCACCTTGTCACAAATTAGAAGTATGAGTGGAAGGTTTCAACTGAAGAACCATTCCAATAGTGTTACTTGATTTTGGAAGGGCCACCCTGACTGTTAGCATCCCAGATCAGAAGGGTATGGGTGAAGGAAGACGACTCATCTAGTACTCATCTGATGCTCATTTGATGCTCATCTGTTGCCAAGTTGCTTTGCTCTGTTGCTGTTGCTGCTTCCTTCAATGATTGAACCATTGCTTCCAGTCTTCTGTCCCAGACTAAGGACCAGTAGGTCTCCAGAGACCTTCCAGATTTTCAGTGCCAGGCTGGGACTGCTCAGGCATCCATCCTAGTGGACTGAGCAACTACTGGGTTGTTAGCTTCTCAGCAAAAGACAGCTAATTAGGCTGCTGAGGCAGAGGCAAAGCTTTTTTAGTTACTTACATTATACTTTTGTGTAACTTTTTGTATACTTTCTAAGCAAGTTTACTGGAAAATCCTTTATAATATCACTTTATGCTTTCATTTCCTCCTCTAAATTAAATGTATAAACAAAGGTCATGGGTTATGAGGTGTGTTTTCAGCCACTGGAGAGAAGTTTAGGGACTATTAAGACAAAACTTTTCACAAAGAAAACACATCACACATCTACTCGGTCCAGATAGGGAGCCCATGACAGAATAAAGTACAGATATCACCAAAGTCCTACTTAGTGAACCAATGGATTTTTTGGGGTTCTTTATAGGTGTACAGCTGAGGAGTTCCTACAGAAGAAATGACTGAAAGATTGCTGCACCACAGAGCCCACTCCAGCATGGGAACAGCTCACAAATCTGGGAACCTGGAGCATACTGCATAGCCTGCAGGCAGTGCCATAGGTTGAAAAGTGTTCTTTCTAGATTCCTCTGTTGGTCTAAACTTCTAGGCAGCACATCTGGTTTCTGATTTTTCTGGGCACCAGGTCTGGTCTGGTCTGAGAGTAGTCTTTGTAGTTTGGCTTTCCCTGTCTGAGAGCTTTTATAGTTGACTCGTGTAGGAAGAAGCCTAGTGAATCTGGTCAGTTTCAGGGACTTCCTGGAGCTATTTTAAGTTGTTTTGTTCCTGCTTTAAGGAGCTTCCTACAGGTTAGAATTTTTTTAAAAAAATATTATTTATTTAATGTATATGAGAACACTGTAGTTGTCTTCAGACATACCAGAAGAGGGCATCAGATCCCATTACAGATGGTTGTGAGCCACCATGTGGTTGCTGGGAATTGAACTCAGGACCTCTGGAAGAGCAGTCAGTGCTTTTGACTGCTGAGAAATCTCTTAAAAAGCATATGTGTACTGGCCTGTATAGGGATTGAACACATGACCCTGGTGTTATTAGCACCACACTCTAACCAACTAAGCTAACCAGCCAGAGGCTAGAATATTTTAATCTCAGAGGAAACTGTTACATGATAGGGATTTGCTCTCTCAACAAAGAGACTTGTGCTAGAGGCTCTTTTTTTTTCTTCCTGAATCTTCATTCTTTCTCTACACGCTGAGTCTTCAGAAACAGTTGGAAGAGGAGGAAAAAGACCAAAATCTTCAAAATCTTTTTAATAAAAAATTGTGTGTGTGTGTGTGTGTGTGTGTGTGTGTGTAGGTTTTACTAGGTCGACTTTGGTTATTCTTTCTCAAGCACTGTCCACCTTTCTATTTTTAATTTAATTTAATTTTTTAGACAGGGTCTCTCATTGGTCTAGAATTCACCAAGTAGGCCAGGATGGATGCCAGGGAGTCCAGGAAGGCCACCATACACAGCTTTTTTTTTAGTTCTGGGAAATCTAACTTAAGTTCACAGTTCTTGCAAACCACTGTGCAAAGCAAGTACTTTGACCACTGTGCTGCATCCTGAGCCTTTTTTATGTGTCAATGACTGCAGTGGAGTGTTTGGAGTCCTGAATTTCATGTTCTGTGACTGCCAAGTTTACAGAATTGCTCTCCAGGCTGTGGGAACATGAGAGAGCAGTGGCTGGGCCCGTAAGCACAGGCTGTCTAAAGGGTACCTGAGATGTTGAACTGTAGTAAGAACGCAAAGCAAAGCCCTGAGAGCAAGTCTTCACTACTTTTAGGTGTGGACACGGTGCCCGAGACCTGTGGCAGGGTTTTGTAGAGGGACAGAGATTTTCTACCACCTTTTCATATTGGCTCCGTAAGACAGCTCCTGTCACTTTTGGGGTTTCCCACCTCTAGTTCAAAACTATATTTGTTATTTGGTAATAGTGTTTCAGGGCAGTTAAAACAATGTAATAAAGGTGTGTGGTCCCCAGACCAAGAGCATGACCAGGATAATTTAGGGAGTTGAAACCATCAAGTACAGATGGTATTCACTTGCAATTTGCTTTAAAAATCCTTTACATGACTTGGGGGCACAAACATGTTTGAGAATGTTTCAACTCCTTCTGATAAGGGTGCTACCTCTCAAATGACTTAGTTAAGTTGAAGCAGTCTCACCTTTGGGGTCATTCCACACAGACACGAGAGTGCTTAATGGCTTGGTTCACTCACTCATGAAAATCTGAAGCTAGCTAAGTAGGCGGATGAATGGACAGATGTGTGCATGGATAGATGGACTACAAAGGGGAAGGGAGAAATGTTCAAGTGCATGTGGAGCCCCAAAGATGATTTCAGGTGTCTTCTTTGTTTTCTAGATTGGTATAGAGTCTCTCACTGAACCCAGAGCTTGCTGATGCCTAGTCTAGTTATTCAACGTGTCCCTGAGATTCCCCTGAGTCTGCTGGAATAACAGAAGTGTTATCATGGCTGCTGGGCTTTTTATATGAGTTCTGGGAATCCAAACTCCATTGCTCAGTATTGCTCCATTAGAGCTGTATCCATTGAGCTATCTCCTCAGCTTCAAGCACATTCTAGTCTCCTACATAATTTTTTAAAAAAAATGTACTGAGAAGGGAACTCCAGGATGATTTTGTTTGAGAAATCAAGAGGGCAGGCCAGCTGAAGATCTGGGCAGCTGCCAAGAGGAGTGATCCGGGAAGGAGAAAGTTGTGTTTTCTAAGGTAGAAGTTAAGAAAGCAGGAAGGCTTAGCACTATGACAGCCACTGACTGCCTCCTGAGTGCTAGGGTTATAGGTCTGTGCCACAATGCCTGGCTCTAAGTACATATCTCGTTGAAAGGGCAGTTATTCCTCATATCTTGTCTTTGGGTGTGTTATCATTATTCTTTTTTGTCTTTCTACGTTAGCCTGGTCTTCCTTAGATTGCAAGACAGGAAACGGATTGCTATCTTACATCAGAAGGTACCACTGACTAGCCGTTTGTATAAGTGGGTCACTGAGAGTCAACAGTGCTGTTTTGTCAGAAGTTGTGAACATGTTATTTTACTTGTTCCTAAGGGGTTGTTAGATGCAGGAGATGTGCTGTCTGTACCAGAAAGGTATTTTATGCCCTTCATGTCAGTGGAAGTTGACACACTCTCCTGTCCCAGTATGCCTAGGAAGCAACCAGCTGCATGCAGATAGCCCCTCTCATTGCCAGCCCCCTATATCCTCCACTGGAAGAAAGATGTCAATTACCAATAAATATCAAACTTCACTTCTCCACAGATGTTATTATTCATAATATTTCATTTACAGACTTTCTTCATCTCTCATTCAGATTTCTTTTTCAAAGGCTGCCCGGTATAAACTGGTTTCCTAGCCATTAGGCTTGTAAGAGAAGCAAATTCTACTTTCACAAATCAAACAAACAAACAAAAAAATCAAACAGAAAAGCTCTAGCATTTTATTTACTTTCTTTACCTCAGGCAAGTGTCTCCTTTTGAAGAATTAGTGTGTCACTAAACAAAAAGCGTTGGGTTGGGTGGGATCTGTCAGACATTCTCAGGCAGCTCTGACCCTTTATATTTCAGAATGTCTAGGGCAGTTTTGTGCTTTTATTTACTTTATGCACTCTCTTCTCGTTAAAGAAAGGGTGTATGTGTTAGGTACCATATTTGCCATCAGCATTGTTATTTCCTCTAAGAGAAGAGGGCCGGTTTGGTATGTGCACGTGTGGTAGTTTAGCAGGAATCCCTGCTCCAATTTACCTCCAATATTTACAGATAAAAGCTTCAGTCACATTTGGTTATGAGACACTCCCGAATGATGTGATTTGATGACAAGTCCCTCAACTCATCTTCTTGGGTTGGATTCAGATAGCTTAGTCAGGGTTTCTATTCCTGCACAAACATCATGACCAAGATGCAAGTTGGGGAGGAAGGGGTTTATTGAGCTTATACTTCCATGCTGCTGTTCATCACCAAAGGAAGTCAGGACTGGAACTCAAGCTGGTCAGGAAGCAGGAGCTGATGCAGAGGCCATGGAGGGATGTAACTTACTGGCTTGCTTGCTTCTCTTGGCTTGCTCAGCCTGCTTTCTTAAAGAACCCAAGACTACCAGCCCACAGATGGTACCACTCACAAGGGGCCCTCCCCCCTTGATTACTAATTGAGAAAATGCTCACCACTGGATCTCATGGAGGCATTTTCTCAACTGAAACTCCTTTCTCTGTGATAACTTCAACTTGTGTCAAGTTGACACACAAAACTAGTCAGTACAGCTTACAACTTTTCTTTGTTTCTTTGTTCCTTTATTTGTAGCCCTTTATTGGTGGCCTTGAACTCACTACACAGTTGAAGCTAACTTTGCATTCTTGATCTTCCTGTTTCTATGTTGAACATGCTGGGGATACAGATATGCTCTATCACACATACCTCTTATCCCACTCTATGTCCCCCACCCTCCATTGTGGTTGCTGTTTTTGAGATGGGGTCTTTCTCAGTAGCTCTGGTTGACCTGGAAGTCACTGTGCAGACCAGCTGGCCTTGGACTTGCAGCCATCTTTGTGCCTCTGACTCCCATATATTAGTGCTTTACAGAGTTGACTCTCCTTGTCTAATCTCTTTAATTTGTGATCTGGAAGGATTTCTCCATCTTTATTTTAATTCAGTGGAATGAAAAATATAAAAGATGGCTAATATTCCCTAACTAGCAGCTAAGTAACCACCACTAATTTCAGAGATTGGTAAGTTATCTCAACCCTTAAAATAGCACTAGCAGACCAGTTTGGACCATTCATAGAATTAAAGCACTTTAAAATACTTGAGTCTGTATATCTGGAAGAGCCTTAGCTGTTAAAAAGACAGGATGAAAAAAAACCTCGACATCCCTTTACCTGTGACTTGTCTTGTCCTGCGCAGTCCTGGTGATAGGAAATGGGGACAATCAGTCAGTATGCATTAGTACTAACTGTCATGAATGTGAGTAGAGGAAGATAAACATGGAAACACAAGAGGTCATGTCACATCTGATCAGAAGCTATCTCAGGGATGGAGACATTTTATTTTGTCAACTCGACTCAAAACTCAAGGGCGAGAGAGTCCATGATGGTGGAATCAAAGCATGGTGGCAGGAAGAGCCGAGAGTTACAAACTGGTCCACAAACAAGGCAGAGAGCTAATGGGGCATGGTGGAAGAATTTGGAACCTCAAAGTCTACCTCCAGTACATAACTCTTCCAACAAGGCCACACTTCCCATTACTTCCCAAACAGTTGCACCAACTTTGAACCAATTATGAGACTATGGAGAGTGTTTAAACAATCACACCTTTGAAAACTGTCTTGTTTCCCAGTGATACTGAACTGCTCTGGCCAGTCTACTGGTATCAGTGGTGGTAGAAATATTGACAATGCTCTATCTGTCTCTGGACAGAACAAAATTGAAGTTCAGCAGCATAAAAACTCACTCCGGTGCATGAGATTGAGGCCTAGGAACAAGTTTTATAGTAAAGGACCTGTGGTTTTCCCCGACTGTCAATATGTATCAATATGTATCTATTTTTTTTCATTCAGTAGGTTATTTTGTTGGGAGACTTCCCTCACACAGGTGCGTGAGAGTGACAGGATGGTGCACCAATTCAAGTCCTTTTAGTATCCTTCATGCATTTCTCAGTCTGGTAAAGATTTCTTTCCACTCTAGTTTCCCAGAGAAGATCAGGTGGCCCCTTTCATTTTGTTAGCTGGAGACAGGCCAGAGCAACATGACTGAAGGAAGAATGGTGTTTAGGTCAGTGCTGGTCAGGGGTTTGTTCTGGATCTGCTGTTCCATCTCTTGGTCTGGCTCCTACACACAGTGAATCATAAACCTTTACTCACTGCTTTGCCTTGGATGGTCCAAATACAGTGATTTGAATCTGGCCTCAGGCTGCGAACTACCTGTCCAGCTGAATGAGGGTGTTGCTATATATCTCAGTGCATAAGACAAATATGTGCTCCTTTCCATGAGGAACACTGAAGTTCTCAGGCAAAGTACACCATGGATTCGCAGTTGTAGCAATCACTTCTATTTCAAGCACTTGTACTTTCTTCAAGAACATATTGTGTTATCTTATATCATTGCTCAGAGACAACAATGTGCTTAAAAGCATCTTGCATTCTGCACTGTGTCTTGACTGATTTTAATATGTGTTATTTTGTTGTAATGCTCTATAACTTTGTGTACAATAGCTATTCATTCATTTCTTTATTTGACATAGGATCTTGCTATGTACTTACTATGTAGTCCAAGCTCTTCTTGTACTAACATTTGATGTCCTTCAATGTGACTCTGAGTTCCTGATTCCCCTGCTCCCACCTATCAAATGTGGAAATCATAGGTTCATTGCTTTGGATTTCTACAGGACTAAATCTTCTATTTTGTTTCTTTTCTTTTTTCTAATTCTTAATTTGTTATCTTATGTTTTCAATATTACACTTACAAGTTTGTCAATTTTAGTTTTATACTTACATATTAATTAAATTGGTTTTAGCTTTGGGTCTAGCTTTATTTTATTTTCTTGCTTTGATTTCCCTGGCTATCCTGGAACTCCTTATGCAGACCAAGACTGTCTTTGAACTTACATTGATCTGCCTGCCACTGCCTCCCAAGTTCTGGGATTAAAGGCATGTACCACTTTGTGCCTAAATGTAAAGCCCATCAAATTGTTAATCCAGGTTATTTTTTTTTTATCATATGACATGTTACAGTATTGAGATGTAACTGTCTTATAAGTATGTATTTTCTTGTTTTAATTCCCGTTTATTTCTTAAGTGCAAACTGGCCAAATCTATATGTTAGACAATATCAACAATCAGTCTTCATAAATTTGTTTAATACTTTGCAGCTTCTCAGATGAATTAATACAAGTTTTTTACAAGTCAGAGTAGGCTACCTTTGAACTCTGTGTAGAGAGCAGATTTGCGAGCATCATTGCTGTGCTCCGTTTATGCAATGCTAGGAGTCAAACTCAAAGTTTCATGCATGCTGGGCAAGTATGCTAGAAGCTGATACAACCTCAGTGAACAAAATGTTGCTCATTCCACTCTTCTGCTTTCTGTGGTCTCATTCATTAGGTACTAAGAGTTGCCTTTTTCCTCTATTATTTCTTTCCTTCCTTTATTTTTTTCTTTTAAAGATAGGTTTTACTATGTAGACCTGGCTGGCCCAGAAATCACAGAGATCCACCTGTCTCTACCTTCCCAGTGCTGGAATGAAGGCAAGCATCACCTTGCCTGGCCTCTTCCTCCCTCACCCCCAACCCCCCACTCCTCTGTTTCTTTTCCTGAGACAAGGACATACCATGTAGACCAGTCTGGCTGGGATTATCAGCAATCTTCTTGTCAGAGCTTTCCATACTTGAATTCCTTGTTTTGAGGATGGTCAATGAAGTTTCTAAAGAGCCCTGTGTGGCAAATGCGGAAGCTCTTTGGAACATTCAAGTATTTCAAAGCTCTTGGATGACCACAGTCATGCCTCCATCTAATTCAATCTCAGGAAAGATCACTCTGGTTTAAGCTCCCACTTAATTTTTGACTCACAGGAGACAATAAATGATAGCTACTCATTGATTTTAAGTATTCCCGTTTGGACTTTCTTTCTTTCTTTCTTTCTTTCTTTCTTTCTTTCTTTCTTTCTTTCTTTCTTTCTTTCTTCATACAGCAATAGATAAACACAACTATGAAGCTGTCATAATTTTAATGGCAAAACCTAGGGAAGGTAGCCCTCAAAGAGAAAATAACAGAGTAATTCATATGTGAAAATAAGTTGGAAAAAATTCAGGTAAAATGTTAACAAAATGTTTCCAGACATATTTTAATTAAATTACTCATCGTGAACAAAAAAATACCTGTTTTATGAATGCGAGCAGGAACCAACATCAGGAACTCTAACTCTACTACTTTAAACAGGCCAAAAAGGGGTAGGGTACAATTTCATGTGATGCCAAAACAGAAAGGATAGAATTCATAAATAGTTACTATCTAAAAATTAAGAGTTGGAAGGAAATTACAACTCAATAAATGCTAAACACATACAAAAGGAAATATTTTAGCTCATAAACTCCCAAATCATTTTTATGGAAAGGAACTTAAAAGACTGTTAGCCTTTTTTTCCTTTGTCT
>CM052714.1:35679617-35722701 GCA_028551405.1 Uromys caudimaculatus | reverse complement strand
CACCAGCTACACCACATTCATTTACTTTACGCAGTATTCAAATGAGGTTAATAAGATTTCCTTCAGGATTGGATTAGTTTTAGTGTTTCGTCATGAACAGGAACGTAAACGATACTTGAAGGTCTACTGTTTCATTGGCTGTCTTGTTACTTAGCTTTCACCAATCGGGAAGTACGAACTAAACTGCACAAATCTACTATAGCTAACCTATTTAAGTACGACCGCTATCAAGCATGGAGAAATACAGAAGTACTCTGGTTGGGTCTGTATGCTTGACTCAGCACTCAGAACTGCGGTTAGATGCAGGCAGGGGTTGTCAGCACATTGATCCAGCTCATTTTGCACTGAACTGCTTAATGCATATGATTCTACCACTAAATCCTGCTGTCTCCCTTAAAAGTTAGCTGCACATCCACGTGGAAGCCAAGGACTATTACATTCCTATTGTTGCTTGTGGCCACTCCCAACAGACACTCACTCTAGATGAACTATGTATAGACCTACACGGAAGAGCTCAGCCATGCTAGAGTTAACACCAATGCGCACACCCACATATACCCAGCCTCTTCAATACGAAGCTCAGCCCACTAGGCAGCGCTCCCACCCTAACCACGCCCCCTCTGAAAGTGCAACAGCTCTTTTACTGAGATTTGTGGGTGGCTCTGAAAAGAGCCTTTGGGTTGTTGGGCTTCTAAGAGTTGGCCAAGGAAAATTTACTTTTTCTTGGCTGCGGTTTTCTTTGGCTTAGCAGCCTTAGGCTTGGAGGTTTTTGGTTTGGCCGCTTTGGGCTTCACCGCTTTCGCCTTGGCAGGGCTCTTGGGCGCCTTCTTAGCCTTAGTTGCTTTTGCCTTCTTCGGGCTCTTAGCTTTTTTGGCTCCTGCAGCTGCAGCTGGCTTCTTTGCTTTCTTTGGAGTCTTCTTGGTGCTCTTCTTGGGGGTGGCTGTTCCCGCAGCCTTCTTGGGCTTCTTGGCGGCGCCCGCAAGCTTCTTAGCCTTGGCCGCGCCTGCCTTCTTTGCTTTGGGCTTGGCCTCGCCAGAAGCCGCCTTCTTGTTGAGTTTGAAGGAGCCGGAGGCACCAGTGCCCTTGGTCTGCACCAGGGTGCCCTTGCTCACCAGGCTCTTCAGCCCGAGCTTGATGCGGCTGTTGTTCTTTTCCACGTCGTAGCCGGCGGCCGCCAGCGCCTTCTTGAGCGCGGCCAGGGACACGCCGCTGCGCTCCTTGGAGGCGGCCACAGCCTTAGTGATGAGCTCGGACACCGGGGGTCCGGACGCTTTGCGCTTCGCGCCACCTGCGGCCTTCCGGGCCTTCTTCTTTACGGGTGTCTTCTCGGCGGGGACCGGTGCGGCAGGCGCAGCAGGCGCGGTTTCGGACATGGCGAAGCGTGTGTGAAGAGAGAGAACTCGAGCCGGAAGCAGAGGCACTGGCCGGGACTCGGGCCGCGGCGCTGCGCCCGCCCGTTTATATAGGGCGGAGCTGCGTCGTGATTGGTGCGCTGTCCAGCCCGCCTCGCTGGCAGCCGCGGAGTGTCCTCTCGGATGCGGAGTTGTGTTTGTTACACCTCAAAAAAAGCCAAAAATGTCAAAATTCCCAACATCGAATCGCCCGATTTTTCTTAAATAATGATCCCCGAAGTCTCGGGCTTCATGCACATCTCAAAAAATGAGCAAAGCACTAAGCCTTCTGCCAAAAACTTGCAATATTTCCCGCGGTGTTCAGCAAATTTCAACTCAGAGAAACAAAACTTTCTATTTTCTTCGTAAATTATAAACTGATCTTCGACTGTACAGTTTTCTGACCCATCAAAGACGATTCTCCAAGTGGTTAGCTTCTTGTGTAGCCCAAAACCATGCCATTGGCATTATGATTTTTATTACAAATCTGCACTTAAGTGAGGGAAGTAACACAGACTCCTCCGAGAGTCCTGCCTATTGAGCCGAGGGCATTTGAGTTCATCAAACTGGTTTAGTTCAATGCTTAACAGATTATTTACCATTTTGAGTTAAATTCTTCTCTCCTAGGCTATGAGTCTATATATTTGTGGTTTTATTTCTGCCCGCTCCACCTAAGTTTTTAAATAATTTCTTAGTATAATTCTTTTCTTTCTGCTCCCAAGGGTTGGGGGTGGGGCTGTTGCCTTTCTATCTCTCTGGACAACTACTCCTTTGGGTTGAGGTACCTCAAATTCAGAGTATTGGGGTCGGGGGAGATTACAAAACATACCTATGGTGCAGACATGAAAATGACTAATTTCCAAATAACACATAAATGGTGTTTTCAAAGTCTTTGGAAATGAAGGTGAGCTTTACTTTGAGGAATTTCTCTTGGGTCTTGCATAGTTCTTTTGACATATGTTTTAGGACTAAATTGTAATATACTATATTAAAACTAGATAATTGAACCACTGATCAAGAGAAACACAGATGAGAAATATAGCTCAGAACATCACTACTTCCATTCTTAGAGACTCCTCACTCTGTTACTGAACAGCTGATCTCCATATATGGCTACTCCTCATGAAAACATGGGACTAATGTTTCCTGGATCTCCTTGAATGTAACTGACATTCAGGGTGAATGAGGGGTTAAGATTTAATCTTAGAACCATATTTGAGAAGACATTCAAGCAGAATCAAAGACATGCCTTGCAAGATGTTAAATGAGTTGTTTTGTTTATGTAGCTGCTCAACCAAGGTAACAACTAAGAGGTCATTGAAAGCCCAGTGGCAATAATTATTTCTGGGATGTTTGGTTAGAATTATATTCAGAAATTACAAAGCTTCCACTACAGAGACAAGATACAATGTTATATAAGAGACAATGTTATGTTATACTATAGTGTAAGATACAATGTTATATTATACAATGGTGTAAGATACAATGTTATACAATAGTGTAAGATACAATGTTATACAATAGTGTAAGATACAATGTTATATTATACAATAGTATAATGTGATGGCTATTGTTCTGTGGTACAATTGTCTCTAACATCACATTATCAATTCTACTGCCCAAAACTTCCACACACAAAAGCATTGCAAATAGAGGAACACAGCAGTTCAGCACACTGTTCATGAGGTGTTTTTAAGATCTTGTAGTATTATCTTTAATGATGAATTTGATATAAAAGTAATTTATATTATCAGTATTTCTATGCTATAATGTATATTTTCTTCTTCATGTAGTAATAAATAAAACTTTAGTATTCATTAAAACCGAGCCAGAGCAGAGAGACTGTATGGGTGTTTGACATTGAACAGTGAGAATTTAACCCCTTTTTGTTAACAACAAAAAACCTTCCTGCAAATGGTAGAACACTTTAGTATTTGTTCTCCAATATCTTTCTTTGGTTTCTTGTTTCTCATTTACTTCAAGATGGGGGCAGGAATTAAAGTTCCTGAATTTTGAGACAATTCAAGTCCTCTGTGTCAATTAATTCTTCCCCTTAAACTGCTTACTTGACAGAGAAGGCAATGAACCTTGCCCACCATTAAATCAAGTGATTTTGATACTTTTTAAAAAATGAGATAGGAACAATTTAAAAAACTTTACTCTTTTATGTTAAACTGCCAGGCAAGTCAGCAATAGCAAAATTACACATGTATGTGTGAATCTTTGTTCTTGTATTTTAACTACAAATTCCAAACTTTTCTCCAGATGATTCTGACTAATGACTCTCCATATGTCTAAAAACATGAGTGTTTTAGTTTCTCAAACATGCTTTTACCCAGCCACATGTGAGAGCCACTGCTCTCTAACTCTAACTGGGATGAAATAAGGCAAACTTACCTCTTGCCATGTGAGTATTTCTGTGGAAATAATGGCTAGCCTGTGTTCTAGTTTGCTTTCTTTTGTTATAATAAACTCTATGACTGAAAGCAGCTTGGGGAGGAAAGGGTTTATTAGCTTACAGATTATAGTCTATCATCCAGGGAAGACAAGAAGAAAACCAATGCAGGAGCTTGAGCATAAACCAAATGAGGAATTCTATTCAATGGCTTGCTCCCTGGTTCATGGCCAGCTATCTTTCTTGTATAGCTAGTCCTACCTGCCTAGGGATGGTACTGCCTACAACAGACTGGGTCCCCCTACATCAATTAGAAATTAGAAATGGCTCACAAACATGTCCGTGGTCCAGTCTGATGGGGGCAATTTCCTCTTCCCAGGTGTACCAAGCTGCCAACCAAGATTATCTATGACACTGGCAAAAACTTGGGCATGGACACACCTATAGGATGTGAGTACATGCTAGAAAGATGGGATACTGGATACACTGAACAAGGAGGCAGGGTTTGTGGTATATAACTGAGTTGAGGAGAAAAGTTTAGTTAATCTTGGTAGGAATGGGGGATAAGTAGGGGATAAGTCTTCAGGCTACATCATCTGAAGCAGGGGGAATGGGAGAGAAACAACGATGGACGTTTTCTGTATACACTCTCAACACTTGGACCAGTGGAAAGCTTTGAGATCCCTCTGAGACTCACTGGAGGAAGGCTTTGCCACCCCCATGGGGCTAATGCACCAGGCTTCAACATGACTACGCTTATGTCAAACAACACACATGTACTTAGGACTCCACTTGCACTAAACAGCCCTGTTTCAGCCTCCTATGTACCAGGGTAATAGGAATAAACCACTATTCCTGTCTGACTTTAAAAAAAAAATGTCTAAGCATTCTGGAATGTTAGAGATGTGGAACACTCTGATCATTTCTGATTGGATAGCGACTCTCATAAGAAGAACAATGTGATTTGTAGAAAAAGTTGAAAGAATAAGAGGCATGAACTTAGTTCCTTTTCCTCCAAAATTTTGGGTTCTTTGCCATTTTATTATGATGCTATGTATGATCTATCATGGGTAGTGATTTAAAGGCAGAGTTTGGAGAAGAGTCCTTTTATAATAAACAGAGTAACTATTATCCCAAGCATCACTTTTTAAAAATTTAAATTAAAAAAAAATAAAGCTATGGATTATACACTCAGAGGTATTCCTTGCAGTAGTGTTTGGAATTGTAAAAACCGGAAATAATCTCTGTGTCCATCTAGATGCATGGGGTTGAATGAACACAGGTACGTTCACATAAGGGAATAATATGAAGCTACAAAATGTCTCAGGTAGATCTCTATGAGCTAATTTGGACTGGATTACTGGAAATACATTCAAATAATACGATAAATTCAAAAGAATATTCATAATATCATACTCTGTGATAAAGAAGGTAAAGCAAGAAAGATATTTTTTGTTCATCTAACAGAATAAACACAGGGAAGATAAAGTAAAAACTGAAGAGATTGCTTACATATAGGAGGTAGAAGAGAAAGAAATAGAAAAAGTAATGGGAAGAGAAGACATTTTCTTTAGTATATTCTTTCATACAACACTGAATTGCAACTGTAACAATGGTTCTAATCCAGGCAAAACAAGATCTTAAATAAGTGATTAAAGCCAGTAGGAGTCCAATAGAATGCATACACTGACATGTGAGACCACGATAACACTGGGGGATTAAGAAAGATAAAGTTAAAGGATAAAGGAAACCTAGTGACTGAATACTGTAAGTCCAAAGCTACAAAGACACATCTCCCCATGATGTGATCTTGTGGAAGTGCTTCTTCAGGAATATAGGTTATTGATTTAAACAACTGTTTCTATACATTGGAGTTGGACAAACATAGTTAATATTCCATGTTGTAGAGAATGAGATACTAGAAATCACTTAAAAGTGCTACATTTATAGAACTAGAACAAAGGTCTGAGTATGAACTTGGAAAAGTCAGTATATATGCATGTCTTCTCTGACAGTTGATGGAGCATAGAAGTAGGTCACTTTCTAGTGGCAATTACCACACTGATGTGGCTTTTATATGTCATTCACCAACAAAAGGAATTTGAGTTCCTTATGGAAGTTTGGTGGATTTCGTGGCTAGGGGTAGAGTATTATTCAATGTGCCTGGAACATGGTGCAAGGATGGAAAATGAGATTGGGAAAAAGAAAAGAAAAATGACACTTGTTGAAAATTGAAAGCAAGAAAATCTCAAGGAACTCCTAATGGCCAGAACTAATCCTATTTGACAAGAGAAGAAGAAGAAGGAGGAGGAGGAGGAGGAGGAGGAGGAGGAGGAGGAGGAGGAGGAGGAGGAGGAGAAAGCATTTGGTTTTTATTTTAACCCATAGAATAATATATATCATAATATATAAATCTTACATATATTATTATACATCATATTATTAATTGACAATGTATTATTTATAATATATATGAACCATAGAATAACATATATATTATATATCAATATTATATATGTCCAATATATATTACATATATAAATATATATCCACAAATACATAGAGGTGGAGAAACTTTTATATGGTTTAAGTCTAATTAATAGATGTAGAAGGAAAGAAGGAGACTACTATGTAATCACTTATGTTCTTATAGATAGATATAATCTATAATGGATGTGGAAGGGCAGGATTCTTAGAGTTTTATATAACGTTCCAGAAACAGTTCTTAGGTATGAAAAAGAAGATAATCTATAGTAGAGAATTCCAACAGAAACCACATTGACAAAGCAAGGTAAGTGTTATGAAGTAATAAGACATATATCTATGCCATTTACTCCTCATTTCAAGAAATGTGCTTGCCCATTTTAGCAGAAAATATAGTTTATAGTTTGCTTTTCTGTTGCTGTGATAAACACCATGGCCAAAAGTAACTTGGATATTATCTTAGTCATTTTTTTATTGCTTTGAAGAGACACCAGAACCAAGGCAACTCTTACACAAGAAAGCCTTTAATTGGGGTCTTGCTTGCTTACAGTTTCAGAAGTTTAGTGCATTATCATTATGTCAGCAGGCTTAGTGATACAGAAGTAGAATGCTGTATCCTAATCCACAGGCAGTGTGTGTGTGTGTGTGTGTGTGTGTGTGTGTAGCAGGGCTCTTTCATGGGTTTTTAAAACCTTAAAACCCACCCCTAGTGATAACACTTTCTCTAATAAGGCCACACCTTCTAATCCTCCTAATCCTATCAGAGTTTCACTCCTAGGTTACTTCAAATATATGAGAGTATGGGAGTCATTCTTATTCAAACCACCACTGGGAGGAAAGGGGCTTTTAAATCATACATGCTATAGTCCATCACTGAGGGAAGTCAAGCCTTGAACTGAAGGCAGGAACTAGAAGGCACCATGGAGGAAAGCTGGATTGTATCTACTGGCTAGCTCTCATGTGTTCATCCAGCTTTCTTATACAAGGCAGAACCACTTCCCCAAGGGTGGCACTCCCCAATCAACAATCAAGATCTCTTACAGACATTGCCACAGGCCGATATAATCTGGGTCATACTTCAATGGAGACCCCTCTTATCAGTTGACTCTGGGTTGTGTCAATTTGAAAATAAAACTCCATCAGATAACACATAAAATCACTCCAGGTAAAACATGAGACAAATGCAAGTCAAGGGACAGTCCTCAGAATGACTGATCATGATTGAGGATATGATTGAATGGTTGAGTATTCAGTTAGCACACGCAAGGAATTGCATTCAGTCCCCAAATGATACCATTCTTCAACATATAAGACCCATTGACAAACCCTTGCAAGCTGAAAGAGTCCAAAGAAAAACAAAACTAAAATTCCATGTGATATTCTGAATCATGTCTAAGAGCTAACAAAGGACACTAATGGGAAATTCTGTGGAATTTGCAAAAATATCTGAAGTTTAGTTAATATTGTATTAATGTCTATTTCCTATTCTTGATAAGTATATGCAGTTATATAAAATATCAACATTGCTGAAAGCCAGTTCAAGGAAATAAGGAAATTCTTGAATGCTCTTTCCAATTTTTCTACAAATAAAAAGAATTCAGAATAAAGCTTTCCTCAGAGTGGTGGAATTTTTATTCTTGTGTCTAAATCTGCATGTATTTATGTATTTTCTAAGGTTGATTTTGGTAGTTTTTTTTTTTTCTGGTGCTAATATCCCCAATAATTCAGATACTGTTTTTCTTTCTCATAACCTGGACTTTCAGTGAAATAATTTTCACTTATTTTTCTTTCTTAATTTACAATGTATATGTATCCTTGAGCAATATGGTTCAATTTGCCTTGCTTTTAAAATTATTAGAAAATAATTTGAAATAATAGCAGAGTTAGTGTTTTATACCTTATTGTTGGGGATGGGTCTTTTGTTTGTTTGTTTGTTTGTTTGTTTTCTCTTTAACAGGAGACTTCCTTTAGTGTGTTGTTTTTGTTTTGGGTTGTTGTTGCTCTTTTTTTCTGAGGCAGAAGGTTGTTCTATTAGCATGGCATTTATAATCTTCCTGCCCCAAGCTCTGAAGTGCTGGCATTGCAGATGAGTCCTACCATGCCCACAAATCCACATTACCTCTTTCCTAACTCTGTAGTGCTTCTCAGCATTCCTGATGCTGTGGTCTTTAGTACAGTTCTTCATGTTGTGGGGACCCCAACCACATTGATACTCATAACAGTAATTTTGCTACTGTTATGAATCATAATGTAACTATCTGGTATGCAGGATATCTGATATGTGATCCCTGTGAAAAGGTCAATAGGGGTCATGACCCACAGGTTGAGGACACTGATGTAGGGGCTGCTTCATATATTAAAAGTAGCCCAGAATATTTATTTACTTACAGTCTCACCCATGTTCTCATGGTTGTACAATGTGGATAATTTATTTGTAACCTTGCATTTCCCAGCTATCATTGGCAGTGCCGCTGTTGCCACCAAATATGATAAAGACAGCAGCACACGGAGGCCACTTAGTCTTTTTTTTTGGTTTTTTTCGAGACAGGGTTTCTCTGCGTAGCTCTGGCTGTCCTGGAACTCACTCTGTAGACCAGGCTGGCCTCGAACTCAGAAATCCACCTGCCTCTGCCTCCCAAGTGCTGGGATTAAAGGCGTGTGCCACCACCACCCGGCACGGAGGCCACTTAGATACTTTGCTTAGCCATTCTAGCTTCTGAACCATACTAGTGCAAGGACCAGAAATATGAAGGTTTCCAGCTCCCTGCATCATGTCTCCTTAGCTACAGTTCCGAGTATCAAGGCACAAACTGACTCCTCTGTATCCTATCTGAACTTCTGATGCAAAAGCTCTATTAGGAGCATTAGACTCTTCACCATTTACAGAGTGGCAAGAGACAGTTTAAGGGAGGAGAGGTTGGTCTGTGCTCATGGCTTTAGAACTTTCTAGCCCCATGGGTGTGAGTTTCTGCTGAGACAGAACATCATAGTGGCAGAAGTGTGTAGTGGAGAATACTTCTTGCCTCATGGTAGCTGAGAAACAAATAAGGGAGGAGTAGGGTACCAGACACATCTTTCCAGGGTATATCTCTACTGACCTACTTCCTCTAGGTGGGTCCTACCTTCTACTTTTCATCATTTCTTAGTCACTCCATTTTACCAACCCAGCAGGGGACTAACACATTATTGAGGTGAGAGCCTCAGGATCTAATCACTTTCCAGAAGACTATCAACGTTCAAATCCCCAGGACATGAGCATGTGGCTTGACCTTTCAAATTAAACTGAGCGGACAGAGTAAAATGTCTCTTTAGGCTACTAACTTTTTTGGGTTCTTTGTTATATCGCATGAATAGCCTAGACAGTAATGGTTTACTTTACTGTTACATTTATTTACATTACATTATAATACTGTAATTTAGTAACTGACTAGCTATTCCTTTTAAGAACTCCTTTTGTTAAAAACCTCCATAAACAAACACATTTTGTATCATTGACTCCTTCAAACACATTCACATGCATATGATCTATTTAAAACAAAAATCTGAAGTATTAGTAGATACCCCTTTTACACTTATTACATGCTACCTTTATCTTCTCCATTCTTCCTTCTTTTTTAGTTTTAAAAAGCTTTATTTTGTGTTTTTGCCTGGATGTATGTCTGTGTCACATGCCTGCAGTGCCTTTAGAGGCCAGAAGAGGACATTAGATCTCTTTGAACTAGATTTATAGTCTGGGAAACTCATCCTGAATCCTCAGCAAGAGCAGCAAGTGCTATTAACGAAGGAGCCAGCACTTCAATTCCAGGATTCCCTTTTAATAATAATTGAAAAAGGCTGATAGAGGCTGCCTAGTTACTGTGGGACACGGGGAGGGAATCCTTTGAAATTTGCATGCAGAAAGTTAGCTTCCCCCCCACCCCTGGAAAAAGTATAGGTGGGCAATGTTTGTATGTAGAGATGAAAATTTTAGTATGTGCTTTCTTGGGCTAGGAGATCTTAAGAATATGACATAGGTGTTCATGTATATGCTGTTCTTATAAGCAAATCTCTTAATCCTGGAAATAAGGATATTCTCCTCTGTATGAAAAGATGGCATGTGTGAAAAAATGCTTTCAGAGATGCCAGCTGCCTTCCCAGTAATTTTAATGTTTGTCCCATAATCATTTTCTTAATAAATGCCTTTATCATTTATCTATTCAAAGGTCTCTCTAGTGCCTTTAATAAAGAGATCTCAATGAGAAAGAAGAGATGACTTTTGAATTTCTTCCTCCTCAGTTTCTCTATATACTAGTTAACTTTTTGTTACCATAGCCAAGTATCTGAGGAAATCAACTTACAAAGAAGAAGAAAGGTTTGCTTTGTCTGTTTCAATGTGGGCTTGGTTGACTTGTTCCATTGTTTTGGGGATTAGGATGAAGTTGTATATAGTGGCAGAAGACTACTTATCATATGGCTGCTGCGAGCAAAGAGAGAACTGGAGAGCCAGTTGCCTGGCATCCTGACATACACTTCAATAATTTAGTGTCCTTCCATTAGGCCCTGCTTTCTACAGGTTTTACATTTTCCCACCAGCATTAAAGGGTGGGCACTAACTCTTCAACCCATTGTTTTTGAGAACGTTCAAAATACATGTTCTAGCAATATCATATTTCTGGTTGTTACTTGATCTATTTTTCTACACTCTATATTATATGTCTCTGCTGGTTTGAAAATCTAAGCATTATCTGATGTGTTTATAAAAATATATATATAGAGAGAGATGTTATATGGGTGTAGGGAGGTGGGTGTGGGGGAAGGGTGTGCAGGCCCAAGTCCAGGCATCCCTTCCCCCAGAGGGACCAGACACACACAAAGGTATAGTATAGAAATAGAGTTTATTTAGGGCATGGGGAGGGGAGTTAAGAGGGTAGTACAGGCAGAGAAAGGCAGAGAGAGGGAGAGAGTAGAGAAGTAGAGGAGTGCAGGCCGGCCATGACCACGTGGAGAGAGGGGGGGGAAGGGAATAAGGAAAGGTAAGAGAAGTAGGAGAGAGGCAAGAGAAAGAGATAAGAGAGAGAGGAAGGCAAACAGCCCCTTTTATAGTGGGCCAGGCCCACCTGGCTATTGCCAGGCAACTTTGGGGAGGAGCATACCTGGCTGTTGCCAGGTAACTGTGGGGTGGAGTTTAGACAGAATGCCAACATTAGCTATTAATCAGGATCATTAATTCATAAACACTGGTGGCTTAGCATAAATGGTTAAGCAGATAGACTCTCTGCAGTGTTAGCTATTACTACATAACAAATTTCCCAACAAATGTAGTGTGTAAGTTACTTGTCTTGTTGCCATGACAAAATGCTTGAAAGGGCAACTTAAGGGAAGAGGGTTCATTTTGTTTTATAGATGGAGGTGTAGTTCATTATAGTTGAGAAGAAATGGCTGCAGGAAATCAAGGCTGCTGGTCATCTTGTGTCCACAGTCAAGGAGAAAAGAGTGGCAAATACTCCTGACCTCTTTTTGGTTCAGTGCAGGACTCTGGACTATGGAATGGTGCTATCTACACTGAAGGTGAGTCTTCAGTTTTCAATTAACCTAGAGAAATAGCTCAGAGACATACCTATGTAGAAAATCTCTCACACACATGCTTAGATGGTGATTCTGAATCTTATCAAGTTTACATGCAAGAGCGATCATCAGAGTAGGTTGTACGATACAGTTTTGTTATTACATATTGCTTGCATATGGCAGGAATTGGGGGATGATAAGTGAGTGGTTTCAAGTAGTGATTTCTCTCGAGTAGGTGTTAGCTGAGGCTCTCTTTGGACCACATGTGACCATCCACAAGGTTGCACAGCAACTCACATCATGGCTGTTGACTTCCCTGGAATGAGTGATCCAGGAAAGAGAAAAGCTCAGGTCCATTGCTCAGTGCTTTCAGCAGGTCAGTCATATGTACTTCAGATGGAGACTGTGCAAGTCTCTAAACTACAGGTGAGAGTGACAATTCTGCAGACAGCCCCTTGCACCAAATCTCAAGCCTCTCAATGACTAGGTGACTAAGGAGTTTAGTCCCTTTTCCGTTTTCCAGTCCTAAAATCTGGGTGAGGATACTGCAGTGGCTTCTGCAATTGCTCTCACCATTCCCTGCCCACTGTGGGAAGATTATCTGTTTTCATTGATGTAGACTTGCAAGATCACTCCCATGGGAGGAATTCTCTGTTATTACATCTCTGTCGTTCATCATCACACGATAAATGCATAAGTGGAAGGTGTCTATTTTCCAGCTCAGTGATTTCCCTGCATGCCACGTTAGCTGAGTCTCTGTTCCTGGAAAAGGGCTTTGTGGGGTTTAACATGTTCACCTACTCCACTGGGTCTGCTGTGTCTAAACTTACAAAGGTGCACACATATCAGCACACAGATGTGTGTCCTCTCCTTCCTTGTTAGTTTCAGCTATCAATTTGACATAGCTCTGAGTTATCTGAAGGAGTCTCAATTGGGGGTTGACCTCAACAAATTGGTCTGTACACATTGTCTTTAGGAACATTTTCTTGATTGCTAATTAATACAGGAGGGCCAGTCCTCTGTGGAGGGTGTCATTCCTAGACATGGGGTCCTGGTTGTACAAGAAGGATGGCTGAGCACATGCTAGACAGAGTAATTCAATAAGCAGAATTCCTCTGTGGTTTCTTCGTCAGCTCTGTCATGGTTTGAATATGCTGGGCTCAGAGAGGAGCAGTATTTGGAGTTGTGGCCTTCTTGGAGAAGATGTGTCACTGTTAGATGTTGTCCTTATAAGAGTTGTCTTGGTCATGGTGTCTGTTTACAGCAGTAAAACCCTAACAAAGACAGAAGTTGGTACAAGGGTATTGATGTGGTAGGCCTGACCATGCTTTTGTTTGGAAGAATGTGGATTTGGGGACTTTGGATTTGGAAAGCAGTGGAATGTTTTAAATGGGGCTTAATGGGCTATCTTAGTAGGAATATGGAAGACTTAGTTACTGAGAGTGATTTGAATTGTGTGGACCTGGCCCAAGAGGTTTCAGTGGAGAAGAACTTCAGTATGTAGCCTAGAGACTTGTTTTTGTAGTATTTTGGTGAAGAACATGGCTACTTTTTGTACTTGTCTGAAGAGTCTGCCTGAGGCTAAGGTGAAGAGACTCAGATTAATTGCATTGACAAAGGAAGTCTCAGAAATGCCCATCTAGTTCTCTAGTTAAGTCTCATGAAGAGTGTTTGGAAGAAGCATAGCATGATTAGATAGGAAAAATATAAAATCTATGGTTCAAGTATTAAAGGGGTACCAGGAAGTGAAATGGAGCTGAATCCCATATTTAAGGATATTAAATTGAATTAAGGGAGTGGTAACCTTGGAGCAAGCTCCTACATAGCTAAATTTAGATCCAGGCATGGTGGTACACACCTTTAATCCCTGGAGATAAAGTCAAACAGATTTCTGAGTTTAAGACCAGCCTGAGACAGAGCAAGTTCTAGGTGAAGAAAACCTTAAATCCAGGCATGGTGGTACACACCTTTAATTCCAGGAGACAGGCATGCAGATCTTTGAGTTCAAGATCTGTCTTCAGAGCAAGATTCAGGACAGTCAAGCTTAGGCAGTGAAGGAGTTGGAAAAGAGGAAGCTAGTGATAATGTAATAGAACAAGGGGCCATGTTACAATTTCTGCAAGCAACAGAACTTGGCAGCTTTGGCTATGTGGTTCTGGCTTTATAGTCAAGAGGAGAAGGAGACTACTGGGACAATTGATGCTGGTTAGCTGGAGCTAAGAAATTAGTGGTGATTAAGAAGAGACCAGCATCACTGAGGTGAAATCTTCTGGGAAGTGTTTTCTGAGAGCATAAAGAAACCGTGTTCCAGAGATAGTCAAGCTTGTACCTCGTGCTGCAGCTATACTTGGTAATGTGTAAGAGTTACGCAGGTGGTACTGGTTTAAAAGGCATGAAGGGGTCATGAAGAACAGCTGAGCTTGGAGAGGTCATGGAAGGTCATTGGTAAAGGTGCAGCTTCCGGTGCAGTTGATGGTCCAGGACTGAAGGGGTCATGCAAAGGAGTTGAGGCTTGGCACCATGAAGAGAGCCTATGAGAGGCTATTGGTTAAGCCTGGTTGCAGTAGAAGACCTCAGTGTATTGGAGATACCAGTACCATGGGATGATCACCAACAACTGCAGCAGCAGTGGAGTGAATCAACCTGAGTTTAGAGTGCTACAGAGGGCAGAGCTAGAGAAATGATGCCACCCTTAGGAGGAGTCCAGAAGATCATGTGTGGATCCCAGACATTGAAACAAGAAGCTGTAACATTGAGGTTGCCTTGGAGACCCCAAGATTTTTGAGATGCCAGAGCCATAGCATATCTGTCTCCTGAGGCATGCTGCTAACAGTGAATGGAACCAGCCTAGGAGAAGAAGTTTGTTGCCTTCAACAAAGATAAAGGAGTTGGAGATCTGAAAACTGCTTTGACATCAGTCATGGAGATGCAGAGTTTGGAGTTTGCCTGGTTGGTTTCCTGTCTTGATTCAGGGATTACAGCTAAGTGATTGGATGGATCTCAGAAGAGACTTTGAACTTTGCACTTTTAACATTGTTGAGACTGCTATAGACTATGGGGACTTGGAAGTGTACTTTTTATTATGCTATGGCAGGTATGGCCCCCATAGACTCCCGTGTTTGAACAAGCCTATGGGGGCCAGAGAGTGGAATGTCATGGTTTGAATCTGCTTGGCCAAGGGATTGGCAGCATTTGGAATTGTGGGCTTCTTGGAGTAGGTGTGTCACTGTTAAATGTTGTCCTCATAAGAGTTGGCTTGGTTATGGCATCTGTTCACAGGAGTAAAACCCTAACTAAGACAAACTCCCATCTTGAGTTCCTGTTTTGGCATTCCTCAATCTTGGGTTGTAACCTGAAAGATGAAATAAAGTCTTTTCTACTCAACTTGCACTTGGTCATGGTGTTTTTATCACACCAAGAGGAGTAAGAACATTTACACACACACACACACACACACACAAGCAAACAAACAAAAAACCCAAACAGAACATAAAGATGTCTTCAGAGACTTGAGCACATGCACCACAGCCACAGGGAGAACAGTGCTTACCAAAAGGACTGTGCTTAAACAAGATGGTGCAGACTTCTCTGGAGTCTTCTGAGAACCCCAGTAGCTGTTGGTTATGTGTGTGCTTCTGAAGTTCAGGGTTTCTAAGGTGCTTTACAAATTTTTTAAAAATGAGATCATACTTAGTTTTTGGGGTGCACAGGACATGATTACAAGCTGTCAATGGGTCACAAGGGTTGGGGGAATCCTAGATAAAAGAAGACACAAGGGAGGCCAGATGCACTGCAACAGTGAACAAAGTGAGCCTGTTTTCAGAAAGTTACAGGAGCATAGCTGAGGAAGGAGTGTCAGCAGGAGAGTCAGAGATGATTACATTCCCCTTACTCCTTTCATGGGTTTTCTTCATCATATAAATGAAAATAAGAAAAAAAGAGAAATAAATAGGAAAAGAAAGGACTGGTCTTAGCTATGGTTTATTATAGATATGTGGTAGAGCACAGCCAGAGGCAGACACATCTAGGAGAACTGAGTAGGGAGAGGGAGGAGGGGAAGGGAGAGAGGAGAACCAAGTACAGCAACCAGGAGGCCAGAAGTATAAAAGGAACAAAAAAGGGAGCAGGTAAGGAAACATGTCTGGGTTGTATAGGGAAGAACCTCTGTAGGAAGGGCAGCCCAGCCCCTGGGCTGGGGACTTCAGTGTAGAGAACTGGGCATGCCAGCCATACACTACCAGGCAGGGACTGTGGGATGCTGGGAGAAGCTGGAGGCCAGGTCTACTTTGACAAGTTACATAGCCACCCTAGCCAGTTGGCCTGGGTTTGAAACTTAACAAGGGGAAGGTTGGAAATTCAGATCTCACACACTTGGGTCTCAAACACAGCCTGTTGGTATTTAACACTCTTATTTGAAATATCTCTACAGAAAAGGCAATGGCTTCCTTGTAGGTGGCCTTCATGGTGCATTCTGTTAGTTGTACTGGAATTCTCAGACTCTCTAGAGAAAAATTAAAACCAGTGTCGGGGAAGGCGGATCCTCTCCTTCTCATGTCCCTTTCATTTTCCTTTCCTGCCATGAATTGCACAGTCCTTTACTAATAAGCAGGAAATCCTTCCAACTCAGCCTGTGCGACAATGTTCCTATCTCTTTATCTTCTGGGAATTCAGGGTTAAAAGTAAAACTTCTCCTGAGAGTAGGTCTTACGAAATCCGCTATCTTTTGAGGAACTAACTACTACATGCCAGATATCATCAGGTATCATGTGGAAACAGAGAATACATCAATGAACCAAAGCTCCCAGCTCATAGCAAACGCAATCATAGTGATGTGCTTATAAAAATATAAAGGCATATATTTTATGGAGGTATAGGAAGGTAGGGAGGAGTGGGGGAAGGGTGTGCCTCAGCAGGCCCAAGCCGAGGCATCCCTTCCGCCTGAGGGACCAGTCACACTCGAATGTATAGTATAGAAATAAAGTTTATTTAGGGCATGAGGGAGGGGAGTTAAGAGGATAGCAGAGGCAGAGAAAGGCAGAGAGAGGGAGAGAGTAGAGAAGTAGAGAGGTGGAGGCCGGCCATGACCACGTGGAGAGGGGGGCAAGGAAATGGGGAGAGGTAAGAGATAAGAGATGTAAGAGAGAGGCAAGAGAAAGAGATAAGAGAGAGAGGAGGGGCATGCAGACCCTTTTATAGTGGGCCAGGCCCACCTGGCTGTTGCCAGGCAACTGTGGGGAGGAGCATACCTGACTGTTGCCAGGTAACTGTGGGGTGGAGTTTAGACAGAATGCTACCACGTAGAGTAACAAAGACCACCTCTCCAGGCTTGGGATGCAACCCAGGGTAAGTGGTCTATCACTGAGCTACCTACCCAGTCCAGAGGAGACATTCTCTGGCTGAGGGTAATAATATATGGTGGGAGGGAGCAGGCAGTTTAGGAGGGTGCGGCTCCTAATTCCTATATAGGCAGGAAATGACAATTTAGCGGGGTAATTTGGGACACCACTTGCTCCCACCGTCACCATTTTGTTTTCTTCTTCAAGCTGGAGTTTGGGGAATCTACTCCCATCCAACCGCATTGTTTATAGCTCTCACAAAATCAATGACAGTGGAAATTAATACACTTAATTGTGCCATTCCTTACAATATCAAATTCATCCTCTTTATCAATCTTCATTTTTGAAGATACTTAGAGATAGGAAACTACGTTTCAAAATGTTGTGGCAATATAGTTTTCAAAGGAAAGACTTTTGAATCCAACCCCAGAGCATTTTGAATGTCAACTCTGTTCCTACCATTCCAGGAGCACATGTGAACAACTGTAGTTTTGGTGTGACTTGGAGTTAAGCGTTTGAAAATTGTTTTACTAAGTGAAACTGGACCCAGTGCAAACATCTAACACCTTTGAATGTGCTGTGGCTTGCACAAGACCGCCAAACTTCACAAAGTGCTGGGAACTGCCTCACCTGAGCCATTCTTGCTCCCTAGTGTTTGCTGACTGTCTTCCAATTACCTGCAGGCCCAGAGGGAAGGAAAGCTGGAAAAGGTATCCCTCTCCCCTGGATGAAGGACACTCCTCTTTTTCTTTGGACATTTGCACTCCAGCCCTTTGGTAAAACCAGGATCCCTCTGGTTGTCAACTGAACTGAAGGTTATATGTTAGCTCCCTGGTTCTGAGTCCTTTGGTCTTGGAGTTAGTCCTGTTAGCTGTATCCTAGGGTTCTAGTTAGCAAACAGTCTCCATTGATGAATAAATCAATGTCCCTGGATAGAATTCTCTTCCACTGTAATGGTTCGTGATTCTCCAAGGAATGATACCCCAGACTCAATAGTAAGTAAATTCAAAGAGTGTTTTATTCTGCAGAAGTCCAGCATGCTGGGGTCTCCAATTACCAAAATAGAGAGACCACCAAGTGCGTTTGCAGGCCTGATTTAGAGCACATTAGGGAATTCTGGGTATGTGACCTCTATATTAATTTTTGGGCCCATCACTACAAACATTCTATTACCAGGGTGTGGGGGCTGGAATTGTTGCTGAGAAAGTAGTGGAGGAAGTCTGGAAACTGCTGCTGACCCATTGTCCTTGCCTCAGGCCAGGTGGCAGGGCAGCTTCTGAGGCCTGGACTTGCCTGGAATTGCCTAGATCTTGGAGACAGAGATTTAGGGATAGTCTCCTAAACTGCCAATTTGAAGCCTGTCATGGAATCAGCCTAGACTTCCCATCATGTCTCTATATCTATAGCATGTGTCTATCTAAATAGATAGATCTGTACATCTAAGTAGTTGTCCTCTCTTAGGTCTATTTATCTAGTTCCATAGTACTTTTGTCTCTTTAGAGAACCTTGCTAAGATACGATTTATTACATAAATTAAGATGCACATTCTTATTGTACCAGCATCCAATATCATATGGTGAGATCATGTGTTCTCTTCTGGAAGGTTTTTTTAAAGATAGATTGTGATTAAAAGAACACATGTATAAGCTGCGTTCCTCTAAGAATGAAAAGGAAAGAATGAGTTAAAATATATCCATTCTTGACAGTCATCAACAAAAATTAACATTGGAGAATTATACAGGGAAAAAAGAACTAGAGAAATGTAGAAAGGTATATGTTTTCTTTTGTTTTTTGTTTTTGTTTTTCAAGACAGGTTTTCTTTGTGTAGCCCTGACTGTCCTGGAACTGGCTCCATATACCATGCTGGCCTTGAAGTCAGAGACCCGCCTACCTCTTCCTCCCAAGTGCAGGGATTAATGGCATGTATCACCATGCCCAGGTGAAAAGGAGACTCTTAATATATACCTTCTTTAAACAATCATGTGTGTGTGTGTGTGTATGTATGTGGCTGCTTGTCTACATGTGATGGAGGACAGATCTCCATGACTGTAAGCACGGGATGTAAGTGCTGAGTAGCAAACCAGAATCTCTGCCTCTGCAAGAGCTGCAAGTGCTCTTAACTGCAGAGCCATGTCTCCAGCCCCAGTATACATCCTATTATTTCAAGTTTTCCCAAACATTTAGAATGTATCACTTATTTTAAAAAATAGACACATTTCTCCATAAAAGAGCTCCTCTAGATTTATTCTTCTCTCTTGGCATTCCTTAGTCACATGAAGACCAAACCCAGACTGTTTACGTTCTTTGGCAATGTTGTACACATATATAAATATCTTGGTCACTTTTACCATTACCCTCTCCTTTCCCCTTCCATTCCTGCTGAACCCCTTTCTTTCTCTTAGCAACCCTTTCCTGGCATTTTCATGACTCACCGAGTTTCAGGTTATTTGCATGAAGATGAGTGGTAGGTTATTTTCTGGAGCATGGAAGAATACAGGCTTGAGTGAGTGTGTGTGTGTGTGTGTGTGTGTGTGTGTGTGTGTGTGTGTGTGTGTGTGCACATTTCCTTGGCAACAATAATGTATTTTAGAATCATAATTTACAGGGAATGAAATGTTAGTTCCTCAGTGTTTCAAATTCTGGCATAATATATTGCCAATAGCCTTTACAAAAACAGAAACACTTTAAGTCTAAGAGCCTTCCGAGTCTTGGCCCACTAAGTTCAGAAGGAAATAGTCTGTACAACAGGCATGCCAGCTCATGGAATTTAAAGGCTTGCATGTGTCCATTTGTTTTTCTGTCCATACGTCCTTGATTTTGTTATGTGGAACCGTCTTTTCTTTGTCAGCCTGGTTTAATGGCTCTATAATGTCTTTGGATACAGTTGCTCTTCATAAAAGCTCAGCACAAGAGACACTTGACATCCTAGAGCTTCTTGTACGTTCTTTGGTTACCCACCTTTCCGTGTTGAAAACCCACATCCCGGAATTTAGTTTCATGATCTGAGCCCTGCAGCTCTGCTTCCTGCTGCAATATTACCTTCTGAAATTCAGGGATTATAAATCAGAAATTTCAGAATTCTGACTATTTTAAACATACTTCTAACAATCCTCACATCCTATTATTTGGATAGCTAAAATCTAGGTTTAAAGAGTATACAGTTCAACAAGTTTAGTAATACTTTCCCAAAACGGGCAGCATATAATAATGTTAAAATAATGAAAAGCAAATAAAGTCAGATCTTTTAATAAGGTAACATCCTGCATGGAGTCATGTGTGTCACTGTTAGCATTCTGTCTAAACTCCACCCCACAGTTGCCTGGCAACAGCCAGGTGGGCCTGGCCCACTATAAAAGGGGCTGCTTGCCCCTCCTCTCTCTCTTGCTCTTGTCTCTCTCTTACATCTCTTATCTCTTACCTCTTCCCATTCCCTTCCCCTCTCTCTCCACGTGGTCATGGCCGGCCTCCACCTCTCTACTTCTCTACTCTCTTCCTCTCTCTGCCTTTCTCTGCCTCTACTACCCTCTTAACTCCCCTTCCTATGCCCTAAATAAACTCTATTTCTATACTATACATTCGAGTGTGTCTGGTCCCTCTGGGGGAAGGGATGTCTTGGCATGGGCCTCCTGAGGCACACCCTTCCCCCACACCGCCCTCCCCATAACCCCATATAACATATATATCTCTATATATTTTTATAAACACATCAGTCACTGTCCATTTAAAGACGTGTTTTGCACTGAAAATGTGTTACACCTTGAGAGAGCATTTAAAGGACTTAGACAAAATATACAATATATGTGAACATATTACTGTTTTGTCTCTTTTAAATCACCCTTTCTTGTTCTCCTTTTGAAATGTTATACTATCCCCCTATACTCACTTGCTCAATGTGTTTAATTAGTGTTGTTTGCATGAGCCTGGGTATTAGTTTATTCACTAGAGCATGAGAGACTCTGGATAGAGAAAATAATTTCAGGTCTGTGATGTGGGAACAAAGACCACTTAGCCATTTTGGGGAATCGATGGATTTGGCTGATACTTGATATTCTAGCATCTCCTTATTATGGAAGCCTATAAGAGAGAAGGAGTTACAGTAAGTGTGTTTGGAACCCTTTCTACCTGTATGTCATGCACAGACCTTTTTTTCTTTGTTCTGAGTTACCTTCTCTCTGGCTCTTGACCCTTCTCAGTTGTCCACATTGAGATGTCCATCATCGTAAGGCTCAGACCCCCAGGAAGGATGCTCTTAACTGTGCCCTTCAGATAGAGTTAACAGACAAAACAAGATAGAGCTGGCAAACAAAAATACACAGTGTCTAGTTGTGACAGGAACTCCACGGCTCCTTCTTGTCACTTACAGACACCAAAGGACAGAGACAGGAGTCAGATCTTTAAAACTAAACTGTATTCATAGAGGTGGCAGCCTGAGAGGACAGCAGGTTAAAATCCTAACTATCAGTCTGCTATCTCATCTCCAGATGGAGAAGATGGGGTTGGGGACAAAGTCTGTCAATCATTCCAAAGCTCAGTGCTGCCCCCTGGTCAGGTGATCAACAGCATTTCTGAGTTTGGTTAGTGTTCAGGCCTTGCTAGTTATCCTTCTACTCTCCCCTCATTCTGTGGATGTTTGTGCTCAGACTCTTTTTGAAAGAGAGTCTATCTGGTTTCTACTCGTATTAACTTTGTACTCCTCCAGGGGCAGCTTGGCTAGAAATAGTTTAACTCAGAATAAACAAACCATTAATAGTCTGCATGTGTGCTATGCTAGGAATGACTGTGTGAGCAAATTCCTTTCTATAACATGACATTAAACTGTGTCTCCATAATACAGAATATGAAGTGTCCCATATCACAGTTAAATTCAAATTTCTGGGGTTTTTGTTTGTTTTTATTTTATTTCCTTTTTAACTTTTGAGTATAGTGTGTCTCATGAAATACTAGGCAGGAGATATCAAAAACAACCAGCTAATACTTATCTGAAACTCAGATTAATCTGGAGTCCACATTGTATCTTGTGACCTAATTCTTGCATGCTACCCGATGGAAGGTGGCTGAATGAACTGCCTCTTAGCCCAGAAGAACAAGAAGTCTCTAGCCCTATGGCTATCCTAGAGAGCTTTTGTGAAAGACATGTGTATATCATTTCTGCCCAACCCACACAGCAGTCCCTGGAAGCTCGAAGTGTGGTGAATGAGACTGTGAGCCTGCGATTTTCATTTCTGAAAATAAGTTTAAAATGCCTCAGGTGGCTCTGCTACACTGGGAAGCACAGATCTATATTGAGTCACGAGTTCTCTTCCCAAACTTAGCTTATGCAATTCCAGACCAAGAAGTGACTAAAATGGTTTATACCTGGAAATATGCTCACAGCTCTCTAAGGTTTAGACTGAATATCCGTTCTGTGGAGATGTGTTTTGTCATCAAGGACAGATGGTCTCTTGCATGGGAAGGATGTTAGGTGCCAGTATACAGACACAGGTAAGATGTGATACTTCAATAAACTTATTCAGTCGATGAGGCAGCTAACTATGTAAGTTCAGCATTAGAATGGAAAAATTTACCACAAGGCAGATATCTAAAGTAGATGTTGCAGTCGTTTCGTTGTTGTCATCTGTGCTTTTTAGCCGTGTAACCTCGATCTCCCCCATGACTTTAAGCAAACATCTATTAGATATAGATCCACAACATTTAAAGAAGAGTCCTGTAGTGCAATTCAGCCAGCAGAGAATCAGTCTTAAAAGAATTCATTCTTATTGTGAGATATAAACCCGGTGCTCAAACTAGGGGAAAGTAGCAAACAAAGGAAGCAACTGCCCCCGTGTTACAGGAGTTCTGGTGTATAGGTGACAGGGATGGGAATTCCCTACACTGGCAGCAGACACGTTTACATAAAAGTCAGACAAGCATGCTTTTGGACAGTGAAGGGATTTCTGGGCCAAGATATCTGTCTCTGGTTCACTGACCAGATATGTGACTGCTCACTAAATGCCAGACTCCCTAGTGGGTGCAGCAACATGACACATAGTAGACCAGCTCTCTACATAATGGCCTGATGGGAGAAGGGACGACGGGATCTCACAACCTCAGACTCTATTTTAAAGAATTGAGACAGGTGTTCATTTTTGCAACACGTATACTAAGGTTGGCACAATACAGAGAAGATTAGTACGGCTCCTGCCCCAAAACACACTCTTGTTCAGCATTATGTATGTTTGCTATCTTCTGAACATGACATGCCTAGTGCAATCATGAACTCACAGAAGGTATGCTTACAGGTACATGGCCTATACAAGAGCAAGATTAAGACAACTTAAACTCTAGCATAGATCACACACACACACACACGCACACACACACATGCACACACACACATACACACACACGTACATATGGATACATATGAATAAATGATATATAATAGAGAGATACATACGCATCTATGAAACATGTATGTTTCCTTCTTCTTTAATGACATCCCTACCTAACATATATACATAAACACAAAACATGCATTAACACTGTGATATACAAAAGATCTTTAAAATGTCATTGATATTTATTTCATAATTTACAATTCATACTCTTTCTAGCTAGATCTGTTTTACCTGAGTCACAAAGGCTATAAATGGTATGACAAGAAAGTGGACTAGAGCTTCAGAGAGACAACAGAAAAGCAAAACCCTTAAAGCACCAGAGTCTAAGGGTATGGGGAAGGGGGAAGAAACCAAAATGACTTGAGGAGCAAGTGAGGTAGATGACTTCAGAGGTGTGTGGGGGTGGGATGGGGAGTGGGGGGGGGCAGAGACCATTATGAGTGGATCCTCAGATTAGAGCAAGCAATATGAATCAGTCTGGCAGTTCCTCAGAAAATTGGACATAGTACTACCTGAGGACCCAGCTATACCACTCCTGGGCATACACCCAGAAGATGCTCCAACATGTAATAAGGACACATGCTCCATTATATTCATAGCAGCCGTATTTATAATAGCCAGAAGCTGGAAATAACTCAGATGTCCCTCATCAGAGGAATGGATACAAAAAATGTGGTACATTTACACAATGGAGTACTACTCAGCTATTAAAAACAATGACTTAATGAAATTTGCAGGCAAATGGATGGAACTAGAAAATATCCTGAGTGAAGTAACCCAGTTACAAAAGAACACACATAGTATGTACTCACTGATAAGTAGATATTAGGCAAAAAGCCAGGAATATCCACGATACAACTCACAGAACATATGAAGCTCAAGAAGAAGGAAGACCAAAGTGTGGATACTTCAGTCCTACTTAGAAGGGGGGCCAAGCCGGGCAGTGGTGGCGCACGCCTTTAATCCCAGTACTTGGGAGGCAGAGGCAGGTGGATTTCTGAGTTCAAGGCCAGCCTGGTCTACAGAGTGAGTTTCAGGACAGCCAGGTCTACACAGAGAAACTCTGTCTCGAAAAAAACAAAACAAAAGAAAAAGGGGGGGGGGACAAAATAATCACGGGAGGTGGAGGGAGGGACTTGGGAGGAAGAGAGGAGGGAGAGGGGAAAAGGGGGGACAGGACCAGGTGTGGGAGGAGACTGGGGAGATGTACAGAGGGTCAGGAATTGAACAGAGGTGTGTAGCAGTGGGGCATGGGAAACAGTGGTAGCCAACAGAAAGTCCCAGATGCCAGGAAAGCAAGAGGCTCCCAGGACACAGTGGAGATGACATTAGCTGAAATGCCCAACAAAGGGGAGAGAGAACCTGTAGAGACCATATCCAGAGGTTAGGCATGGCATCTGTTGAGGGATGGGGCCACCCACCCCTTCTCTAAAATTTTAACCCAGTATTGCTCCTGTCTAAGGGAAATATAGGGACAAATTGTGGAGCAGAGACTGAAGGAAAGGCCATCCAGAGACTGCACCACCTGGAGATCCATCCCATAAGCAGACACCAAACCCAGACACTATTGCTAATGTCAAGAAGTGCTTGCTGACAGGAACTTGATACAGCTGTCTCCTGGAGGCTTTGCCAGAGTCTGACCATTACGGATGTGCATGCTTGCAGCCAACCATTGGACTGAGCATGGGGGCCCAATGGAGGAGTTAGGGAAAGGACTGAAGGAGCTGAAGGGGTTTGCAACTCCATAGGAAGAACAACAATACCAACCGACGAGACCCCCAGAGCTCCCAAGGATTAAACCACCAACCAAAGACTATACACATGGAGGGATCCATGGCTCCAGCTGCATATGAAGCAGAGGATTGCCTTATCTGGCTTCAATGGGAGGAGAGGCCCTTGGTCCCGTGAAGGCTCAATGGATGCCCCAGCATAGGGGAATTCAAGGATGGGGAGGCAGGAGTGGGTGGGTGGGTGGGTGGGTGAGCACCCTCAAAGCGGGGGTGGGGGTGGGGAATGGGACAGGGGGTTTGCAGAGGGGAAACCAGGAAGGGAGATAACGTTTGAAATGTAAATAAATAAAATAACCAATTTAAAAAAGAGTAAGTAATACAGAGGATTCATTTACACATGTCTTGAAGTTTGTGGTGACTCACAGTTTGGACTGGTAATACAGAAAAATCAGTAAGACTCACTGTTGGCTTAACTAAGTGGACTTATGGTAATATCATTTACTGAGCTGGGGAGAACACAGGCAATGAGAGGCCTGGGGGCACAGTGGGAACCTGTGGGTATTGGAAGTGTCTACATTTGAGGATCGGGTTAGCGTTCAGATGCAGTTTTTATTCTGTGGAAGAGGATAGGACTACAGATGTGTAGCTGAAAGGTAATTACCTTTACATGTTTTTCAAAACTTCAAGATTGATGAAACCATCAAGGGGAGTGTGTAAAGATGTAAGCAGACCCAAGTCCCTCAAAACTCAAGCATATGAGATTCCGATCCCTGTGCAGTGGACATTGAGTGAAAGGTCTGTTCTTTTGTGGGATTTAGTCAAAGCCCTACATTTTCACTCAGGGTATCATCAAATACAACGAAGAATGACCATGTTCATCTATGGGATGCCCCATAACCTGTAAGCCGAGGTGGAGCCACCAGAAACAGCCTGTGCCGGTACCTTGATATCAAACCCGCCCTCCAGAATCATGACAAAATTAATTCGTCATGTCCCTAAAACTACCTTGTTTGTGACATTTTGTTATATCAGTGATAGCAGGCTGGCAGATCAGAGTACCAAGAACTAGGGCGCTGCTGTAACAGGCACCCCAAACTGTGAGAGTGGATTTTGAACTGATTAATTAGTAAAGGGTGAAATAATTTTGAGGATCATGTTGGAAAAAGTCACTACAAAGTGCCTGCCAGTAGAACTGAAGATATCAAAGTTAATCCTGGGGAATGCTTAGAGGGCAAAGTGAAGAGCAATAAGGTGCTTCCGTTTTCTTGGGGAATAAGTGGTCATAAGCAAAATGTTGGTGCAAATACGATGCTACTACAGGCCATTTAGGGGCATTAGAGAGAGGCTTTTGGAAGCTGGAGGAAAGATGATCCTCTCTCGAAAGTGGCGCAGAACTTGGCTGAACTAGTTCGAGTGTTGTTGAAGGTACTGCTTACAAACAACAGCATTAGGTACTTAGTGGAGTAGCTGTGTAAGCAAAGTGGGAAGAGGCAGAGTCAATCCCTTTGTCTAAGGAAAGGGATGGGCTAGACAAGAGACTGTTAGCCAAACAGTACTAGCCCTTGGAGATTGGAAGTCAATCTGTCTATCTATCTATCTATCTATCTATCTATCTATCTATCTATCTATCTATCCATCCATCCATATATCTAATCTTTTTTAGTGTTTATTGCGTTTATTGCATTTGTGCATGTGTGTATGGGAGTGTGTTAGTAGGAATTCTGGGGATTAAACTCAGGTTGTCAGCCTCAGCAGGTAAAGGTGGTTACTGCTGAGACATTTGGACTCCTCTTTATGTGTTTTCCTGAGTCAGAGTCTCATGGAGCCCAGGTTAGCCTGAGCTCACTACATATCTGAAGGTGACTATGAACTCCCCATTGTCCTGCTTCCACATCTCCCATGCTGGGACTCCACACACATGCCATCATGCTTTCTAAATTAAAGACATATGGATGAGTAGCCCTTGGACAAAAGCATCATGGGTACAAGTCGTGAACTTACTCTCTCAGCCAGAGAGAGAGAGAGAGAGAGAAAGAAAGAGAGAGAGAGGGAGGGGGGTGGGATCATTCCAGCAAAGATGCTGCCAATTTCATGTAAATTTAGGAAGTAGAATAGAATGAAAGAATGTTGTCATGCTTTTTTGGTTCTATACGAGGAGTCCATAAACTATTCTGTTGTAAACAAGCCCTGTCTTTCAAGAAACAGAAGAGAACCCCACACGTATTTTTGAGATCGTTGTGGCTGACATTTCCATTTAGGGCATGTTTTCAGATTCAGGTGATAGTGACACAGGGCAGGCAAAGTCCAGCTTGGACAGCCATGCATGGGTCAGCCTCTTACTGAGAGATGCTTGAATGGAATTCTGCCCAACTACAGGGTCAGGACTCTGCGCAAAGGAGGTGTCAGCTTCCTACAGAGGCAAGAAGTTAGCATAGCCACAGCAGATGGCCTGGCATTTGGGCACAGAGTTTATGACTGTATTCTCAAGACTTAAGAGCTAATGGACTTGGTCTTCTTAGTTAACAGACTTGCCTAGGACGTTTACTCATTCCTTTCATGTATCTCCTTTTGCACATGGACATGCCTGTCTTATGCCCACCATTTATTTATTTGTTATTTTTATATGTATGGATGTTTTGCCTTCGCACCATGTGCCTGCAGTGCCTGCAGAGGCTGGAAGAAGGCATCAGATTCCTTGAAATTCGAGTTACTGATGGTTGGGAGCCACCATGTAAGTGTTGAGAATCAAAGTCTGGTTCTCTGCATGAGCAGCAAGAACTCTTAATTGCTGATCTATCTTTCCAGCCCCCCTGCTGTATATTAGAATCGTTGATTTGTCTGGTTTTGCAGGCTCACAGATGGAGAGAAAATTTGAGAAGGGATAAATGTATCTTGAGTCTCAGCCATAACTGGTTCAGATTTCTTAGATAACACTTCAGACTTTAGAATTAATGCTAGAATGAGTTAAGCATATGGGGGTTTGGGAATGTGATAAGGAAAAGGACATTTGTTCTGTCATGTCAGGAGTGAAATATAATAGAATGAATTGTGACTCGATATTAATTCGTTGAAACTCTAAACCCTATGTTATTGGACATAGGTCTTGGGCCTTCTAGGACACCAATGCTTTTTCTACTCACATCCTGAGAAAAGGCCAGAAAACACACAGTGAGATGAAAGCCAAGAGGAGAGGAACATCTGGAGCCAAACATCATGGTACCTTGGTCTTACACTACTAGATTCTAAAAGAGGAAGAAACCACTTAACTGTCCAGTCAGCCAGCAGAGGAGAAGAGGGCAGTGGAGACTGTGGTAAGGGTTATGTCTCAACAGCTAAATAGCACGTATGGAGAGTTTAGAACTCAACACTCTTGCTTCTTGAAGAAAAGACTATCACCAAATGTGCTTACGTTCTAAATCCTACAAACTGTACATTCCCTCAGCATGGCCAAACTAATCGTTTTATCAATGAGAGAACTTCTGGAAAGAGTGTCTGCAAAGAGGCATTGACTAATTAGAACTGCAGTGATGTGGAGAGGCCAGAAAGCTTTGACTACAGAGGCTGATCACTGTATCTTGGGCTAGCTTTAGCCACCTGACCTACTTCTGAGTCTGCATTAATGTCTTGTAACAAATAAAGTCCACTAGCTTCTATCTACCCAATGCTAAGGATGTTGTCACATACCAACTGAAGGCTATAGAAGAGCTTCTCGAATCTTGCTGTATCCACACCTCTGATGTACTCACTCATCTGTTTTAAACTTGCCTTTGATTTATAACTTTTTTGTTCTTATAAAACCATTAAAACATCAAGAAGATGGTCAGAACATGGAATTTAGGGTAACCTAAATCTGTGTTCTCAGGCTATGGTCACTAAAATTTAAAATTAAACTCATTCTTTGTTGTTGTTTATGTGTGTGTGTGTGTGTGTGTGTGTGTGTGTGTGTGTGTGTGTGTGTGTGTGTGTGTGTGTGTAGGACCACCTGAAGGGAAACAATGTACTCACTGAGTCCGGGATGGTTGTTGAGTTCTTTCCAGGGTTCTCAGACCTCTCTTGGTTTGGTCCACAATCCATTTGTTTATTATGGACTGGTTAACTAAGGACCCTAAATTGACAGATACTTTTTTTTTTTTTTTTTTTGCTTTTGGTTGCCTTTCAAAGTTTTTGGTTTACCGTACTGAGTTTGTTTGCCTTGATTCAGACCTTTGATTTTGTTGTTTGTTTGTTTGTTTTCAAATCTCTAAAGACATTTTGGGTTTTGTTTGCTTTGGGAATTCTGAAGCAATTTCTGTATCTGTTTCTGTTTGTCATTGGGTTTGTCTTTGGCATGTCTCCTTTTATTACCACTTGGCTTTTTTATCCTGATTTTCCCTCTCAAATACCTAATTCTGTGGATTTCGGTTGCATCTCCTGTGACCTTGGGAAACCTTTCACTTAGGATATTTACCGGCACTTTTTCAGAAGGGGAAAAAGAAGAATGGTGCTAATAGGGTGTGTGTGTTGGGGGGGAGGGGGTAAGCTTTCAAAATCCAGGGAGTGTTTGGAGATAAACCAGCATCTGGTACTCCAGCTGGCCTATGTGTGATGACTACTGACTTTCAGTTTGCAAGTATTTGCAAAAAATAAGGAGATCTAACCAAGGATAACCTGGTTTTATGGTTTTATAACCTCCAATGGGGGAGGGGGTGTATTAATCAGCACCTCCAATGGGGGAGGGGGGTGTATTAATCAGCGTTCTCTAGAGAAACAGCTGAGAGAATGAATCTGCATATATAAAAACAAGTTGTATTAGATTGGCTTACAGGTTATGGTCTGACTGTCCAGCACTGGGTGTCTCCCTATGAAAGGCCTGAGAATCCCGGAGTTGTTCAGTTTACAGGGCTGAATGTCTTAGTTGATCTTTAATTTATGCCAGAACCTGGAAGAAGTGGGCCCTAATGAGCTTGACACTGTGAATGAACTTGACAGGGCGAGTGAGGGCAAGTACCCCTTTTATGTCCTTTTAATAGGATACCACCAGAAGATGTGGCCCAAATTTAAGGTATAGATCTTCCCACCTCAAAAGATCAGGATTTAGGATGAGTCTTTCCATTTCGCATAATAAAAAGCCAAGAAAACCTCTCATGGGTTTGCCCAGCAGTTCAGGTCTTAGTTACTTCCAGATGTAGTCAAATTGACAACCAAGACCAGCCATCACAAGGGAACATTTGATGTTTCAAAATTGGCATGTTTGTGTGCTTAATTAAGTTGTAGGCAATAGCAACAACAAAAAAATCACAACCAAGCAGCTTGCTTTAATTAAAATGTAAAATTTTTGTAAAGCTGATAAAGTTGGTAATTCATAATAATAAGAACTCTGTGAAAAGACTGCTTTTGAGTTAGAATAAGACGTTTATTTAAGATTCTGGCCAGGGAAGCAGATCAGGGTCTTGTTCTGTCATCATCAGAGAAACTTATTCCTTCAGCAGATAAGGACAAATACAGAGACCCCACGACCAGACATTACAGAGAGGGAAGCTTTTTGCATTCTGTCCAAACTCCACCCCACAGTTACCTGGCAACAGCCAGGTGGGCCTGGCCCACTATAAAAGGGGCTGCTTGCCCCTCCTCTCTCTCTTGCTCTTGCCTCTCTCTTACATCTCTTATCCCTGTCCCCATTCTCTTCCCACTTCTCTCCACGTGGTCATGGCTGCCTCCACCTCTCTACTCCTCTACTCTCTTCCTCTCTCTGCCTTTCTCTGCCTCTACTACCCTCTTAACTCCCCTCCCCATGCCCTAAATAAACTCTATTTCTATACTATACATTCGAGTGTGTCTGGTCCCTCTGGGGGAAGGGATGCCTGGGCTTGGGCCTCCTGAGCACACCCTTCCCCAACTTACCACCCCATACATCCATATAACCTATATCTCTATACAGTTTTCATAAACACATCAGAAACCTTGGAATACTCAGCCCCAGATGGAATGCCTCCGTCAGATTCCTTCCCTCAGGTCTCAGGGAACCCTGAAAGATGAGATAAAAAGAGTGTAAGAGCCGCAGTGGATGGATGACACCAAGAAAACAAGGTCCTTTAAATCACCATGAGCAAAGCTCACATGAACTCAGAGAGACTGAGGCAGCACGCAATGGGTCTGCACCAGGTCCTTGGAACTTACATTATGATTTAGTGTTTCTTCCACCAGTATTGCTCCCCTTGCCAAATTCAGGGCTGGACCAAGATGTATTTACACCAAAGATGTGGACCTCTTAGGCTTCCTGACTTTTTTCAAACTGATTAACCCTACATCAATGAAAGAAGATCACAGCAAAGACCCTTAAACTCTGCAGCCCTCAAGGAGAGACCTGGCTTTGGTTCTCCAGTCTTCCCTACTTTTGCAGAGGCCCTGCTGTGTGTGCTTTCTCATCTCTTAACAATGCCCTCCCCCCCCTCTCTTTTTGGTTTTTTGAGACAGGGTTTCTCTGTGTAGCCCTGGCTGTCCTGGAACTCACTCTGTAGACCAGGCTGGCCTCGAACTCAGAAATCCACCTGCCTCTGCCTCCCGAGATCTGGGATTAAAGGCGTGCCACCACTGCCCCGCTCTCCCTCTCTCTTTTTATCATTCAATTTATTTATGTGCCCTTCCCCCAGCCTTGAGTAGGACAAACAACCTGGCTGGAGCCAGTCTGGCCTCTCTGCATTTGCAACTTACCGGAACCTTGAGGAGTTGACTGCCCGCTGAGCTTGCTGAAACAAAGGATTGGGTCTTTGGGCTTTCCCTTTAAAATTTGCACCCCGTCTCTTTTTTCATTAACAGCCTCCCTTTCAGGTAGACCAGGTTCATTCATGACTGCTGGACAGCTACATATCTATCTATCTGTCTGTCTGTCTGTCTGTCTATCTATCTATCTATCTATCTATTTACTTTGAGACAGGGCCTTTCTATGCAACCCCTTTGGTTGTTTTTTCTTTTTTTCTCTTTTTTTCCTCCTATTTTTATAATATTTAATAATCACACAAGAGGGGAAAATAAAATTTTCAGGCATGCATTTTGAGATTAATAGGAATAATAAAGATGCCAGCAAAGTTTAATATACTCTTAGAACCATTCCAGTGGGTAATGATGTAAATGTTTATGAGTACATATTTATCCCCTAATATAGTCAGTTTTATTTTTTATTAATTATTTTATTTATTTGCATTTCAAATGTTATCGCCCTTCCCAGTCTCCCCTTCACAAACCCTCCACCACATCCCCCTCCCTTTTGTCTCTAAGAAGGTGCTTCCCCATCCATCTACCCACTCCAGCCTTACCCCTCTAGCATCCCCCTTCTCTGGGGCATCAAGCCTCCACAGGACCAAGCTCCTCCCCTCCCACTGATGCCAGATGAGGCAAACCTCTGCTACATATGTAGCAGGAGCCAAGGACCATCCCATGTGTACTTTTTGGCTGGTGGTTTAGTCCCTGGGAGCTCTATGGGGTCCAGTTAGTTTACACTGTTGTTCTTATGGGGTGGCAATCCCCTTCAGTCCTTCCCTTAACTCTTCCATTGGGGTCTTTGGGCTCTTTCCATTGGTTGGCTGTATCTGCATCTGTCTTAGTCAGGTACTGGCAGAGCCTCTCAGAGGGCAGCCATACCAGGCTCCTGTCTGCAAGCACATCTTGGCATCAGCAATAGTATCTGGGTTTGGTGTCCGTGGATAGGATGGATCCCAAGGTGGGGCGGTCTCTGGTTGGCCTTTCCTTCAGTCTCTGCTCCTTTTTTTTTTTTTTTTTTTTTTTTTTTTTTTTTGCTCCTGCGTTTCCTTTAGACAGGAACAATTCTGGGTTAAAAATTTTGAGATGGGTGGGTGACCTTATCCCTCTACCGGGGGCCATGTCTATCTACTGGAGGTGGTCTTTTCAGGTTCTATCTCCCCACTGTTGGGCATTTCAGCTAATGTCATTCCCATTGGGTCCTGGGAGCCTCTCGAATCCTTGGTGTCTGGGTACTTAGGAGTGGTTTCCCCCTTCCCCATCTCCCCCTCCTCATTCTCTCCTGTCTCTTCCCAGACCTGATTCTGTCCCCCTTCTCTTCCTCCCTCTCCCACCCAGGCCCTCACTCTCTCTGCCTCTTGTGATTATTTTGCTCCCCTTTCTAAATGGGATTAAAGTACCCAGACTTTGGCCTCCCTTCATGTTAAGCTTCATATGGTCTGTGAACTGTATTGTTGTTATTCTGAGCTTTTGGGCTAATATCCACTTGTCAGTGAGTACATACAAGTTTCTTCAACAAATAATGCTGGTCTAAATGTTGGTCTGTATGTACAAGAATGCAAATTGATCCATTTTTATCTCCTTGTACAAAGCTCAAGTCCAAGTGGATCAAGGACCTCCACATAAAACCAGATATGCTCAATCTAATGGAAAAGAAAGTAGGAAAGAATCTCAAACACATTGGCACAGAGGAAAATTTCCTGAACAGAACACCAGTGGCTCAGGCTCTAAGATCAATAATTGTCATATGGGACTGCATGAAACTAATAAGCTTCTGTGAGGCAGAGGACACTGTCAATAGGACAAAACAGAAACCTACAGAATGGGAAATGATCTTTACCAATCTTGCATCCAATAGAGGGCTAATATCCAAAATATACAAAGAACTCAAGAAGTTAGATTCCAGAAACCCAAATAATCCTATTAAAAAATGGGGCACAGAGCTAAACAAAGAATTCTTAACTTAGGTATCTGGAATGGCTGAGAAGCACCTAAAGAAATGTCCAACATCCTTAGTCATCAAGGAAATGAAAATCAAAATGACCCTGAGATTCCACCTTACACCAATCGGAATGGCTAAGATCAAAAACTCAGGTGACAGCAGATGCTGGCAAGGATGTGGAGAAAGAGGAACACTCCTCCATTGCTGGTGAAATTGCAAGCTGGTACAACCACTCTGGAAATCAATCTGGCAGTTTCTCAGAACTGGAAACAGTTCTACCTGAAGACCCAGGTATACCATTCTTGGGCATATACCCAAAAGACACCCCACCATACCACAAGAACACATGCTCCACTATGTTCATAGCAGCTTTATTTGTAATAGCCAGAAGCTGAAAACAACCCAGATGTCCCTCATGGATACAGAATGGAAGAATGGATACAGAAAATGTGCTTCATTCACACAATGGAATACTACTCAGCTATTAAAAATGAGGACTTCATGAATTTTGCAGGCAAGTGGATGGAGGTAGAAAATACCATCCTGAGTGAGGTAACCCAGAACAATGCCCCTCTCTATTATAACTGAAATCTTTAACAAATAATTTAAAGTTAGTTAAGAACACACATGCAAAAACATTAATGTACTTTACCTGTATTTGAATATAACTGGTATTTTCCTAAGGTGTCATAGTAGTGTTCTCTGGGTTTTAGATACAGTGTACAAGCTTTCATTTAAAATTACCTCATTAAAGGTGTTTTCCAACGTTTTAAATAATGATAATAATGTTAAGATTAGCTTATGGTGTAAAAGAATTATAGAAATGAAAGTGGCTATAACTAAGATGAATATAGTACAAAGATCATAAAAGTTTTTGTAATCAAAATTCTGTGCCCTGAAATAAAATTAATTCTGATTCTTAAAGAGAAGATGTTAAGTATTGATCTATGTTAGTAATGTTCACCCCCAAAACCCTTAAAACAACAAAAACTTTGTTTTATCTTTTCACTAAGAAGACATTTAAAATATGTGATTAGATTTTAATCTTATATGTTCCCCATGAGACTTTTTGCTTTTTGTCTAGTCAGCCATTACGTTAGCCACAGACTAAGTTCTTTTTAGAAAGTTATGTCTATTTGGAACATTCTCACGAAACTGTCTAGTGATTGTGGGACTCAATTTAGTAGACAAACATTTAAAACGTTTATAAAATTTGTTCCTTTAGATAAACAGCAGATAGTATCGTGAAGTACTTTTGAACACAATAACTGAAATTCTAACTGTTACAGAGACTTCCTCAATGGATAAACACAACCACACTATTTAATCAACTATAAGAAATAAGACAGAATGTCAAAGATTCCTTTCTGATTATGAGTCAGGATTATAGCTAGGTACTTCTTGCTAGCTCATGAACTATTAAATTCAAGGAGATGAATTTTTTCACAGTCTCAGGACACATTCATGTGGATTGGGAAATGCTTAGTAATAGATACTCATCTTCAATGCCATTGACAGCTGAATATCCCATATAACATTTCTCTCATTTTTTTATGATTCTTAAATACGTTACAATTAAAATTAAAAATAGTTTATAGTTAATATAAACATTTTAATGTAATATATAATATATTTATACCTTATATATAAAATATATAATAAACATATATAACAAATATATAAAACTTTATATTAATAGGTTTACAAATGAAGATGTTTCTTTTTATTATTCTTTTTTTTACTGTGATTGTTTGCTTATCCCAAACATATACCGTATTCAAAACTAGTTTTCATGTTTAAACGATTCAAGTATTTTCCATGCACACACACACACACACACACACACACACACACACACATGAATTATTCCTTCCCAACCTGATTTTTGGTCATGGTGTTTGGTGACAGCAATAGAAACCCTACCTAAGACAATATGTATATTCATATTCACTATTCAGTATAATTGGATTAAAAAAAAACCCATGTTTTAATTAAATGTTTATTCTAGTTAGAGTTAACTCTTCTGTTCTAATTAGGCAAAAGTCATCAACCTCTAAGAACAACATTCATAGTTTTTTATACCTTAAGTACTGATGCTTCTTGATTAAACTAATATCTAAAATGTCCCATAACACAGTCAGGATTAAAAATAAAGAAACCATATTTGTATTTTACTGAATTAAGAAAGGACATCATTACAGTGGCTTCTTCAGAGTTCCCTTTCTACCCATTTAAGTGTAAGATAGCTCATAGAGTACAGAAAACTGTAAATACACAGGAAAGCATAGAGCTAATCTAATTTAAGAGATACATACATTTTTGTTGTTTTATGTTTCCTCCTTTATTCCATTAAGTCAAACTATGCTCTTCATTATTTTAACTTTAGGTAACATAATCCTATTAACTGTCATGTGTAGTGCTATGTCAGATACAGATGGCCTATGGGGGGGGGTGTAAAGAAAGTCAGATCAAGGTCATGGTGGCTGATGGCTTTGTTATGATCCAAGAATTCTTTTCTTAATGCCTTTTACACGTTCTTCTCTCCTGAAGACTATTGTCCTGACCAGCACTCAGTCTTATCTACACCAGACCCTAGGAATGAGTTCCTTACTGTAAGGGACTTATATTAATATTAATAAATTTTCATATTAATAAATAGTATGTGGGCTCCAGCATGCAGACAATACAATATTTGGTCAAAAGGGAGAACTGTAAAGGAGAATTCCTGAAAAGAAGATGTGTCTGCAAGGACCGATTGACTACTTAGAACTGCAGTGATGTGGAGAGTTCAATGTTTTGACTGCAGAGGCTGATCACTGTATCTTGGGCTAGCTTTGGCCTCTTCCCTAGCCACCCCTTGCCTGCTTCTGAGTCTGCATTAATGTCTTGTGACAAACAGATAAAAACAGTTTTAAATCTACTACCTTAGCAGACTACTAGCTTCCATCTATCAAATGCTAAGAATGTCATTACATAGCATCTCAGCCCTATAGAAGAGCTCCCATCTTGTTCTATCCACCCCTCTGATGTATCCACTGATCTACTTTAAGCTTACCTTGCACTATGACTTTCGTTGTCCTGTAAAGCGCAAAACATCAAGAAGATGCTTACGTGTTGGAATGTGGAATTTGGGGTTGATGTGTTTATAAAAAGATAAAGAGAAGGGAGGATGTGTTCTGTGGAGGTGTGGTGGGGTGTGGGGGGTTGGATGTCTCAGCGGGCCCATCCTAAGGCATCCCTTCCCCCTGAGGGACCAGCCACATGAAGATATAGTATAGAATAGAGCTTATTCAGGGCATGGGGAGGGAAGTCAAAAGGATAGTGGAGGCAGGGAAAGGCAGAGTGCGAGAGCAAGAGCAAGAGCAAGAGAGCAAGAGAGAGCGAGCAAGAGGTAGAGGTAGAGGTAGAGAGAGAGAGAGAGAGAGAGAGAGAGAGAGAGAGAGAGAGAGGCCGGCCATGAACGTGTGGAGGGGGGAATGGGGAAAGGGTAATGGGACTGAGCGGGAGCAAGAAGGCAAGAGAACAAGAGAGCAAGAGAGGGAGGAGGGGGCAAGCATCTCCTTTTATAGTGGGTCAGGCCTACCTGGCTGTTGCCAAATAACTGTTGAAAGACCCCAACCCTCATTTGTCTCCTTAGCAACCCCTAGACAGTTTAGAGCCTGAAATAAAAATAAGAATGAAAACTATGTGCCTGACTATAGCCCCACCTGACCACACTATGAATGACCCTGGCCTGGCCACTGGGCCACGACACCCTGTTCCAGGAACTGGCTAACTGTAAAAACAGGTTTCACCACTACATTATGGCTTAACCACCTTATGATTAATTTAGAATAATTGCAAGAATGTTTTTGTAACTGCCTTACCTTATGATTGTCTTAAGACATTCTGTATTTTTCCGTGACACATGTTTTTCACCTCAACCCCTTACTTCCTCAACCCCTTACTTCACCCCCCTTGCTTTGTGTTTTTTCCCTTTAAATACCCCTGACTCCAGTTGCTCGGGGTCGAGCTCCTCTGCCCCTGTGTGGGTTATGAGCTCGGCCCCAGTGCACTGGTCCCAAATACACCTCATGTGATTGCAGCAAGATTGGTCTCTCGTGAGTTCTTGGGGGGTCGTACTATCCCGAGGCTTGAGTGAGGGTCTCCCCACCGTGGGGGTCTTTCACTGTAAGGTAGAGTTTAGACAGAATGCTAACAGTGGTAACCTAAATTTCTGTCGTTAGGTCATGCTCACTCAAATTCAGCTCCAGAATAAATGATTTCTTATTCCCTTTAAAGTAAGAGCTGTTGTGTCATGTCATCCCTACATCCACTCTACCAAGAAACAAAACCACCACCACCAGCAGCAGCAGCCATCCCCTATCCAATCAGTTTTTTTAAGGTAGCCAGAAAAGATAGGACAGTGGTGGATATGGTAAGAGTCAAGCCTTGAGAAGCCTGATAGTATGCATTAGAGTCTGGAACTCAGTACTCTAGCTTCTTGCAGAAAGACCCTCAACTCTCAGCAATGTCCATAAGTTCTAAATCCTACAAGTCATAGATTCCTGCATCATTACCAAACAACTATTAAAGTACTCACATGTAACATGGAATAAGAAAAGTTGGATTTTACTGTTTGACAACTTTAATTTCTTTTGAAGTCTCATGCCATAATCTGATTTTTCTGAATGGCATAGTAGTTCTACTTACTTGTTCTTTTTCTTTAAAATAGGATTTATTTATTTATAATAGTTTCCATGTATAAATATAGGTGATGATTGCCTTTGGTAGGTATTCTAATGATGCTAATCCTTCTTATTTTGGCCCAAAGCAGGAATGAAAGGAAAAGGAGATCTTTTGCTACATATGAACTCTTATTATTTCCAGTGTGAGTGGAGAATAGTCAATTAACTTCCTAATATTCTTTTTATACATATGTGTTATATTACAAAGTAATAAATATGAAGATGAATAACTACAATTTAGGATCATCAGACTATCAATCTCTAAGGAAATAGCATACACATAACACATATATATATATGTATATGTATAGTTCTTTACATATAACACTTTATAACTGTATAGCTGTATAACTGTCTATAAACATATATAAACTATATAGATATATATAAACTTTATCTATTATACAACATTTATTTTAACAATAGTATTCCAAATGGATGCAGTGGAAAACCCTACAAAAATGAGCTGCAATGGCAGGGAACGAGGGAAAGAGTAGTCCACAGATTATTTGGAAATGTAAAGGGACAGAGCAATTGGTGATGCTGTTTTAAAATTTGCTTTTATTTTTGCTTTGCTTTTGTCCTGGGTATGCTAAAAATTCAAATGATGACTCCATCTCAGTATTACAACTTAGTAAAACCCTAAGATGAATGTTTCTCTCTGGTGCCCAAGTACCTTCCCTATCTGGAGAGCTAGTGTGTGTGTGTGTGGGGGGATTGTTATAGAGTTTGTGCCCCTGGGAAAACATAGACTCAATCCAATTATAATTAAAAGATTTATCAATTAGTTGCTAGCAGGACAAATAAGCTTGGAGCTAATTTGGGACTGCCATGAAAGAAGGATACAGGGAAAGACCAAGCAAGTAAAAACTGTTCTGTTCTGCCAAGTTAAGTGATTAGGGCAACTCAAGATAATCTTTGGGTCTCTAAGCAAGTTACAGAAACAAGCAAACAAGCAAGCAAAAAAAAACATCTAATCATATCATAACAAATAGTCATGGCTATATTTTTTGGGTAGGGATTACTGGGAACTTATCTTTCAGACACTGGAGTCAGAGACAAATGGCTGGTGGGTATCATGATGGATGCCTAGCATAAAATGGAACTTCTTTAGCCATATCAAGGATAACTTTTTTCAGTGTGCTCCAGTGTAAAGACTTTCCCAGGCCCTTGTGACAAAATTGGTAATCTGCTTACAGCCTGAAAGCCAACTGAAGCTACATGGTATTTAGTGCTCTAGAGAATTCTGTCTAGTGGTAAGCAGGACTCTGAGGTATAAATAGCGTCAATGCATAACAGAAGTCAAAGAAGCATGTTAGAGATTAGCTGGGACAGAGCTGTGTGGGATGCCGTGCTTGGGAGCCTGTTCTTAGCTGCCCCTCCACTGTCAGACGTGCACAGTTGTATTTCTCTGAAGCACCCAGACACACTCCCACAACAGTCAGATCATTAGAAAGCATGATCTACTGGAAAAGATGGTGGTACTGGCAGCATTCGTTTGGTGTGTACTTGGTATCTTCCCTGGTTGTACACTGACTCTCTAGAACAAAATGCTTTCTGGCTTGCCCAGTCTCTGATGCATTCAATTCAGCACACTCAGTGCCCCCCCCCCCCCCCTTTTTTCAACCAAGTATCTATTTGTATTCCTAAATTAAATATTTACAATTTAACAAGTTGAGTCCTTGACCTCATGGTCTTGATGAAGATGAAAACAAAAAGGTTAACAATGTTCACGATGTATCCATTCACTAGCAAATGTTCAAATACAAAGTTTTGTTTTAGGAACCTGGAGCTATTAACATCTCAAGTCTTCTCTATTTCATCTCCTACCTCATCACATGGAAACAGGTCCTGTAGATCCTGAAAACCAGCCTCCCACAATATCAAGTCTCTCTGTTTCATTTCTTTATACCCTGAATAAAAGCCATGCTGGCCTCTGCTGAGGGTTCAGCACGTTCACACACTGTCAAGCTTTAACACCTGCCCCCTTTATACAGATTCTGGGGAACCTTTTTTCCCCTTTAAGTTCTTGATAGAGTTTGCAATTAAGTAACTTTTTGTTATATAATCCTCTACATAATAAAGGCTGCTCATTATGTAATCATTTTGTACTCTTTCAATTTTTCTTCTAGTAATCTCTTAGGCAAGGATGGTTATAAAGTATAAGCATTTGAAGCGCTGGTTTTCTAATCCCGGGGACTTAGTTAACTTCTTTAGACTCTATATGTTTTTCATTAAAACATCTACAATAGCAATAGCACTTGTTTTTGACTGTTTGCTTACAAGGATTAGTGAGGAGCACACATATAACCAGCATGCAGTGGTGCTTAACCAGCAGCCATCTGTCCTGATCAGCCTGTGCTCTTCTAATGTCAGGGTACACACTACAGAGTCAGGGTCCTTTCATAGCAAAGTGAACAAAGACAGAAAGATTTTGAGGTAGGGGAGCTTAAACACATATCTGAAGGACTCACACCTAGGAAATTTGGGTTCATAGGAAAATTGGCGAGGAAATGAAAATGATTCTAAAGCTCATATCAAGTAAGTGACATCCAAGGATCCAAATTCTCAAACTTGAAAGAATCCTGAGCTGGACTCCTGACCTCACAGTAGTAGCTATCACAGTGGTATCAGACTGTGCAAGCCCAGCTTGCATGTGGTCCCAACTATAGTTCCAGCCCTTAGGAGGCTGAGTTAAGAGAATCAGTAGTCCAAGGTCATTCTCAGCTACCTAGCATGTTTGAGGGCAGCCTGGGGTACAAGAGACCTTGCATAAACTAACAATGCCATTCTTCCTCAGCATGGCATGTTGACACATACCTGTATTCCTAACATTTGAGAAAAGGTAGCAGAAAACTCAGGAGTTCAAGGCCAGTCTTAGTTATGTAGTAGGTACTCAGACAGCTTGGGTCTTGAGATCCATTTCTCTAAAACCCAAACAACTCAGAAAATTCTTTTTACATTTTCATTTTATTTTTATTTTTTAAAACACACAGCACCCAGTATTCCTAGGTGGTCTCCCATCCAAGAAGTAACTAGGCCTGACTCTGCTTATCTTCTAAAACCAGTCACATTTAGTTGGTATGATCATAGATTTTTTTTTTTTTTCTCAATGTGATTTTTTTTTTTCTTCAGCCTTTTATCTTCACGAAGTTTCTGGGCATCCAATTATTTTTCTTTTAGAATGGCTGCTGGGGAAGGAGGAAGAGACTGCTTGGGTTCTCTGTTATCAGTAAGACTGCAAGGACTAATTTCTGATTAAACACACACACACACACACACACACACACACACACACACAATCAATCAAGGCATCTTTGTGCATTGCCTTTATTCCCAGCCTTCCTGTAGGCAGAGGCAGGCAGATATCTGAGTTCAAGGCCAGCCTGGTCTAAAAAGTGAGTTACAGGACAGCCAGGGCTGTACAGAGAAACCTTGTCTCTAAAACCCAGCCAGCCAGCCAACCAGCCAACCAGCCAAGAACATTTGTACTACTTATGTGGATTCTGGGAACAAAATGGTCTCAACTTGAATGCTTCAGTGGAGTGCCATAAGATTTTTATGTGGTTCCGGTGCTTGGCCAATCTTTCTAGTGACACCCTTGACCACTGGGATTCCCTGACCCTCATTTCACATTCAAAATCCAAGCAATGCTGTCCGGACGGAATAATTGGTGAGACTAAGCACAGAAAAATGAAGTTGAGAGCTTTCCTAAGGTTCCCAGAAAATGCTTACTTCCATTGTTTGGTAAGGCCAGAGCCCTCAAGTTTTACTTGCTTTTAATAAACTGGAAAATATTTAACTTCAGACAATATTCATTACCATTCGTTGAATGCCTTGGGGAGCAGGCTAATAGTATAAAAAACATTACAACCTTCAGCTAACTTGACAGACATTTTGGCTGGCCACAACTGTGACGTATATAGGGTCGGCTTTAAGCTTTGCCATCAAATTTTAGTGGGTCCTACCAACCTTAACAAAGCTTACACTACAGTTATTTCCAAGCAGTCATTAAGACTGTCCTTAGACCATAGAACATTTGTTACCATCTAAAGCCCACCATGCTCGGGTAAAGATTACTTCAGTAGCGTTATTTTGTTCAACTCTTCTTTTGAAACAGTGGGGGCTCTGAAAAGAGCCTTTGGGTTTTAAGTTTCCGCAAATTCTGCTAGTTATTTCCCCTTGGCCTTGTGGTGGCTCTCGGTCTTCTTGGGCAGCAGCACAGCCTGGATGTTGGGCAGGACGCCGCCCTGCGCGATGGTCACGCGGCCCAGCAGCTTGTTGAGCTCCTCGTCGTTGCGGATGGCCAGCTGCAGGTGGCGCGGGATGATGCGCGTCTTCTTGTTGTCGCGGGCCGCGTTGCCCGCCAGCTCCAAGATCTCGGCCGTCAGGTACTCCAGCACGGCCGCCAGGTACACCGGGG
>CM052714.1:35613571-35679117 GCA_028551405.1 Uromys caudimaculatus | reverse complement strand
GAGAGAGAGAGAGAGAGAGAGAGAGAGAGAGAGAGAGAGAGAGAGAGAGAGATGTGGTGTTTATATAAGTTCAGATGGTTGTCAGTTTGTTCAAAAACAGCATGACCGTATGAGAGAGAATGTAAATATGAAATAGTTGTAAGATGATTTGAATGAAGCATAGACTCAAACAAGACAGTTGCAGACAAGAAGAAACAAGTGAAACAGTATCTTGTCTCAACCTTTCTAAAATTCATGATTTGGTAATTCCATGCCTGATTTTTCACATGCAGACAGGGTTATTGACTATGTTCTTTTTCTTGCAAGGTTCCAGAGGGGAATTGAGAAACAGCATAAACTTGCCTGCTGAGACAGAAAGTTTGCTTCTACTCTGTATAAAGCAGTATTATTTACATCTTAGTGAGTTTATTATAAGGGATATGGCATAACAAGAGAATGTCTACCAAATTTGAAACAAGAGGACCACTGCTGTTCTGAATAGTGCTCTCCTGACATGACCTCTGACTTAAAATCAATACTTTTGTCTCATTAGTCATAATACTTAAATACATACCCATGTCTGTTGTGTTCTTTGACCTTCAGTCTTTTCTATTGTCCCAGTTAATTCCTCTAATTTGCATAACTGCTGTGAATATTTCCTATTTTATGAATATAAGTAAGTTTGAGCACATTGTCTATCCCAGTAGGAAATGAGTAAATTATAATGTGTTTTCAGTATAAACTTTTTTATATAGAGTTTTAAAAAGTATATCAACTTTAATTAATTGAAAACCATTAATTATAAATTATTTCACATTCTTAGGCATTAAATTAAGGTATGACCTCTTTAAGGTTGGATTCAAGCTCATAATTCTAGTCATGATTGCATTTGAACATTTTTTGTTTACTTAATAGTTTGACTTTTGGCTTAATTGTGTTTAGATGGATCTTTTATTATAACTTAGCATAATTATCTAGTTTACAGAAGCTAGGGTTTATTGTATAAAAAATCCTTGTTTATCAACTTTTTCCACTAGATTTATTTAGTTGAATAAAATCACTTTTTAATATAAATAACATGCACTGAACGACATCAAATCATAAAGTAATTTTAAAAATGGAATAAAAACTTAAATAACAAGTGGTAAGGACTCAACATGTCAGCTTAAAAACTAAATTCACTGGCAAATAATTACTTTAAGAACTTTGATGAATCTTAAGTGGAATGAATTAGTGCCTCCTCATTATATACTCTGTAATTTCTAACTTAGAGGTTATACAACATAGGACATGGAAATGGTTGCTCTGTGCAAGGCTCCTATTGTTACACAGGTTAAAACGAATAGTGCTTAGCAAATTAGAAAACGTTGTTCTTTAGATTTAAAATGGTGAGATTAGCCTTGTTTTTGCCACTTTAGATCTGTAGAAGTGAAAGATACTGGAGATATACCATGGGCCTAGAGGGCCAGGCAGGTTTGGGACTGGGGCTTGTTAGAGTATATACGGAAACACAATTGCTTGCTTTGGTTAAGAGTTGTCTTTAATTGCTACTAAATTCCCTAGCTACAGAGGAAAACAAATAAGCATGCAAGATAATGATTATGTTTACTCTATGTTTTAAGGGAGTTGGCACTGTTAAGTAATATAGTAATTCACTTTAGTACATAAGACTCAGGGGTGTAACACTGTTTCTGTTTCATTTTTATGTAGCTGGGATTTGTCCTCATATCTTAATGTAATGATTAGTTTGTTACCAATCTTAAAGTTCTAAGTTTGTAATAATAAATTTGGCAAGATGAGTTTTACACCAAAAACCTATTTTGAGGTTTTTCTCGTTTATCTCTTGGTAACAACCAATTTTCCTTTACACTGCAAAGAAAGGCTAGGATTCTAAAATAATCAGTTGTGTTTGAGTTCCCAAGGCCTGTCTACTTGTAACCCATTCTTTGAAAATTATTTTGAAAAGAGTATTGACAAGAAAATTCAGTCAGTAAAGTGCTCACTGTACTATATGAAGACTAAAGTTTATGTTTCAGAACTTGTGTAAAAAAATGCCAGAGGTGTTGGTGTTGGTGTGTGCCTGGAGCCAGCACATGAGGAAATGCATGCTAATAATTAACTGAATGTCCTTGAGATACTGGCAAACTGCACCGTCCTGACCTTGCACAGTACAACAATCGAAAAGCTTGGTTGAGGGCTGAAGGGAACATTAAATGGAGAATCCTGAACTGAGAACTGGCTCACACAAGTATGCTGCAACCAATTGTTCTGCAAGGAAAAAGTGAAGCCTCTGGGGTTTAAGTTAAGGCCAATCCCAGTTTCTGTGCCCCAGTAGCTTCACCTGTACCTTGAGGATAATGGTGCTAGCACTGGCCTTCTTGAAATAATACAACTAATTAGTGTAGCATTGCAAAGTGTCTTCTTTGGGGTATGGGGACAATTGTCACTAAGTGGCAATGGAGAAGGTCCTAAGGACCATAGTTTTTTGTTTTGTTTTGTTTTCACGTAAAAAACATGTTGCTAGTTTTAATATTATGAACTTAGAATTTCAATTTAAAATAGGTAAAAATTAAAGTTGTCAGAGAAAGGACAAAAATACGTTTTTTCCTTTAAAAATTACATTTTATCTATTTTTTTGTGAGTCTACTTTCTCCTTCCACCTTGTGGCTCCCAGGGATTGAACTCAGGTCTTTAGGCTTGCTAGCAAGCACCTTTACTCTCTCAAACCATCTTGCCAGGTCAAGGTTAAGATCTTTAATCTATCCACATGCTGTCTGCTATATTGTCTGACAAAGTTTATACATTTTCATTCTTATGTTAAAAGGTCTTACAGCTTAATATCAGAATCTTGGGAATAGTTCATCTATCATATCGAGAGAGAGAATTTTACAAATTATAGAGTTCAGATAAAAATGTCAGGTTGAGATAAAATGCATTTTTTTCCCCAACACATAATCTCTTTAGGAACATTCCTAAGGAGATTTAAAGCAATTGTCGCCCGGGGTAGTTTAGATTCAGCACTTTTTAAGGAAACCCCCAGTAAACCCAAATTCATGGCATTAAGAAGTCCTATATGTGAACCTTCATCCTGTGCACCCTGGGTGGCTAAGCTTAGGGACTCTTGAGCCAAGTACACAGTTGCTTTTGACCTTCTCTTCAGTACACGAGAAACTCAGTTACTTAGATGCTAAAAATCCATCTTGCCAAGCTTTTAGATGGTGTGGTTGGTTATAAATTAGCAATAAGGAAGCGAGTCTTCTTAAGGTGCCTTAGTTCTGAGTGGAAAAAAGAAGTGGTCAGGGATGGGGGGGTGAGGCTCAGTGGTCAAGTGCCTGCTTTTTTAGAGGACCTGGGTTCAAATTCCAGCACCTGCACATCAGCTCACAACCGAGTGTAACACTAATTCCAGTCTCCACAGGCACCAGTCCTGCAGGTAATATGCAGGCAAAATTAAAATTAAATTATGAAAATATAATCAATATAATAAATTATATATAATAATATAATAAATATTACAATAAAATAGAAATAATATAATAAAAAATAAATTAAATCATTCAATAAAATTTAAAAGTAAATAAATAAAAGAAATGGAGTGCTTCACTCTCTTAGACAATTATGTAGACCTAAATCCTAATGTGCAAATTGTAGAATAGATACAAGAGTTCACGGCCTGGTATTGGATTTCCCAGCTGCTGGCTCAGAATCGATGAAGAGTTTGGAATGACAACAATAAGACAAACCATGTAGCGGAGGCACCTCAGTTCATTCTTGACCTGCAATCCTAGGCTTCCTCAGCTTTATCCCATTCCCCAGTACTAAAATAACTGGACTCAAGAGCAACACATTAACACAGATTAGCAACCTGATGGATTTAGAATCACCATGGAAACCTAACACTGAGTGTGTCTGTGAGGCCATGTCTAGGAAGGTTTAACCCTGGATGGAGGCAATGCCATCCCATGAACTCAGGTTACAGACTGAATAAAAAGGAGAAAGTGATCTCTGCTTCCTGACAGTGGATGCAATGTGGCCCGCGGTCTCACAGCCTAGCCTGTCATGATGGATTGGACCCGGAGTCACAGTAAGCCTCCTTCCTTCGGCTACTTTGTCACAGTAACAAGAAAAAAGAAACAGATCTTGATTCTCGCTTTGCTTTTCTTTCTCCTCTATATTTTTTTAGGTATAATTTCCCTCACATTTCTCTACTCTTATTGGCCAAACTTAGAAAAGTTGGTCATTTCAATTTTCAGCAAATATGCAATTCTATTGCTAGATTTTTTTCTTAAACAATTGAAGTTATGGATATCAGGTTCTAGGTTTTATACATACTTTTGGACTTTAATATACTGAAGTAAATATAAAATTCTAAACATGTGTAATATATATTATAAAATTGCTTAGAAATTTTACATAGATGATTCAGGTTCCAAAATATTGAATAGGAAAAGAAGCAAAAACCCCAAAACACTGCCAGCTGCAAGTGTCGATTAGAGATGCACTTTTTGAGGTTGTGCATAAAGAAAGATAGTGTTGATGGCTTTAGATTCTTAAGAATCAAAGGCTGGTCTTTTGGCTCAGTCAATTGTAAATATAAAGAGGAACTTTAATCAGCTAAATATTAAGTGAATGAGCAATGGGCCTCATCACACACTGGCATTGTGGGTATTTCTGGAGTGCCCTAAAAGGACTCTTGGTTTTCCTTTAGGACGACCCTCTACAGATAACTTGGCTTGAAGGGCTGGTTCTTTACAGCCTCTGTGCTCCTCTCTGTGCTCTGCTCTGCCAAGTTGCGTATCACAGGCATACTCCTAGCCCTTGCTTGTTTCTTGTCTTCCTCAATTGCTGGATCTCTTGAATTCTTCCCATTTCTTTCTGTGTGGCAAACTCTTCCCCAGTCTGAAGGCCACTTCCTTCCTGGGTAGCATCTAAACGACCTCTTCCCAATTGCTCTGGACAGCATTGTGGAATTTGGACTTGTGATTACTTGTCTGTAACCTTAGTAGTCCTGTGGTTTAGTTACCACAGTATGTATTCCTAGGGCAGATCACTTGGTTTGCTACACAGTAGGCATACATACATGACAATTGAATGGATCCAGTTTCTAAATAAATTGTAAAAATGTGTTCTATACTTTACATGCTGCTTTACACGTGTGCAGATGTAAGTGACAAAATCAGAAAGTGCCTTCCTTTAGAGATCTTCAGGCTCCTCCTGACAGAAGCTTGTCAGAAACCGCTAAGGAACCACTTTGGCAACTTTTCTGTAAGTGTCTGCAAAATGTATCCTGAAAGGAAGTCTTTCTAAAAGGAAGTGATGATCTTCAGTTCCGGCACACTGCCTGCCACACTAATATGCCAGCCCACAGCTATCAGAGGGAATCGTCTGTCATGCAAACCCTGCATACATTTCCTGCACTGGGCTTGGACATGTAGAAGGCATAATTTAAGATATTCCTTTGTTTACTTATCAAGAACAATTGGAAGAGACATTTTATGATAACCCTCAAATAGCCTAAGCATGGGGGGGGGCACTTTTTCACTAGATAGTTGTATTTATTGTAAAGGAAGATGGAAGTGACCTCTCTAGCAGGTTCCTGAAGGGATGAGCATTTGAGAGGATGGAGGTTTCTGGAAACTCAATGCCTGTCTAATGTGGAATAACAAACATTACTTTTTCAAACTGTTCTCATACAAGAACACTTGTAGTCCTGCACAGGTAGTTCCTAGGGGCTCCTGGGGAAGCCAGTGTTCCCATCTGAGCCATCCCTCCACCTGGGCAGTGCCACTGCTTTGCTTAGGAACAACCTGCACTCTCTTTTCTCACCTGGCAGATTCCTAGGCCTCCATCAAAGAGAACTTCCAGGAAACACTAATTAGACAGAGCCTGCCCATTAATCCTTTACCAAAACCAGGCTCGAGGGGTACAGGGGGTTGAATTAGGCCCAGCATCTAATGACACCTGCGTAAATCAATCTTTCTATTGCTGAATTTCATTTTTATAATCAGGAGGGGAGCAGCAGTAGTTATGGGTTATGATGACTAAACTACTGAGTGGTAATTATAGGCTTCTCAGAACACTCCCTGTCTCTGAGAAAAACCTCTATATGCTTGTTGTCATTGTTCTGTCTTCAGGTAGAACAGAAGGCACCTGCAGGATAGCTGAGTGAGCCAACCTTTCTCTCTCTCTCTACAGGAGGAGTAGACCTGACATCCTTCCTACCACTCGTCAGTGCTGGATGCTGTATCCTCTGACAAATGACACAGTGGAAATGGGCGATACTAGCAGATTAACCACCATATTTTCAAAACTGAAGGAACAACTGATAAGCATCCGGCTAGAAATGCTACAAAAATGTTCACTGTAGAAATTTGTGCTAAGAAAGAAACACAAAAGTAGAAAAATAAAATATTCTTAGCAAAATTAATATGCTCCTAGCAAAAAGAAAGCTTTTAAGTGTTTGTGACGTGTGGATATATATGATATATATAATAAATATGTCATGTAAAACAGAAATGCATCATGTTATGTCATGTTTTAAGAATGTAAGGAACTAGGTATGTTTGGAAATCATGATTTATGCATCAATACCTGTGTAATTGTTTGCCTTTTTAGTTATTTTGAGTCCCTATAAATAAATATAAAACGTACAAATTACAAATCCTTATTTATAAATCTTTACTTCTTTTTTTTTTTAACTTGAGGGGAAAAACTTAGATCAAGCAACTGAAATGGATAGACTCAGGATGGAACTTGAGTGCATGTGTGTTGCGTGGAAGGCCCTGTGCTCAGTCCCTGCACTGTTGTTCAAGAGAGAGAGAGAGAGAGAGAGAGAGAGAGAGAGAGAGAGAGAGAGAGAGAAATAAGAGGCATTACTTGTAACCCAATGGCTCACTGAGGAGGCTAGGGCAAGAAGACTGGCAGTTGAAAGGCAGCCTTGGCTACACAGGGAAACAAAAACCAAACCTGGACAGCTTTGTGGATGTGAGGGTTTTTTAATGGTTATTTTCAGCTGCCTGGGGCAAAATATGAATCCAAGTTGTTTTTGTTTTTGTTTTTGTTTTCTGGATTTTTAACTATAGAACCTAAGTCTTCACTAAATTCATTAGTTCCATTGTTACTTTTAAAGCAATAGAAGAATATATTCTGCCAATCTGTAAAGCTCCACCTGCTGCCACTGATAGATAATGACCTAAAATTTTGTGTTTGATCAAGGGTCAGAGAAACTAAATGGATGTCAAATACATAGGGCACTATTTTCTGGTGGAAGATTATACTGCCAGGTGGAAACCAGTCTGTGACTCTCAACTGGTAGGTTTTGTTTTTTTTTTGTTGTTTTGTTTTGTTTTTTTTTCCAAATGAAACTGACTAGAATAACATATATGAATCCAGATATTTTATTAAGATACTCTTGCTTTCTGAAGTGTGTGTGGGCGTGTAGATGTGTGTCTATGCATGCTGGGAGAGAGAAACAGAAAGAGAAAGTCTTTATGTCATCTTGCAACCAGAAATGTGATTTCGCAGCCTTCAGTTTTTATTTCAGAAATACTTCAAATGTAGACTCTTCCCCACATTGTCTCCTTGGAAACTGCCTTTGAAATTCTGAGGTTCCTGCAAGAGAGCCAACCTTATACATTCTGTCCTCACCAGTAGTGTTGTTGATATTTAGGTAAAACACATAAAGCCTAGATAAATAATATAATAACATAATAATTAATATTCCTGACCTTCTGATGGTTCTTGGGCCAGAGAATAATCAGCACATGTCTTCACACAAATATTTAGGGACTGTTACAAACAGTCATAGTGGGATTTCCTTGGGCTGAGATCCTGAGCTCTGGTGATAAAGGATAGGAAGACAGGAAATTCAAGAGACATGAGTCTGGAACCTTCACCTCAACCTCAACTCCAAAGTCTAGTTTATGTTTTTGACCATTTGAAAGTCAAGTTTCAATATAAACATCTCAAACAAGAGTAACAAGACAACTCACAAACCGCTTAAGGACAAACGTGACTTTGAGCACACATGTCAGCCCTCCTCTCTCATCCATAAACAGTGTGTCTCTCATGAACAGCCCTGTGAGTTCATTCTGAAAAGGAAATTCTTGAAGAGAAACAAGGAACACTTCATAAAATTTAACTATTTTTTGAACTGCTTTGTTAAACTTTAAACATGGTTGGTCAATGTAAGCTCAAAACTCACAAAACACACACACACACACACACACACACACACACACACACTCACTCATACACTGCTACATTTGAACATAGGCTCTACCTCATGCTAGACACGTGTCTTACAACCAAGACTCATTCCCAGTGTTTTCTGCCCAGTTTTTATGTGGGGACACTATCTTAAGAAGTTTACTTCCTCTATGGCCCAGGCTTGTGCTGGACTTGGATCATTTCTCAGGTAGCTAGGGTTGCAGTTTGGCACACCAGGCCTAGCCAGGCAATTAACTGTTAAGACAGAAGCACAAACTTTCTCCTGAGACACAGGCACCTTCCCACCTTCATGTTTTTCGTAATAAACAACTTTCCCTCATATTGTCTTGAACTTTTCTGTAGCATAAATTGAGATCCCTGCCTCACAAGGGTAAGTATCTCCAGAAGGGCTGTATGGCTGCCACATTGGGCTATATGTTCTACTTCAGTTGATATAATCACAATATCCTATCTTAGCATTCTCCATAATGGACTGGCTTTTATGCCTCCCTTCTACCTGAGTATCATGTTCTCTCATTTTTCTCGTCTTCTTTCGACATGTTTTCATTTTCTAGCCCAAGGTGACCTCAAAACTCACAGCAATCCTCCCTCCTTAGTGTTGGGATTACCAGCAAGTTGCTACCATGCCCAGCTGTGAGCACTATTATTTCCAGACAAACTCCATGGGTAAAGCTCCGGAAAGAACATTTCTCTAACACACCTGCAGACACATCTACCAGCCTAGCCATGTTAAGAGATTGCAAACTGTGATTCCGGCTTTATAATTTTATAATTAAGGGTAGGCACTGTGTGTCTGTTCATCTAGAGGTAGAAAAGACACAGGAAGAGGGCTATTGGTGGTGTTCAGTTGGAAAGGAGCAGCAAACTGTTGATAATAGCCTTGAGGCTGGCTGATTTGACTACATAGGTGCTATTGGTATGAGGTTTATAACTGCATCCGAAGCCCTTCTCTTAAGATTCAGGGGGAATAGCGTGCTTCTCACATGCTCTGTGGAGTGTTTATTAGGCCATGCTCCCTTCAAGAAGACCTCACCTTGGAGTTTTGGGATAATTCTAGGAACACCATCTAATTCCACAGTCAGACAGTCAAGACATCTGTGTTACTTCTGTCACTTATATAAATAATTTCAGTGAGAATTAGGGCCTATATAATTGATTTTCTTCACTAGTTAGAAGCCACATATGTAGAAGACCCCTCCCAAGATGTTGGATACATTTTCTACTAAAAGTTACTTTTGAATTAGCAAGGAAAAAAGAAAGTTTTCTTCTTGTTCTTGAATTTGATTGAAAATCAAGGGCTTTTCCCCCTAGTTCTGGCATGCAGGAATATTTGTCAATAAAGGGTAAAAAGTCGTGTGGAATCCAAGTCCCTGTGGGTCACCTGGTGTCATAACCTGAGCGATTCTGCAGTGAGCACATATGCAAGATTCTACTTTTGGGGGGAAAAGAAACACAAATGCCCCTCCTCCAGGGGCGGGGGAGGCGCCTGGGGATGCACCAATCACAGCGCGCCCTGCTCTATATAAGGCCCCCCCCAGGACCCCCCCCCAGCCCAGCGCTGTTGGCTCTCCTTTATTTTTTCTCATTGGGTGTAGTTCTTCACCAGCTCTTGACTATGTCTGAAACGGCTCCTGCGGCCTCAAGTACCCTTATTCCAGCTCCTGTGGAGAAACCTTCAAATAAAAAGCGAGGGAAAAAGCCTGGCCTGGCCACTGCTCGCAAACCTCGGGGTTTCTCGGTTTCCAAGTTGATTCCTGAGGCCCTTTCCATGTCTCAGGAACGGGCAGGAATGTCCCTTGCTGCCCTGAAGAAAGCCCTGGCTGCAGCGGGCTATGATGTGGAGAAGAACAACAGCCGTATCAAGCTGGCCCTCAAGAGACTTGTGAATAAGGGAGTCCTGGTGCAGACCAAGGGCACCGGCGCCTCAGGCTCCTTCAAGCTCAGCAAGAAGGCAGCTTCTGGGAACGACAAGGGCAAGGGCAAGAAGTCTGCTTCTGCCAAGGCTAAGAAGCTGGGTTTGTCCAGGGCCTCGAGATCCCCCAAGAGTAGTAAGACCAAGGTTGTCAAGAAGCCAAAGGCTACGCCCACAAAAGCTTCTGGGAGCAGAAGGAAGACCAAAGGGGCCAAGGGCGTGCAGCAGCGCAAAAGCCCCGCCAAAGCGAGGGCAGCCGCCTCCAACACTGGGAAGGCAAAGATGGTCATGCAGAAGACCGATCTGAGGAAGGCAGCAGGAAAGAAGTGAGTTTCAAAGCTAGTTTTCAAAAACCCAAAGGCTCTTTTAAGAGCCACTTACATACTTCTTAAAATGGCCAAACACTTTGAGAAAAAGAGGTGGGCAGTCACTTAAGGTCGACCTGTTGTCTAAACCCTAGAGTGGAAACCTTGGAGGTCCCTATGTGTAGTGTATTTCCAAATTGGTTGTGTATTAGCGGCTTTACACTAGAATAAAGGTTACCGTTGAAACACGATGTCTTTCATTCTAGAATAAAGGTCGGCCTTGAAATAATACAATGGATGCATTTCATTCTAGAAATACTATTATATCAAAGGAGGTAGAGATGACCTCAATAGTGGCTGCCAAATACTGAACTTAAATTTACTCCTTAAAACACCAGTAACTAGCATCCAGGCTTTCAAAGCACCACTATGAACCCAGATATTCAGTGCTTAGGCTAGAGGTTATACACATTTTTCTTAAGTTGGATTTTTAGGATTTCCTGAGTGATGGATTAAAAAAAATACAGTAAGCAGTTTGCAAGAAACAAAAATTTCTTTGAAGTTTTTGCAACTGTGCAATATGTCAACAAAGATCTATTTTTTTGTTCCACGTTAGAAAGTAGTTTAATACTATTGATCTAACAGTTATTGTTGAAATGTTTTGTGTATTTTATGAAAATAACATGTAGGCTTCATGAAATGGGCAAGAGCCATATTAAAAATTAAGGACCCCATTCTTTTATGAAAATGTTAGGGCTTGAGTTCAATGTCCCAACATAACAAAAACAGTACTGGGGAAGTCTGGACTGAAGAACCTAAAAAAACAACTCAGTTTTAAAAGTGTGATTTACCAGTTTTATGCATTAAGGAGTGCCACAAATATTAAATTCACATTTATCTATTTTAGGCCTTGGTATGAGGAGTGACAAAAGATCATAGCAGAGTGGCTTGAGAGATTGTTCAGTCAAGAACACCTGATGCTCCTTAAAGTTTCTGTATCAGAACACACATGTGTTTTACAACTGCTTCAAACTCCAGCTTCCTGGAAAAACACCTCCCTCTTCTGGCAGATGGCAAACATGGCACACCCACACGAATTTAAATTATCAAGCCGTCGCTCAACTATGTAGTGTATAAACACAACACTATCAACAGGTGGTCCCCAATATAGTGTGTGTAGTTAGGCCTTATTAATTGTATACAATGAATTACAGCCAAACATGTCTTCAGCTTCTGTAGAATCCAGTCTTTGCCTTAATACAAAGGTTCCTGCCCTTCTGAGATTGCAATTTTGATGGCTCGAGAAGGGATTAAGTTCGTAAAGAACTGGTACCTTGAAGTGGATTGACTTAAGTTCACGGTACACCCTGGTCTCAATAGATGGGAGTCTTCCGAAGGATTCTAAGTCAGTTCGTTCAGCATGGCTAACACTTGACTATTTGGTTGCTCAGGACATTATAGGCTTGTAACCCTACTTAACGAGCCTTAGTACAAGTTAAAGCAACACGGTGGCAAACATCTAACCGCAACGTTAAATGAAAGATAGGATACATCTATCTCGGAGGCCCAAGCCCCAGTTCAAAACTTAGGTAATAGTGAACAACTCCTTGAATGAATTTGTAGGTGGCCCTGAAAAGGGCCTTTTGCGACAGTGAAGGAAAGCGTGCCATTGGCTTAACCGCCGAAGCCGTAGAGAGTTCGGCCCTGGCGCTTGAGCGCGTAGACAACGTCCATGGCGGTGACGGTCTTGCGCTTGGCATGCTCAGTGTAGGTGACCGCATCGCGGATCACGTTCTCCAGGAACACCTTCAGCACACCGCGAGTCTCTTCATAGATGAGGCCGGAGATGCGCTTCACTCCTCCGCGCCGAGCCAAGCGGCGGATGGCGGGCTTGGTGATGCCCTGGATGTTGTCGCGAAGAACTTTGCGGTGGCGCTTAGCGCCGCCTTTGCCCAGGCCTTTACCTCCCTTACCACGACCAGACATGGCTGTGACAATAGATGGAAGAAGAATGCAATCTTCCTTTAAATAGGCCTTCGCGGACCTGATTGAAAACTAGAGGCGTTAGGCGGGGTTTTCGAATCAGGTCCTTGGAAGGGGGTGGAGCAAACAGGATGAGTCATTGCAATCTGAATGTTTTCATTGGCTAGCAAACCCCAGCTATTTGCGCGCAGTATCTCCTAAAGATCAGATTTTAATCCTACCGGAAAAACTTCATTTTTTTTTGTCCCCCGACCCCCCTTTTTTCCCTGCGAAAGACAGGCTTATTGGGGCCATTACACTGAGCAGATAGCCCATTTCTCGTTTGCTTTTTATTCCTGTCTTGTTACTAGATTAGTTGATGTTTTCTTTGTGGGGACTCAGGTAAGATGTCCAAAACAGAGTGAGTTAGATATGCCAAGGATGTCCCTTGGCAGTTTTGTATGGGAAGACATAGACATTGAAAAGGCATCTCCAACTGAGCACCCTAACTGCAAACTTCATATTCCCTATCTTGAGTGAGGGATCTAATGACTCGGTCTACCCTCTTTTTTTTATAAAAACTGTGAGAAAACCTACAAAAAGATAAAGTTAGATTATCGGTTGTCCTCTACCAGCTGTGATTCCAAGTTTGTTTCCCTTCCAGCCCTTATTAATCACAGCATGGCTTGCTCAGCTTAAGAAAAGACGTGTATTGTAGAGCTGGCAATTACAGTACAGGGCTAATACTTGATTAAGGTCATTACAAAGCCTACAAGGTCCTGGTGAAGCTTGTGATAAGATTAATGATGTCAAAACAAGGCTAATCCCCCCTTTTAAAAAGAGGTAGAAGAGCAAGTAGCAGTAGGTCTCAATGAGGGTTTATTGTTGATTTTGGACTTCGAAATTTTAATTTAACAATGATGTAGGAGAGATGGCTTGGAAGTTAAGAGCATTTGATACTTCCCCAGAGGGTGCAGATTTGGTTCCCAGCACCTACATGGTAGCTCACAACCATACATAACTCTAGTTTCAGGAATCTGATGCTCTTTTCTGATCTCAATGGGTCCCATGAATGCAGACAAACTAATCACACACAGAAAGTAAAATATAAACTTAATATGGCTAGTAACACTTTTAAAATAAAGCCTGCTGACCAAAATGAAGGCTTTTAATTTCTGTCTTTTGTTACATACACTCATCACAAATACTTTATACCAGGAGCCCCAGCTAAGTATAAATTACAAAGAACACATCCGAAAAAAAGTTTCAAAAAAATTTCTGATAAACTTCTAAGGCTGTGGTTAATTTTGAAAAGTACCAGGTCGCTGTAGTAATTCCTTCTGAGGTTTGGCAAGAAGTAGCAACAGTGTTCCACTATAGGCTTTCTTGGCTTGGAGATAAGTATTGTAGTGCTCACGAGCTGCATTAACATCCCAGCATAGCCATTTCCTAACTACTGACTAGCAGTTTCAAGCAACCAGTTGAGTGATCTCTGTGATTTTCATAACTGAAGTAAAAACTAACAAGATAAAATGTGTTCCTCATAGAACTCTTTGAAGGAATTAACATTGAGAACAGTCTAGCATCTCATAAGTATTTAAATAAAATGACCTAAAATGTTATTTTTACAAAGAGATGAGGAATGGTAAAGTGCTTACTTGGTATGTGTTAAACTTTGGGTTTGATCTCACTACAGAAAACTATTCTGCTTTAGAAAACACTCATTGCACACATACACACAAAAATGTTGCTGGGATTGCAAATTCTTATTCAGGCAAATGGGGAGGGGGGAGTAGAGAAGCTTTTCCTCCTAACACTATTTTTCTTTTTCTCCACTTTGGACAGTTAATAAGAAACAGCAGACCTGAACCATCAGAATGTTTGCTGGGCAGAGCATGGCCAGGTGATGTCCAGTAATATGTAAACAAATGCATATATGAGAGCACCCTGCTTTCTAAAAAAAAAAAAAAGACACCCAAGTACTGAAGCATTGCAATGGTGTACTGTTTATAAAAGAGAAGGGATTGGTCACTGTAGAACAGACAAGTTATGCTCCAATATGTTGAGGAAGATTTGAAATTTCAGGTGTCAGCCCACATACCTTTCATACTTAAAGCTCTTCAGAACAGCTTGATAGCCATTATTAAGTCAGAATATTTTAAAAAAGATATTGCTTTAAAAGAAACATTATGAGAAAATTTGGCACTGCACCTGCAACATTCTTCTTTGAAGTGTGCCCAGGGGGTGCTGCATTGGAGCCCTGCTGAGAGACAGCAAAGAGCTGCCTCTCTTTTCTCCTTGCACCACTTAAAAGGAAATGCTTCCAGTGAGGACCTCCCAGCAGGCACGAGTCACTGTTGAAGGAGCCTCAAAGATCTTTGTCTTCTCTGCATTGTGTTCTTTCAACAGTTCAGAGAAGTCAGTCTTGGCTTGGCATATCAGCCTTTTCAGTATCTAGTACAGAATCCTGTCTTCTATACATTTCAAGTAATTTCTCTTTTAAAGTATCTTGTACACACACACACACACACACACAGAGGCACACTTTGTTATTTGTTCTTTTAAGAAAGTTTCATGTAGCCCAGGTTGGCCTACAGTTCACTATGTAGCTGAGAACGAATTGAACTCTGATCCAGCTGCCTCCACCTCCCATGTGCTGGCATTACGGGTGTGCCTAGGACATCCTGTGCTTTTCTGGACTAGAGTTGCCCCTTCCACCTACCGACCCAACACTTTGCCTCTCTACAACCATGATGTACTGGAGTGAGCCACCAGGTGTCACTCTAACTGCAACATTGTGTTAACTGTTTTACCAGAAGTGAGGAAAGATGGGAGATTTGAAATGTTAAATCTTAATTCCTCCAATGGAGCCCCTAAAATTTTATTAAAAAGTCAGAAGTGATACAAAACACACAAAAACGCAAATGTATCATTTGTACGGTATGATTCTTATACGATTACTTAGTTAACTGTAACACGAAGTGGAGGAAAGCTTGTGGGGTTCTGCTTTGTACAAGGAGAATAAATCACAGCGAGCTTTCAGCTTGGCTTGTAGATTAACACTGCTCACAGCTCAGATGATGATATCCTTATGGCAGAGGAAAACTGTCAGTCTAGATATCACAGCGCAGTGAAAATATTCTAAAAGACACAAATAATAAAGTACAAATCTACAATCCCATTGCTCAGGAGGTCTAGTTTAAGGCAGGCCTGAGCTCCACCATGAACTTGATGCTATCCTGGACTATATGGTGTGTCCAACTTAAAAAACTTAAAAGAAAACAAAACCAAAAAAGCCAAAATTAGAAGTGATATAAGTGTCCGTAAAGTGATATGAATTAACTACAGTCATAAGATGGACCATTATATCAATTAACCTGTGTAGAACGAATTATAATGGCATGTTTACCAAATCTTGTGTTTATTAGTTGCACATATATTGAGGGCAATCTACAAGCTGCTAGAGGAGTTTGTCACTCATTGATGAAATGATGGTGCTACGGTCATCTATTTTCAACAATGAATTAAAATTTTGATTTTTTTTTTCTTACCTAACTTTCACAAACAATAAATAATGCAAAGGTAAAAAAAGAAAAGCTGACATCTCAGCTCAAATTTAGTGTTCATTAAAGACATTGGAACTATTGATCTTAGGCACTTGGTTTTCAAGATGGAATTCGTACCACAGTCATGCAGGCAAATGTGTGCTTAGGGGGAAGTGAACATGTGCCATCTGGGTGGAGGCATGAGCCCACACACATATGTATACACATGTACACATTATATGAGCATACATGTACACATATATGCAGACAGATGTGTATATATACACAAACATGATGCAAACACAGGCTTGACTTTTTAGTATCAGATGAACGTCTTTTCTGAAATCTAGTAATTTCTACGTTGTCTAAGATTGCAGATTGACAGATTATTGACTGCCAGGGCAATCACTTTAAGGTTCTGATTGTAGAGGCATCAGCTTCAAGGGGATCAGAAAGATAGGCCAAGCTTTTTAAAAAGAACTAGCAAAAACAAACAAACAAACAAGCAAGCAAGCAAGCAAGCAAGAAACAAGGAACCAGATGCCAGAGGGAAGGAGCCCGTTGGGAAAGGAGTCACTGTGGTGGCAGGATTCGTGACAGCTGAGGCCTGGCAAGGGCTTGGCAGCCATTTCCCATGATGTGGGTCAAACTCACTGAAGAGAAGGCCCGGGAGACGAGAAAAGGGCCATCTTCTCCTTTCTCCACTCACTCCATGACACTCACACAGTAAGGAGGCATCCAAGAGCCAGGATGGCATTTTACAGCTGTCTTTCTGTATCTCTGCTGAGCTGTGAGATAGTTTTCACTTATTGCATCTAAAGAAAAGGGACATTGGTGCAGATAATAATGTCCACTTCATAGACTCATCAGGACGTCTACACATGCTTTATGTTTAGCAGGTGGTCAGAGCAGAGCATACTGTTGAGCACTTCCTCAGAACAAGTGCAAGCCATACTTCATTATGATAATCACTTGTGATTTCCATTTTCAGGATAAAGAGAGAGGGTACGTCATAGGCATCATGTCACGAATGTCTATGATATTAACCTTTGAAAACCTCATAAACCTTTGTGCAGATATGAACACATAGTCATCATTATGTACACAAACATCTATGTTTTCTCAGAGGATAACTCCTCAAGGTTCACAGTGTGTAGCCTTCATGGCTTTATTGATGACCCATATGACACTCTAATGGCAGAGAGGTCAGGGCTTAGTGACAGAGGAGTCTCTAGGTAACAGATGGAGAGGCTTAAAGGACAGTTGAATAGGACCTGGTTTCTAAGATATGTATGAAAAATTCTGGCACAAATGTTAGGATTCTGTCTAAACTCCACCCCACAGTTACCTGGCAACAGCCAGGTATGCTCCTCCCCAGAGTTGCCTGGCAATAGCCAGGTGGGCCTGGCCCATTATAAAAGGGGCTGCTTGCCCCTCCTCTCTCTCTTGCTCTTGTCTCTCTCTTACATCTCTTATCTCTTACCTCTCCCCATTCCCTTCCCCCCTCTCTCCACGTGGTCATGGCCAACCTCCACCTCTCTACTTCTCTACTCTCTTCTTCTCTCTGCCTTTCTCTGTCTCTACTACCCTCTTAACTCCCCTCCCCATGCCCTAAATAAACTCTATTTCTATACTATACCTTTGCACGTGTCTGGTCCCTCTGGGGGAAGGGATGTCTGGGCATGGGCCTGCTGAGGCACACCCTTCCCCCACACCTACCTCCCCATAACCCCACATAACAAATATCTTATTATATTTTTATAAACACATCATTGGTGCCGTGACTCTGATTAGAAACTCTGCAGATTTGCATCCCACCTCAGCCACCATGAGAGATCGACACTCACCATCCCCCACTGGTCAAAATAACCGTCCACATGGACTCCAGGGAGAGTTCTTGAGCTCAGAGCTACTCCTTTGCTGCTCTGAGTAAATGACTGTCCACATGGTCTCTGGGGAGAGCTCTTAAGTTCACAGCTACCCTGTTTTGTCCTTGAGGATGGGAGACAGTCTTTCACTGACCCTCGTGTTAGGACTTATTCCCTTGGGTGAGACATTCCTCTTTACTTTCGCTTTCTCACTGCCGCTGCGAATTCCAGGCTGGGCCTGGACAACTGCTCTCAGGAGCACCGCCTCTGAGCATTAGCTCCCACCTCCCACGTGTCTCGCCCAGGGGTCAGTCTTCGCTGCCTTTGTCCCTATTTAATGGGATGTCTTGGTCTAAAGCAATCTCCCTCCATCTCGCTAAACTGGCACTTTCTCGATGAGGATCTGTACTACAGAATTCCCTCTCCCCATCTTATTTGCAGCTCACTGAAACCACTGGTTCAGCTAGTTCGCCAGAAAAGCAAGTCTGATTAGTGCTCCCTGCCAGGACACCCCACTTGCTGCCTTTCCAGAAGTACCCTCCCTTAGACTTGCTTTCCCATGCACGCTTGACTACCTGCTGTTTGACTATCTGCTGGGAAAATGAGGCTTTGGCCTTGTCTCAAGCTGGTTCTGTCTCGGCCCCCCCCTAGGGACTCTGCTGCCTCCCCCACCCTTACTCTCTGCTCTGCATCTGTCTTGCCCAGCTCCCTCAGCTGGCTCCTGCTCTGCCAATCCCTGATCCCTGATCGCGTTTCCACCTTCCAGCATACACAAGGGACTTTCTCCCTCTCTCCCGCTCTTTCCATGCCACTGCTGCCTGCTTCCTTATTCTGGTCCTAGCCATATGTGTCTTTGCTACTGCTATTAAATTCTATTCAGTTATAACCAATATATACAGTTCTCAATCCTGTCAGAAGTTTGTTAATTATTAAGTTTATAGCAGACAGAATTCCCAAAGTCTTAACAGTTGGCTCAAGATGGTCGATGGTCTCAGAAGATGTGGACACAGCTGCAGAATTCAGATTGTGATATGACAATCACTGAAAACGCAGTGGACAAAACCGGATACTTTGGGTCAAGGGGCTTGGCTACTAAACCAAGGTAAGCTTACTTCCCATGTCACGTGTATCCATTCCAGAGAAAAAGCCCTGCGTCTTCTGCGCTTGAAAGCCAGACTGACTCTGCCCGAGTTGCCACAGAGACCAGGGAACTGTTGACTAGTGGACTCTGTCATTTTTTAAATAATATAATTGCTAGATTATTGTTCATTTCTCAGACTTCTGACAACATTGACAGCTAAGCTTTCACAGATGTAATCTGTTATCTCCTTACCTTCCTCTCCTTGCTATACCACTGTCCTAATGTTATCTAAGTTCCTATAATTTGCCTGACTCTAATAAAACATTCCACTATATGATCCAGCTCTTTCAACTTTTTAATCTTGTCCCTTCTGCTCCACAAAAGGCTCATCTTAAAGACTGTTCATGTTGTTAACTCATGTTGTTATCTCTTTTATAAACTTAGAAGCTACAGAAAATCCACTCCAATCTGCCTCTCATGGACCCAATAGACTCCATCCAGATAAGTACATCTGCCCAAGGTTCCCTCTTACTATCTATTCCAAAGGGTGGGATTCCTCTGGGTTTAAAATGGACATCTTAAAAAAAATTTTCTTCCTCCCAAATGTACTTAATCTATTTTTCTACCTATAATAATGTGTTTCAATATCTTGTCAAGTCCAGGCGATTACTACACCCAGGACAGCTCCAGAGAAGCAACAATCTCCTCTCAGACACAGTCGCTTCTACTGGACCTGTTCCTTCTGACCTACCCTCAGATTGTTCCACAGACCCTGGACAGCAAGGAAACTGCCAACTGTCCTACAACTGGACAAACGTCCCCCACCCCCATTCTTCTAGGTTCCTCAGAGACATGTCGCCCCCAATGCCAGCATGAAGCCATCAGATATTACAACGACCCTATTCCTGCTTTACCATTGCCTCTTTCTAATTTTTCTTTTCAATTAAACCAAAACGGGGGAATATTAGCATTCTGTCTAAACTCCTTTCCACAGTTACCTGGCAACAACCAGGTATGCTCCTCCTCACAGTTGCCTGGCAACAGCCAGGTAGGCCTGGCCCACTATAAAAGGGGCTGCTTGCCCCTCCTCTCTCTTGCTCTTGTCTCTCTCTTACATCTCTTATCTCTTACCTCTTCCCATTCCCTTCCCCCTCTCTCCACGTGGTCAAGGTCGTCCTCCACTCCTCTACTTCTCTACTCTCTCCCTCTCTCTGCCTTTCTCTGCCTCTACTACCCTCTTAACTCTCCTCATCATGTCCTAAATAAACTCTATTTCTATACCACACCTTCGAGGGTATCTGGTCCCTCTGGGGGAAGGGATGTCTTGGCATGGGCCTCCTGAGCATACCCTTCCCCACACCTACCTCCCCATAACCCCATATATCTTATTATATTTTTATAAATACATCGACAAGTATGTGTGTGCATCCCAGGATAAAGGTTCATAACTTCTTCAGATGTGGAAATCAATCATGGATCCCCCAAATTTAGAGAGGTTTTTTAAGTAGACATACACAGTCTAGGTGGCTGTAGGAAATGAAGGTCATGAGACCAGTTCTGGAGAGAGAGGTTGCAACCGGGGCAGTCACTATTATTCTGGAACTGAACTTAACTGGAGAAAACACCTTAAGAAAGTGGACAGGGAATGCTAAGAGCAGAGTTCTCAGGTAGTTTCTGTGTGTTAGGTCCAACTGTGTCCTAGAATGGAGCAAGTGTGCCCCCTCCAAGTCTTTGGCGGAGTCTTCTCTCTTCCATGGTTCTGCAGGCTGCAGGTCACTCACACTCTGTTAAGACATAGTCACCCATGGTTCCTCCTGGGAAGACAAGAGACCCAGGGAGAGACATCACTGGCCAGACATCATCTTGTCCTGTTCCTTCCCACCTTCTTCATCCCTAACCATGCTACTCAAGGACTCCACTGGGTTTCAGAAATGGTTACTCTCTGTTGGGGTAATCTGCTATGTATTGTGTAAAGGCTGTCTTTGTATTACTCAGATGCTAATTTCTGTACCAGGACTTGAGTACAGGGGGGACTTCGGTACTGTTATTTTTATGAAGCATCACCTGTCTCAGTTTTTGTAGATATCTCCATCACCTTCTCATTGGTGTAATAAAAGTTGAATAGCCTGTAGCAAAGCAGGAGCTTCCAGAAAGAGATAGGAATTCTGGGAAAGAGTCAGAGGTAGAAGATCTGCCTGCTAGACACAGAGAAGAAACAGGGCCTAGTACTGGGGTAAGGTAAGGAGCCACGTGTCAGTGGCAGGACATAGCCAGATGGTCAGATTTACTTAAATGAGTTAGTCGAGAGCTTGAAAGCTAAGGCCAAGCTTTCATAGTTACTAAAAAGCCTCTGATATTACCCGGGCTGCTGGTGGGTGGAGACAGCCCAGTGATAACCATTCCTATGGAACTGCTTAGCATCGATCTAAGGGTTTTCCTTGTCACCTGCTTCACGTCCTCACACCCACTCACTAAACACAGACATTGTTCCCTTCTGCTTTTGTGACTTCACCAGCTCCTCAGTTATCAGAACACAATGTTCCACAGGCCTGCGTAGGCTTGCTTCTGTCTCCCTCTTATTTTTTCCATGCTACAGATACCCAGAGAGGGGAAAAGAGAAGGCATTGTGAGTGAGGGACTCACAAAGTCAGAGACAAGGTACAATAATACATTCTCCTACTCAGCATTGTTGTTGTACCTGTGTGTGTGTGTGTGTTCTAAGACAGGGTCTCACAATGTAACCAAGCCAAGCTGGCCTTCATCTCATACAATCCTTTTGTGGACATTAGGGTCACAAACCACCATACCGGTTTTCCATATCCTTTCTGGATGTAATTTGAGCATTTTATCCAGTGGCATCCCACGTTCTCAGGAGTCTTCTTTAGCTGCACTTACTTGTCATGAATTCTACTTCACACTAGATTTAAGTTCCCAGTGGCTTTCTCAACCTGAAATCTCCCTCTACCTTAAATGGCACCTGCACAACAGTAGGGGCCTAGAAGGTGTTTCCTGAATTAGGAACTTCTTGTCTGGGAAAAACAAAACTAAACAAAACATCCCCAGAGATGGGCTGGCACTTTCAAATCAAAAAATGTAGTGAGGGCTTCCTAGAGAAGTCACATTTTCTGCAGGAATAGTATGTCCCAGAGGAAGATGCACCATGTACTTCATCCATGCTCCTACTCACCTGAAGCCTTCCTTTTTCTTAATATTAGGAACAGAATTCCAACAAAGAAGATGGCACAAATGGTGATCCCACTGATGGTTCCAATAGTCATGGCCTGAGATGGCAAGGGCTCTAAAAAGAACACATGAAAATTCAAGCCCATGACTGCCACATCCCAGCCCAGAACAGACCACTCTCTCACGGCAAAGGTGACCACCTCTATAACAGATGACCTCTGCCCTGCATGCCCATCCTCACCCCAAGTGGCAGTGAGAGGCTGATCCAGGCCTGGGTGCTCCACTTGACAGGTGAACTTTGTCTCGTCTCCGGGAGCCACAGCCAAGGTCAGCCAGCCCTGATAGGTCTCATCCCCATTGGGCAGCACATTCAGGTTGACATCCTTGGCATCCAGTGGCTGGTTGTCCTTCAGCCACCTCATAGTGATGTTCTGGGGGAAGAAGTTCAGAGCCTGACACCTTAGAGAGGTCCCTGTAGAGGCCCAGTGGCGAGTCACTTTCACCAAAGAAGGCACTTGAAGGGAAAGAGGAAGTACATGAGGAGGGCTGCTTTATCCTGAGCAAGAGGACTGGAGTTTTCACTTCTCTTTTTGAGTAGAATAAAGAGCATACCTCCCCAGAAAATCTGGCTGCCAGAGATGTCATTTGGTATTCTGAAAATGGCTTCAGAAGGAAGTCGCACGCTAATGAAGTGCCATCTTGGAGAATAGCCCCTTCAGTCTGTTCTCCTCCTTAGCACTTTCTGCCCAGGTCCTCTGATCAGGCTGCTGACATTTCCCTTTCTAATTTTGTAGTTCATAGCTGTGTTGTACACCTCAATATGAAGTGGAAAGTCCATCCCCAATAGTGGGTTCACACTTTGAAAACCAAGATCTGGGAAGCTGAGGCTGTGTTTTGTGGCTAGTCGGGCCTACATAGTAAGATCTAGACCAGCCTCCGCTACAGTGTGAGAGAATAGCTAAAGAAGAAAACAACAAACAGACAAACAATAACAAAACTAATGGCATTGGCTAAATGTGGGGGTTTATGACTATAATCCTAGAAAACATGGAAAACTGAAGCAGGGGGACTTCTGGGAGTTTGAGACCAGGCTGGGATACATACTAAGTTAGTCAGTCTGGGCTACAGAGTGAGATCTTGTCTAAAGAAAAAAAAAGAAGGAAAGAAAGAAAGAAAGAAAGAAAGAAAGAAAGAAAGAAAGAAAGAAAGGAAGGAAGGAAGAAAGAAAAAGAAAGAAAGAAAGAAAGAAAGAAAGAAAGAAAGAAAGAAAGAAAGAAAGAAAGAAGGAAGGAAAGGAAGGAAAGAAGAAAGGAAGGAAAGAAGGAAGGAAGGAAGGAAGACAGAAAGAAAGAAAGAAAGAAAGAAAGAAAGAAAGAAAGAAAGAAAGAAAGAAAGAAAGAAGGAAGGAAGGAAGGAAGGAAGGAAGGAAGGAAGGAAGGAAGGAAGGAAGGAAAAGAAAGAGAGGGAGGAGAGAGCGTGAAAGAGACAGAGAGATGAAGGAAGGAAGAAAGAAAAAGAAAGAAAAGAAGACAGCAAAATAGTAATGATTAAAATGGAAATCTTAGTATTGAGAAAGTACTTTCCCCAAACTAGGGAGTGGCTGAATCCTTGGCCTGGTACTTGAGACTCCCCTCCACTCCTACTCTGGAGTTTGGGGCCTGAGCATAGTTCCTCATACCTTGCTGTCCCAGACTCCCTCTCCCCAGCTCCAGGAACTGTCTCAGTTGCTCAGGGCAGTCCTTCTCCAGGTAGTCCCTGTTCTGCCTGGCACGGATCTTGTGTTCTTCCCACTCCACCTTGGTGGCCCAGGCCCCTGGCTCAGCTGTGCTCCAGTTCAGTGTCTTGGGGCAGAATTCAAGGTGATCTTGCCCGTCATAGCCATATCTCCAGAAGCCACTGGTACTGTTATCTTCATGCACCTCACAGCCTAGGATCACCTGCAGGATGTGGGACTCGGGCACCACTCCCAACTTCATGACTGGAAATGAAAACATTGCTATTGTCTTCACCATCCCCAAGCATTGAATGACCTGGGACACACAACTATTTCCCTCTTGGTTTCCTCCCACCCCACCCCGGGATCTCATTTCAAGATATGTGACAGGATATTTGAACCTGTTTCTAGTTTGTGTGGCTGAGCACACACATTTAATTCCTCTGTCTGGAATACAGACCTGCCCTATGACTCCCTTTAATCCCAAACACTGAAGGTAAAGTTAGTTTGTAGAAGGAAGCACCCATGTTTGAAAGTGATATTTAATTGAGAGGCAGACGAAGTGATGAATCAGAGAGTTGACAGAATAGGATACGGCCAACTCTTATGAGAAGAGAGAGGAAAAAGGAGAGATGGACAGTACAGGAATACAGCAGATTTTGTGGAGAGCAGCACAGTAGAGTTGAGAGGGAGAGTAGAGGAGCACAGAGAGGGAGATAGAGGCAGTTTTTACCAGAAGAGTTTTACAGAGACAGATTGAAGAGAAAACAAGCTAGACACGGGTGAAGACAGAACAAATAAGGGAATGAGAAGGAGCCAGAAGAGTAGAAAACATTGCCAGAGTTAGTGTGAGATCAAGTAGAGCCTCTGAAGAGCCCGAGAGAAAAGCCAGATTGAATAACCAGCTGGAAGAGGAGTTTGAGTCAGAACATCAGCCAATTAGAGTTCAGAAAGAGCTAGAAAGGGTGAGCTTATTGAGCAGCAAGTCTCAGAGGCTGAGAACATTCTAGGCCTATTAGATTCGTATCCTATTAGATTGTACGGAGGTTAGAAGCTTCTCTGACTAGGTTAGCAGACAGAGGCAGAAAGCCTTCTAGATATCAATTACATTAGAAGAATAAAAGTTACTTTTACAAAGCTATATCCTCAAGGTAGGGAAATAGTCCTATGCTCTGAGTACCTCAGGGAAGTGACTCCCTCTCCACATACCCTTACTGTGGTTATAGTTGCCCATGATGGTCCAGAAGTCCACTATGAACATGTAATCCCATCCTTTCAGGCTCTGACTCAGTTGCAGCCACAGCTGGCTTGAGGTCTGCCCCAAGATCCACGGGGCCCTGGGCTCAGCACGACGACTCTCATGATTGTAGGACACAAAGAGCTGGTCATCCACATAGCCCATAGCCTCAAACAAAGGCAGCCCAAGGTCTGGCTCTGAAGCACCCATGAAGAGATATCGTAGAGAATGTGAACCTGGGGAAATCAGCAAGCATTCAGAATGGATAGCCAGCAGCCAGCTGGATCAGGATGCAGAGGTTCCACAGCCCTGGGTTACCACCTCCTGCTACCAGAGAGTGAGACCTCCCTGTGGAGTGACACAGTTTTCCTCTTCCCTGCACAGCCCTGGTTGTCCTGGACTTTTGCTCTTATTCTGCTCACCTTCTTGATGCTCTCTACTTGAGTGGATAGGTCCCCCCATTTCCCCCAGGACCTAGACTCTGGAAAGTCTTCGGGTTTCTCTAGCTATAAAGGCTGAGCTAGGAGTTGGTGCTGAATCCATTAAGGTGAAAGTCCTAAGGAGCTGGAGGTACTGGGTTCCATCTCGGAACATTTTCAAGTGCAGATGTTGGCTAAAGAAAGCTGGTGAGTGTCCTGACAGGAACTCAGGACAACCTGTCAGCAAACAGAGGGCTTCCTAGAAAGGAAACTGACAGCAACTCTCAGCACAGGCTTTCCCCATCACTTCCCCTCAATTCTAGAACAAGGTTGCTCAAGGGTACAACTTTAGTGCTTAGAATGGCACTTGGCATGGGGCCAGCTCTTCACAAATGTTTGTTGTCTTGGGGTGGTGGCTCACACTTCTGACCCTAATACTCTGGAGACTGAGGCAGGAGGATTGTCTCAGCTTTGAATCCATCCTGATACACATAGGTAAGTTGCAGGCCAACCTGAACTACATGGGGAGACACCCCACTCTAGGGTTTCTGGAAGAAAAAAAAAAAAAAATCAGATTTAAGTTTATATTTGCAACCTGAGGAAAGATCTAAGCTAGTTTAACTGGCAATGACTGCTGCTTTCCAGTGCACAGTCAAAAGGGAGCACAGATCCCAGTGTTATTAACGTGCACTAAGCAGCACTTTGCATTCTTTAGAAAAGGTCTCTTAATCCTTTTTAATTTGCGAATCAGCAAAGCCCTGCTGAACAAGGTCCTGTAGAGCAGCCGTCTACCCTTGGGGTCGTATATATCAGAATCCCTGCATATCAAATGTTAACATTATGATTCATATGAACAAAATTACATTTATAAAATAGCAACAAAAATAATTTTATGGTTGGGATCACCACAGCATGAGAAACTGTATTAAAGGGTCCCAGCATTAGGAAGGTTAGAGAGCACTGGGAGAGAACCAGGTGCTCAGAAGGTGTCAGAGGGCACTAGTATCTCACCCACAGTGAGTGGAAAGGATTGGAAGCCTGGTGCTCAGCCTGCCTTCTGTGTCTCATCAGACTCCTTCCTGCTGGACTCGCCTTTCCTAACCTATCTTATCCTCTTCCAAGGATGAAGGCACAAAGATATTGTCCCAGACCTGAAGTTCCCTTGGATAACAGGAATACCATCAAAGCCTCAGGACAAGAATCACCCTGTTTTCCCCCCAAAACCCCCATCACCCCAAAGCAATTATCTATGAGGTCTAGGCAACACATTGGGGCAGAAGAAATTGTTACATGTGCCCTAACAGCAAACAGATTATAGACTCCGATGCAGGACCCAGGGCTGTCTATCCAGAGGAATCCTTTCCTTTCTCTTTGAATCTAAATGTCATGGCAGGACCCTGCAGATGGACTCTTTTGCTGGGTCACTTCATCTTCCCAGTATGGCTACACTGAATAGAACCGTTTCGTTATTACTGGACTTCTTAATTAGAACACTGTTACCAACCACAAGGGCTGTCAGAGTCCTGGCCTTCTGCCCTAAAATCTTTGGTTACAATATTACATCCATCTGAAATAAAAATGACGTTTCTAGATGAAAGAACAATTGTCAAGAGTGAGGAAAGGTCTAATCCCCGACCCCCGACCCACACTCCCCGAAACTCCAAGTGACCTTCAATTTATCTCAAGAAAAAAAAAAAAAAAAAATTAAACACAGTGGGATGCGACCCAGCACCCTAAAGAGAAAATGCCAAAGGGCGACGTTGGCCACTCTTGGTGAGACATTTCAGATCCCAGGTTAGTTAGGGAGGTAGGATAACACAGTCCACAATAAAAACATTAAAACAGAGATTGAAGACCTAGACCTCAGGCTCAGCTAAGCCAACGTGGCTCCTCACATGGCTGCCTAGACTAGTGACACCCTGACAGAGCCGGGGAAGCCTTGCCTTAGGCTGCTAGCTGTGTGGCAGGTGTTCCCTCTCAGGGTCTGCATGTGGAGAGCTGGAGGGGGGATCAAAGATTGAGGCGTTTGCATTCCGAAGGGAGAAACTCCGGGGCGCTAAGGAAGCCACTTTCGATTTTGCGTCCCACACCCCCACTTTTTCCTCCCGCACTCACGCGGCGGCCGCGCCTGCGGGGCCACGGACCGCACCAGCAGCAGCAGCAGCAGCAGCAGCAGCAGCAGCAGCAGCAACAGCAGTCGCACAGGAAGCCCAGCTGATAGGCTCATGTCCCCAGCTGGGTCCACTGGTCTTCACTAGGACCTGGAAACGTTGAGGATCCAAGAAGTCACCCTGTAGCCATTGCTGAGGTTCCAAACCACTCAGACAAAACTTCCTGGCAACCTAGATCCTTTTCCGGGCCATGGCTGGAAAGAAACAAGTAGCATTGGCTCAAGTCTATGATCCCAGCACTCGGGAGACTGGGGCAGAAGGATTGCTGTGAGTTCAAGTCCATCTTAGGCTACATAGTGAATTACAGGACAGCTTGGGCTACAGAGTGAGACTGATAAAAGCAAGCAAACAAACAAACAAGCAAGCAAACCAATCCTAAAATTAAAAAGAACAAGAGAGTATCCAAACTTGACATCTATATACTGGAGCCAAGAGTGCTTGCTTGTGCAACAGTCAGTGACCCAGCGCCCCCAATGCCCCAGTCCCCATTCCTTAAATCACTATGGATGTTGTGGATTGTGAAAACTTATCACAAATTTGAGATCTAACTATTCACCATTTCCATACTTATGCAAATTCTAACTTAGGCATTTCAATCATGTTAACAAATTTAATGCACATTTATTTAAAGTCTTTTAAATACCTAACAAATTTAGCAAGTGGAACCTTTCTATGAATGCCACTTAAAAGCAAATTAGAAAATGAAGGGCTCTTAACTGCATGTGGATAGTTCAAATAAGATTGAGAAAACAGGTACTTCGGATTTGGTTATGTTTCTTCTTCTTCTTCTTCTTCTTCTTCTTCTTCTTCTTCTTCTTCTTCTTCTTCTTCTTCTTCTTCTTCTTCTCCTCCTCCTCCTCCTCCTCCTCCTCCTCCTCCTCCTCCTCCTCCTCCTCCTCCTTCTTCTTCTGCAATGTGATTCATGACCCTAATATGTAAAATTCAGTAGGTTTTCATATATTCAATGAAATACGTAGCCATTACCAATCAATTTGAGAATATTTACATTTTTCACCTCACTGAATTTTAGCTATTACCTCTCAAAGTACTACATCCTCTCTGCTCCACCCCCAGGCTGAACCATCACTATTTCATTTTTCTTTGATTCTGACATGCCCTAAAAATAGAATGAATACTGCCTGTAGCTGGTGTCTCTCTCTCTCTCTCTCTCTCTCTCTCTCTCTCTCTCTCTCTCTCTCTCTCTCTCTCTGTGTGTGTGTGTGTGTCTGTGTGTCTGTGTGTGCATATGAGAGACTTCTGTGGTTTAGCATAATGTTGTTATATATCCTTGTCCTAATTGATCATATTCTCAACTCCACATTTTCTCCACTCCTCAGCTTGTGCACTTGTGAGATGTTCCCGTTTTCTATTTTGGTGAGTAACATTTTCATTAACGGTGGAGTATATTTTAATATTGTCTTATGATCTTATTGCTCCTACATATACACCCATGAGTGGAGATGGTGAAGTGAGCATTAAACCTTTTAATGAACTGCTAGACCGTTTTCCAGTAGCTGTAGACATCATTTCACCTTCCCCTCCACAGAGTACGAGAGTTCTGATTTCTCCATCTTTAAACTTTAGCTAACCCACTGCCTAGGAAATGGCACCACAAGGCTTGATTTCATTTCCTTGATAACCAGTGATGTAGAACATAATTTTAATTATTACCACTTGGGAAATCTCTGGAGAAACATCCTTTCAGATTCTTGCCTATTTGGGGGGAGAATTGGGGCTCAGTTTTCCCTGTGTCATCCAAAGGTGTTTCTCAATATTGTTTGTAACAATGAGTTTGGCGAAACTACTAGTCGTCAGTATGTGTCACTGTGTCCTATAAAATCACTTTCTAGTTTGTCTGAATTTTGAATAAGCTAAGGATTTACATCCTTTGTGATGCTATAATGGACATCCATCTAGTTGCTGTAAATGTTTGTTCATTTTGCTTGCTAAATTCTTACAGTGCCTTCTTCCTGTTCTCCTCTGCTACTCAAGCTTAGTACCTCAAGAACACGAACAAGTGCTGGGAACCTTATGTCAGCAACAGACGTATATCCCACGGGGAAAATATCTGTTGCCAGCTACCTCTTAAAATCCTATGAGAAATAACCACCAGAGGTCCTGTTAATATGCCCACCCATCTTCCACCTATGATGGCATGAAGAACAAAGCTACATAGCAGGTATTCACACGTATTTGACTTCTCAGTGTATGAGTATGTCCCTAACCTCTCTCACACATAGATGTCTTTACATGTCCTTCCTCCACAGCTATACATCTACCTAATTTCCCTCTCTGCACGTATATGTATGTACTTAATGCTCTAACTATCCACCCAACACACATGCAACTGTGCCTCACACCCACTGGAGGGAAATAGTGAAGTGAGGCAAAGTTACCAAAACCAACCTGTTGCATCATCTCAAATGTCAAAAACACAGACCATATTGTAAAATAGAGATGGATAAACGATTTTTAAAATCACACACACACACACACACACACACACACACACACACACACACACACGTTTGCTTATTCTGTGAGAGTTATATATGTGGCCACACTTGTGGAAATCAAAGGATAACTTGTAGAAGTTGGGTCTTCTCTTCCAGTATGTGGGTCCCAAAGATCGAACTCAGGTTGACAGGCTTGCAAGTAAGTACCTATACTTGCTGAGTGATTTCACCAGCCAGGAATGAAGTTTTTAACATCAAAATTAGTATTTCAGTTCAGTAAAAGATACGTTGGATAAAGTTTTATAGCTAACAAAATATCAGAGACATAATAAATTGAAATACAAAATGAATAGTAAGTAGAATATAAAAAGTATTTCCATATATGAAGAAGATTCAGGCAGAAACTCAAAAGCAGAACTGGATGAAAGAAATGAACATAAAATGGATATATTAGAGAGCCCAAGACACATGATAATCAAAGAAATGTAAAGTGATATTTCATTTTGCATTAGCCATTGGAAAGTTGAGTAATACCCAGTATTGGGGAAGATAAAGGCCTAGAGATCCTTATGAAGGAATGAAGGAAGTGCATTTCTCATATATAACTATAAAGCTCCACAGGAGGTGTGAGCAGATTGGCTTACTTCACTGAGATAATGGAATGCTGTATTATATGGAATTAGAAGCAATGCAAGTCAGTTAATGCATTAAAGAAACCTCAGTGAGGGTGACAAAATGTGCTGATGCTGCATTAAGGAATAAAAACACAGATTTTTTTTCCTATTGAATTACTCTGGCTAAGAATGGGCTCAAATGTGAATTTTCTTCTTATCTCCCTATCTTTTCCAGCTGTCTGTAGTCAATGGTTATTGGCCTATCTGTTGTTAGTTGTGTGTGTTTGATCTGTCCCTGGCACCTTTCTGGGGTGTGTGTGTGTGTGTGTGTGTGTGTGTGTGTGTGTGTGTGTGTGTGTGTGTGAGAGAGAGAGAGAGAGAGAGAGAGAGAGAGAGAGAGAGAGAGAGACTAGCAAGGAACTTTCCTCTGTATTATTAGAGTGTACAGAAAATGGTACCTGAGATAAGCTAAGGATTATTTTAAGAGATCTTTAAAAGAAGTCTCCAAAAGTTTCTTTACTGACAATGATTCAGACTAGCACTGAAAACCACAGAGATGCTATAAACCTATATACATATGTTGCTTTCAACACTTATGAAATATTTGGTTTAAGGTTTCTGTCAAACTGTTAGCTGCTTTCAGTAAATGATAATACACACACACACACACACACACACATACAATCACACAATTCTGTATATAATTTAAGAAGTATATAATTTAAGATTAAATCGATGTATTTAGCTTAGGTTGCAAAAGCTAATTACATGGGAAAGGAAGGTGTATTCAGGTTAGTCCTGTTGTTCTCTTAAAGGCAGTTTAAATCGAATAACTACCATAGGGCAGCAAGTTAAATACATAGGTTCATCCCCTTTGAAGATGGAAGGAATTTTCATAAAAATGTATCATTACAGCAATGTATTAAATGACCATATTCACCTGGAAAACCACTAAGACATGATTTCAGTAAATGGTAGATGTATTCAAGCAAAACATTATGTGCTTTTTTTGTACACTGTCAATCAAAAAAAAAAAAATCTATGGAATTTACTGAACCTTTTCCTGGAAGGTTGGATGAAAACTGACAGAGGGAGACAAAGGGAATGTGTGATAGACTGAACTTACACACAGCCCATTCACTGATGGTGTTCCTGTCAGGAACTGGTGGGTGGGTCTGGAAGATCAAAGACATTTTACAATTCACTTGCTGAACACAGTAAATGCCTGTGGTGAACTTTTACTGCTTAAAGGAGATTGGAGCTATGTGCCTGGAAACTGTTTTCTGGCTTGGGTAACCAGAAACTGTCTACAGGGAGAGAGAACGCCCAAGAGACTGGAACTGTTGCTGGACCTCACAGCCAGATGTAATAATACACCTTGAACCCGGCAGTGGTGATGCACGCCTATAATCCCAGCACTTGGGAGGCAGAGACAGGCAGATGTCTGAGTTCGAGGCCAGCCTGGTCTACAGAGTGAGTTCCAGGACAGCCAGGGCTACACAGAGAAACCCTGTCTTGAAAAACCAAAAACCAAAACCAAAACAAAAACAACAAAAAAACAAAAAAACAAACAAAAAAAACCCCACCTTGAGGTTGCTAGTCTACAGTGTTTGTTTAACCTGCTTTTAAGAGAACAATGTAACAAACTTCCTTACATGCCTTGGATTTTCCATGTAATCAACTTTTACAACCTGAGCTAATGCATAGCTGCAATCTTAAATTATGTGCTCTTCCATAGCCCTGACCCAAGAGTAATGTGTTGAGGGGTATTGACCAGAGAAGACTGCTTGGACATGCTTTCAAGTCAATAGAAAGTCTTTTTCAGCTGACTAATGACTACACTGGGTGCTTGGGATCCCAGTTTAGCACTGAGCTACTTTTACGGTGAGCTTTTAAACACACAAAAAGAAAAACATGTTCTGGGTTGACATACTTCAGTTAACAAGAACAGTTCACCAGAAGCAGAACTACAGAAGCCAAAACACAAGGTCATAGAACATTTAGGAACTTTCCCAGAACTATGGGCTTTCATGGATTAGGTCTTTGTTTTCATTTTGGCTGGGGGTGCTGCCTACATGCTGAGTTTTATAGTCTGAATGGTCCTTCCATCATGAAGTCAATTATGCTAAGGTTCAGGCTCCTGTTACATAATGTACATGTATTATAATAATTGTTTGCAGGAAATAGCAAATAGGCTGGCTCAAAGTAATCTTATACCATAAATGTTGGACGAAGTATACAGATATTGCTTAATAATCAGCGACCTTTGCCATACTATTTGCAACTGATTCAGTTGCGAACCATTTGGAGCTAGTATATCTGTTAAGATTTCTATAAGGTATCCTATTCCCTTCCCATGTGAAACTTTCTGTGCTGGTCTATAAAAGCAAGAACTAAGCCCCTAGTTAGAGAAAAAGACACAGACACAGAGAATTTGTCATCAGTGCATTAAAATACAGTCACTCCTAATTGATTACACTAACGTTCTCAAAAAACAAAACATGCCTGCTATAGTGAGTCTACATACAGCTCTGAAGGGCTCCACGGAGACTCTGAACTGCAATGCACACTGTTTAGGGTTTCTCAGGATCACACTTTTGATATATTTCCACACTCACTTGTATTGTTGCTTTCTGGGACCTTCCTCCTATTTCTCTGCATAGTTGAATATCCTAGAGTCACCTGGTCAGACAATTTTAGCACACACAACTCTTAACAACACATGGCAGGTAAGGAAACTAGCCTGCACTAGGACACCAGGTATTCCCTTAAGGATGACTACATTCATCTAACACTTACATGTTCCATCCCCAATGAGTTACTCCCTCTGTGGTTCTAGTCAAGGCCTTCCTTCCTTGCCTATTGTCATAGAAACAAGGGAAGAATCACAGGTTTCTGTGCCATAGGATACCATACTTCAGGAAGTCTGATTGGGAGGCACTGAGTGAGGTAGGTGCTTTCAGGAACAGATTCTTATAGGAATGTGCTCCTAAAGTGTCCATTCCTTTATTTTCAGCTAAAAATTCCTTCAGCAAGCTGATCATGCTGTGGTAGTTTGAATGAGAAAAATCCATCATAGACTCGGGTTTTTTGAACACTTGGTCCCCTGTTGATGGTTGTCTTAGGGTTTTACTGCTGTGAACAGACTCCATGACCAAGGCAAGTCTTGTAGAGGACATTTAATTGGGACTGGCTTAGAGGTTCAGAGGTTCAGTCCAGTATCATTAAGGCAGGAACATGGCAGCATTCAGGCAGGCATGGTACAGAAGGAGCTGAGAGTTCTACATTTTAATATGAAGGCTGCTAGGAGAATACCGACTTCTAGGAAGCTAAGACCCTCACCCACAGTGACACACTTACTCCAACAAGGTCACATCTCCTAATAGTGCCACTCTTTGGACCAAGCCTATACAAACCATCACAATGGTACTATTTGGGGAGGTGATACAGCCATGCTGGAGGAAGTACATTATTGAGGGTGGGTGTTGAGAGTTCATAACCTCACGCAACTTCCAGTTATCTCCCTTCAAAATTGAAATTGAGGTCATCGAGTAGCCACACAGGGTGAAGGAAGCTGCTTCAAACCTGGATCTTATCTCTTACTGGAACCAGATAACTGACCAGAAAGCAGTCAGGGAATACTCTCAAAAGAGTTAAGAGAAGTACTAAACAACTACAAATAAGAATAGATGTCATGGTCTCTACAAGGAACACTATCCAAGTTCCATGAAGAGGTAGAAGGACAGCTTATCTTAGGCAGGTGATGCATAATTAAGACCGTAACACGAGTCTGGCTCCGATTCTCGACCTCATTAATGAGAAACACCAAAATAACTTGCTTTCTCACATTGAAATTTTGGTCAGGAGTAGGCGCCCTTTCCGAGTTGAAATATGAATCCAATCCACTGGTGAGTATTAAATTAAATGTCACTGAAGTTCCTATTCAAGGTTCTTGTGATTTTGGTCGGGATGTCATCAGAGTTATTAGGGTCAGGGCCTGGGCACTGGAAACCCTAATAGGCTACAGCATCCCCAGTGGGGCAATTAAAAAACAAAACAAGTAATAGAAAGAAGCAGAAGGGAATTTATTCATCGAGACCCTATTAAGAAGAAGCACAGTGACATCCCCACTCCACTCAGTCTGCCTTTGGGATCCTGACATGAAATTTAGGAATAAACAGAGGGCAAGGCAGACTCATAACTAGGCATCCCTGCCCAGGGTGTGGTCTCCCTGGCAAGGTGGCCTAACAACTTGGCAGCTTGTATGAAATCTCTTCCTGGGAGACAAGTTCCTCCTGTGGCTGGCACAAGGCTTCTGCCTTTTCCTTTCCCAGGATAAGACTCGGGGGAGATTCCAATTCTTTGACCCAACAGTGAAGCTCAGTGTCTCTAGAGTCTTCATTCCTCCTTTAAGATCATAAGGGGTTAGTGTGGGCCTTTCTTTACCCCATGTGTCTAGAGTGATCCCTGCTTCGACAGAATTAGGTCCCAGCCACCAATGGACTGTGTGTCTATGAGGCCTAGTGAGGTTCTAATGATGTGAGACTGGGGTAGAGGCAAAGGCAGGAGGCTGGAATTGGTCCTGGTGAGTGAAGAGAGAGCTACTTTGTTACACCAGAGGCTTCTCTCCAGATGGCTTGGACTTTTGAAGATAGCACTTAGTCACCACTGACAAAGGCATGGTGCTGTGCCCAGTCTTTTTAAACTCTGCAATATAATTTTGACTTTAGGGATGTTAGCAGCAGAAAGACCCAGATTATAACAGGACTTAGTCCTGCTCCTCATAACTTGATTTCCAAAGATTTGTATCATTGTCAGCCTCTTTGACGTTGAGACCAGATCTGGGTTCAGACTCTATCTTAGAGAACCTGACCTAAGGTTGAACTCGAGTTAGCTAACAAGCCAGCACCTAGCACCAGTTTCCAGGTTACTCGCCAGCAAGTTGGCACCTGGCACTAGTTTCCAGGTTACAAGCCCGCCCCTGGCATTCCACTTCCTAACAAGCACTAATCAGGAGGACTGCAGAAGTTCAGTTTATGGTTTGGCTCCCAGCACCAGCCAATTATATTAAAGGGCAGCAAAATTCCATAATGCCCCCCCCCCCACCAGATGTGTGCCAAGCTAAAACCCTTCTTGCTTACTTCCTATAAAACCTTGTCCTGCTGAGAACTCAGGGCTTCACCCTCCCATTCTGCTGTGTCTGAGACAGAGAGCTTGGTGTGACCCAAGTTCAAGTTTGTAATAAAGATCTTAATGAGATTGCATCAGAATCAGCTCCTTAGTGATCTTTGGGGTTCATGAAACGGGCATAACAAAGTCACAACTCAGAACTTTTGTAAAATATAAGGCACTGATGTTCCAAAATGTTTTTCTTCTGCTCATTGACAATAGAAAATGAATTTGGGGTCACTGTCAGGAAGTCTCTCTCACACATACTTCCGATTTCTTTCAGATCTCAGATACAACTCTCCCTCCTCCCTAAAGCAGACATTTCTTGTGATCTGGAAAATTCCTGCACTCCAAGCCTTTCCCTCTGACCCACTTACTCAAGGCAAGGCCCACTCCCTCTAATTCAACCTTTCTTCTCCTCCTTTACATTTGCTCCTTCTCCTTCAGAGAATCTGGCCGGATCCTGGTTACAGGCTCAGTGTGTAGTGTATTTCAGTCTGTACACACGGACAAGGAAAAAAAAAAGAGGGCAAAGAGTTCAGGATTTTTGTTTATCATTACTGTGTTATATATTATTCAGTTTACAGGGGAGGGAAGGGAAAGGACCTTGCAGAAGAGCAAATAATAGCTACAGTGAAAATGAGGCTGCCTAAGAGCTTCATCAGTCCCAAGCCTGGGGGTCTTTGCAGTGCTGTAGCAATTCTGGGGTTCTGAATACTCATCGTGAGCACTCATTAATGTCAGATCCAATGTATACATTTGTTCAAATCCAAGTCCAGGCAGCAGCTCCATCTTGGACAGATCTAGCAAACCAGGCATAATACTTTCCCCATAGAAAATATGAAAAAATTATGATGTGGAAGAATAGGAATTTCATTATCTGGTACAGCCATATGGGGATATGGGGACAGAACTCTCAGCCCTGCCCTGAGTGTTACTGACATGAGTAACCCTTAACTTTAAATAGGGGAAGAATTGGGCAGGAGATAAGTGTTTGTCACACTGTGGTCTAGCAGATCACTATCTCAGGTCTGGTTTTACAGGGCCTCAGAAGTTATTATGCCCACTATAAAATGACTACCTGTGTTTAGGAGATCAACTTTAGTTTTCAGTACTGGTGTCTTAGTCACTATTCTATTGCTGTGAAGAGACACCATGGTCTGTGTTCCTTACTCATTAGGCACTTGCAGGCCTAGGGGGAAAGTCGGAACCTTTCAGTACAACCACTAAGTTCTTGTTATATGCATATATCTGGAGACTCCTCCACAACCCAACTTTCTGGGATCTCTGAAGTAAAATCAGTTTGCAAGCAGTCAGTTGTATTATAAACCAATTGAAAACTATGACGCTCACTAAGGCTCATTTGTAAAGCAAAACAAACAAACAAACAAAAACCCAACAGTTATTTCATAGAATATTTAAAAATAGACTTCAATATTTCATATTTTAATAATATGAATAAAATTTAATAATATTTAAATATTCATAGATATTTAAAACTAGAAAGACTGTTTTAAAATGATGCAGTGTCTTGATTGGGTCCATCTTCTCTTCCGGTTATATATAGAATCAAAAAGCAAGCAAAAGTCTTGAGTGTAAGAGTAGAGACTTCTCAAACACTGCAGACAGCAGCAGAGTCAGCCATTGAAGAAAAGCATTCATGGAGGGTGAGGAAAGAAACACACATGCAGGTGACACAGAACAAAAGACCCTCTACCAAGCAGAAGGGGACTCATGAGCCAAACAGTTCAGCTTCCCTCACCCTTTCCTCCCTCCCTCCCTTGCTCCCCTCCCCCTCTTCTGTCCCTGAAGAGTTTTTCTCTCCTAATTTAGGGTTAACTAACTTAAAGAAAGGTAGAATGGTTGATTTGCCCACAACTATTGTGTAACATGTCCTAATCAGGCCTCAAACTTCTTGAGCCAACCCATTAGCAAATGCTTACTGGAGAGAGAAAAGAGCCTGCCAAGCTATTGTTTTAAACTACTACACATTTGTCTCAGGTCAGGAGGGTGAGGAAGAAGCTGTCATCTTGGAGATTTGCTACCTTTATTACCTAGCTATGACCACGCTCTCTATCTTTCTGCTTATCTCTCAAAATAATATCTGAAGCCATCAGCTCAGTGCCTGGTGCCCCACTCGTGACAACTCTGGCTCGTTATGACTCTACACCCTGATATACTGCCACTACTTCAGATGCTTATCCTTATTTCTTCTTCTAGAATTGGAGATTAAACCCAGTGGCTGTGAATGAACTAGGCAAGTATCCCCAACTGAGCCGTTCCCCCAGGCCATTTCTTAATTTTTATTTTGACAAGGGTCTTGCTAAGTTGCCCAGGTGGCTTGAGACTTGTTCTGTAGCCCAGGTAGGCTTTGAAATTGCAACTCTACTGCCTTAGTGTCTTGAAGAGCAGGGATGACAGCCTTGTGTCCCCAGGCCTGGCTGATGGTATTGGTTATAAGAGGTTGTCCACTTTCCATCAGGAAATAATCCTGTATTCTCTTATAAATGGTTTAGACTGTGGTTATCTTGAAAAAATAAATAACAAAATGGAATAAGCATATTTAGCTCCAGAAGGTGCTTGTGTTCCTACTTAATTCTACACTCTCCCTTATGATACATTTAAAGCGACTTTTCTATGAAACAACCATTTTCTCTTTTGCTGTCTACCATAAACTAACAGGTATAAAATATAACCAGTCTTGTACTTGAACCCAAGGTGCTATACAGGAAGTTAGCCTAACAGCTCTTTGAAGAAGCAAAATGACTCCGCTGAAGTGAAGTTCTTCTCCATGTGTTAACTTGTCCCTCTTAAGAAATTTGAATCATATGTGGTGGCTAACACCTGCAGTCCCATCATTTGGGAAGCTAAAGTTTGAAGCCATCCTGAATGAAATAATTCTAGGCCAGCTTTGGCTACAAAATGAAACGGCACACTGCCTGCTGGGAAGCGCCACGGAAGTCCGGCAGCTGCTACACAACAAGTTCGTGGTCTTTGGGGGACTCCACCCAAAGAGCTGTGTATAAAGACCTGGTGCTTCTGCTCCAGAAGGACAAACTGCTCACAGCTTCCCAGTTAAAAGCCAGGGTGAGAGAAGCTTGGCAGCTAGGCCAGTGTTGAGTGGGTGCAGACCCTGGCCTGAAAAGGATCACCTACCTGGCATGGATCTGACCTTCGGGGTGGGGATGGGTGGGCAAGGGGAGCTGAGCTTTGAACAGGATCATCAGGTGGCTGGGGGGGCAGCTGAAGAGCTGGACAACGGGACACAATACCGAGAGGCCCGCCAGTTCTGCTCTGGTTCTGGCCACCACGTTGTGCGCTTCTCCTTCCTCACTCGTGTTTGCTCCAAGTGCCTTGAAGACGTCTTGGAGGAGCTGTCATATGGACCTGCCCCTGACCTAGTGATCATCAACTCCTGCCTCTGGGATCTCTCCAGATATGGTCGCCGCTCAATGGAGAACTACAGGGAGAACTTGGAACGAGTGTTCGTACGAATGGACCAACCAGGTTTTGCCAGACTCTTGCCTACTGGTGTGGAACTTGGCAATGCCTTTTTGGGGAACGTGTCACTGGGAGTTTCCTCCTGCCAGGCTCCAGCCCCTGGCAGTCTCCCTGCAACAAGATGTGGTTAAGAGGAACTTCTACAGTGCTACACTAGCTGGGCACACTGTTTCGGCGTCCACTTCTGTTTTCAGCACGCTGTACGTCACTGTCACCGAGATGGTGCCAATTGGGACCAGCATGCACACCGACATCCTTCACACTTACTTCTGACCTAGGTGCCTGGGCTGTGGAGCTACCCAAACATGACTGTCTCCCAGACCCATGGATTGAGGAAGGGCCAGAGATGGATCATTCATTTCTGGGAAGCCATAAGGAGCCCCCAGACTTCAGAGAGAAGCTGGCCTTGCCCCTGTTCCCACCTTTCCATTTGCCTCCTCCCATGTCTTTTCCTTACCCACTTCAGCCCTTATCACCTCCCTTGTTCCCACCCCTGCCCCAGGATACCCCCTTTTCCTAAGTTCATCCCTTTCCACCCTATGAATTCAAATACAATGCAATAGAGGACTTGTCAATGCCAGGATGTAGCCCTGGAATGAACTGGCCCCCTGCCAGTCTGGCCCTGTCTCCCATGGCCAACACCGGAGCCCAGTGGTCCACCAGGGCAAGCCATGCTGTGTTCTGAACAACTTCTACTGTACTGGCTGGTTTTGTGTCAGCTTGACACAAGCTGGAGTTATCACAGAGAAAGGAGTTTCAGTTGAGAAAATGCATCCATGAGATCCAGCATTAAGGCATTTTCTCAATTAATGATCAAGGGGGGAGGGCCCCTTGTGGGTGGTACCATCTGTGGGCTGGTAGTCTTGGGCTGTATAAGAAAGCCAGCTGAGCAAGCCAGGAGAAGCAAGCAAACCAGTAAGTGACATCCCTCCATGGCCCCTGCATCAGCTCCTGCTTCCTGACCTGCTTGAGTTCCAGTCCTGACTTCCTTTGGTGATGAACAGCAGCATGGAAGTGTAAGCTCAATAAACCCTTTCCTCCCCAAGTTGCATCTTGGTCATGATGTTTGTGCAGGAATACAAACCCTGAGTAAGACACCTACCATGTACCAAGGATTGGGGGCCCATGCAGGCATCGACTCAGACATTCAGACAGACTGATCCACACATATAATAAGGACAGACAGAGACATGTCCATTTGGGAACATGGCCTGGGTAGGCAGGATCTTAGGTTGGGGCTAGAGATGCCACTGACTCTAGAGGGTCTGCTTGATAACCTAGCTGTTGGGCCAGGGTGTACTTGTCCATTGTTGATATCAATGAAAACATGGAAGGACAAAAAAAAGAAAAAAGTAAAAAAGAAGAAAAAAGGAAAGAAAAAAAAGAAAGAAAGAAAAAAGAAGAAATTTGATGCCATCCTGAATGAATTAAATAATTCTAGACCTGCTTTGGCTACAAAATGAATGTCACAAAAATAATAAAAAGAAAGAAAGAAAGAATTGGCTGTTGTAGTTTTCTCTCTGAAAGAAAGCTCAGTTTCAAAGACAAACAATAAAAAAATGAAACAAATATTCAGAGTAAAACTCTTGATTCAGCCTCAGCTTCTCACCCTTTCACAGTCAGTTATAGGTCATCGGTATTGTCACCAAACACTCTGTGTGTGGAAGGGCTTTAAAATCTGCTGAGTAATAGTGTCCAAGTGAATGATTAGCCAGCTGACGTTTTAACCTGGAATTCCACATAGAGTCTGCCAGTACAAACACACGCAATTGCAAAAGCCTAGTGTGAGGAAAGGAGCAAGCGGCAGGGGAACCTGCCCTCTGTGGCTGCTCTTCAGTAGCTCTCCTACCCCTGGACAACCGCAAACAACCAGAACCTTCTTGTTCAACTCAGTGTCTGAAACTATTTAAAAGTATCAGTTAGCAATGTCAGATGGGTTGGGTTTTGCATACGTTTTAAAAATTATTTCTTATTAATTTGTTCTTGCTATGAATTCTTACTTGGCCTCCTGAGTGCTGGAACTTACAGGGATCATGCCCGGCTCGAATGTTGTTTTTTATCTCTCCTCTCTATAATGTTTTATATAATTTGTGTTGTTTCTTTCAGCAATGACAAAATAGCTGTGGGATGACCATTCAGTTGGGCTTTCATATAATCATGTTTTAGTGCATCATGCTTTTCTTGAGCTTGTTGAGAGATGTGTGTTGCAATCTGGTGCTGGGCTAATCTTGTATAGGTATGAGCCCTTTGTGTCTCAATGATCGACACCTGTATTATCACAATTATTGAGAGACCTTAATTATGAATTTCATAATTTTCTCACTATAAGTCAAAAGCTGCTCTTGCTGTATGATCACCAGCAGGGGGTCAGGGGTGAGATGTATGTAGTTCTAGGTCCTTAGAAACCTACTGAGAGGGAGCCAGGATGCACTACCAACAGAAATTTCAGCAGAAGTTGGAAGCAGAGTTAGAGTTTAACTAAAAGATATTTCGACACATATTTACATACTGTTAGCAGATAGGGACATGTAGGAAGATAGTTACACCAACTGTATATATGGGATTCTCAACAGAGTAGTGCTGAAGTGACTTTATAATTGTCACATATGTGACTTTAGTGACTGTAGTTAAGTTGGGTGCTCAGGGACTTACATGAGATCACAGGGCAGCTCCTGATTTATGTACAAAATTCAACACATTGGGTGGGATTATAGTTGAGAAGGTAAAACCATGGGGCGGGAAGATTACATAAGTACTTATTTGTGTATTTATTTTTACTATAAATAAAGTTTATATTCTTCTTTGTTAGCTTCTAAGAGAGTTGCAGGGTCATAAACAGGCAAGTTCTATTGGAAGGTCATATGTATTCAAGCCTTGAGCATGGTTCGTTGCTTACTTGAAACAATTCTATACACGGACTATTGTCTCTACATAGGCAACCCTCAGCAAATATTGCTAACTTGGTTGCAATTGTTGATTTTTAGCTCTCAGACTTCAACTAGATACCCTGTGAGGGACTCCTTTGCCTGGTGTATCCCTTCAACTGCCTGTCTTTCTGTTTCCCCTGTTTTGCAGGGCAGTATCTTGTTAGCCTATTCACTGTGGCCATTTTACTTAAAAAACAAAGAAGCAAACAAACTCCAAAACAACAGCTAAGATCTGATTTAATATCTTAATCAAGGCTCTATTATTAAACTCTGCCACCATGTAAAGTGACCATTGTTCCTGTTCATTCTGCTGTGAGCTCTTTCTCACAGAAGCATCACTTATCTTTTTTGAGCAGAGCCCCACTCTCCAGTTCCTACAGGAGAACTGACTGCCTGGCTTGCTCTGTCAGTCCCTAAGCCTGGCAGTTGCTAGGCTTATTGTAGTTGCATTGTAGAGAAAATGAGCCAACATGGATTCTTCAGTCACTTAGATAAGAATCCAGTTCACTTAATTTCTTCTTCCCATGTTTCCTGACAGTTTGTCATAATGATTATCTGACAAACGATGTTAATAACTTCTAAAAGGGATAGAAAAATATGAACATAGCCAAAGATGAATGCTTATCTACGTCAAGAGAAATTTGAATGGTGTCTAAGGTAGGATTCTTGTTTTGGATTGCCATCTAGTGTCTACTAAGGCAAACAGCATCAGATGTTGTAAATGGTTGTGATTCCCAGAAGTTATAAACTTCATTCACACTTACATGTATTCACAGGGGTGAAAACCTATCTAAAACTAAACAGAGTGGTAGGGTGGTTAATTGGTAGGGATGTGTTTTTGCTTTGTGTAGTTTATATATCGAAATTTGAAAGCCTTATCTTGTTCAAGCTTGATTCAATTGATGATCTATCTCATTATGTAGTCCAAACTGTTCTCCAACTTTGGAGAATACTCTTGCCTTAGTCTCCAGAGTCCTGGGATTACAGACATGAGCCATCACACATAGAACAAACTATCTCTCTATCTGTCTGTCTGCCTATCTATCTATCATCTATGTTTTGAGAAAATCTCCATGTAAGTATTGGCTGGCCTGGACTCACTATGTCAAACATGTTGGCCTGGAACTCACAGAGATCTGGCTGTCTCTGTTTCCTGAGTGCTGGCATTAAAGGGGTGTGGCACCTCTCATGGCTTTAGTTGGAAAGCTTATACCTATTTGAAGTGTATGTGGTGCTGGAGGCATGAAATGCTAAGACTGCTGCTCTGTGTTGGAGAAGTCTGAGTTTTGGGTTTTCCTTTGCTGAAATGTTAAGGCTGGGGTTGTAGTGATAGCACTAGGTAGGATGCTGTTTGCTGGGATAACCACGGTGCTGGAAAGGTCTGTTTTGACTAGTATTCACTTAGCTGTTTATGAGCCTTAATGACACTCATGTCAGCACAGTCATGGATGGGCACTAGTTTGTAAACAGGTGTTTATGTACAATATTGTAAATTAATTCTTATTTTTGTATGTTCATCTGAAATATGTTATACGTCATAAATATGCATTGATTCTCAAGTCCCATAACAACCTATAAAACATGTGGTTTATTATTATTGGCATCTTTCAAATGATGAAACTGAAGCATGTCTAGGTTAATTAACTCATCCAAGATTAAGCAGTTGGAATACAGCAAAGCTGAATTTAACTCAGATAATCCATCTATGAGCCAGGATAAACAGGCCCTTGAGGAATATACAATGTTGCTTTGTTTTGTAAAATTATACAGAAAACACAACTACTCCTATTAGTCATGAAAAGTTTATTTCATATATTTGACTGCTACAAATCTTAGGTCAGTTAACTTGATAAGAATTCGGTCACATCAGAAGTTCTGTTTAATGTAAGCAGATTGGGATAATGTGGGAGTGCATGCAGGGTTCGAAAATCACAGTTTTCCTTATAGATTAACCATCCATACCATCTTGTCATCGAAAGTATGACATGCCTGGAATGGAGGAGGCAGGGACAGAGGAATTGTGTGAGGGTCTTCACAGACTTGCAAAGTGGACATGGAATGGGTTCTGGATGTGTATTGAGACAGATCCTTATGTGGAGAGTCATAGACTTGCATTATTTACTCATTTACTGGTCCTCCAATGCATAACTACATTTGTTTACACTTTCACAAACACATACAGGTGTGTGACACACACACACACACACACACCACTCCTTCCCATCCATGACGGCCCAGCACCATCTCCTCTTGTTAGGGTAACACCTGGGTTCTTGGGCCTTTGGGATGCATCTGAGAAATACAAGTAATCAGAAAGAAGGAACCAGCTGGTAGGACTTGGTCTACTCTCATCCATCCATCAGACTTGATCTATTCTCTTCAATCTCTACAAAGTAAGGAAGGGACAACCTTTCTCAGAATCATGCCCACAGCAGAGGATTCTCACATCTTAAGGGTCTGGTGGGAATAGCTGTTAAATGAGCAGTGACTGAGTGAACACACCCCAAAGCTTGAAGGGGAACACTTGTTACTTAATCCTTGTACTGGCTGGTTTTGTGTGTCAACTTGACACAAGCTGGAGTTATCTCAGAGAAAGGAGCTTCGGGTGAGGAAATGTCTCCATTCGATCCAACTGTAAGGCATTTTCTCAATTAGTGATCAAGGGGGGAGGGCCCCTTGTGAGTGGTACCATCTGTGGGCTGGTAGTCTTGGGCTCTATAAGAAAGCAGGCTGAGCAAGCCAGGGGAAGCAAGCCAGTAAGTGACATCCCTCCATGGCCTCTGCATCAGCTCCTGCTTCCTGACCTGCTTGAGTTCCAGTCCTGACTTCCTTTGGTGATGAACAGCAGCATGGAAGTGTTAGCTCAATAAACCTTTTCCTCTCCAACTTGCCTCTTGGTCATGATGTTTGTGCAGGAGTAGAAACCCTGACTAAGACAATCCTCAATATCTTCAAAGTGTAAGTTGTTGCTCAGGAACTGGGCATCATCCCTAGCACATGAATGGAGGAAGTGGAGTTAAAACCAAGCCGGCTTGCTTCAAAGCTATGTCTCTTGATCACTGTCATCACCAGTAAGTTGTAATCTCTACCCCCACACAACTTTACATGTTTTGGATCAGTGCTGTTGTGGCCTTCTGAATGGGCTAAAGCATAAGAACTTCCCATATGATGTTATATGGTTTCTTTTTGTATGAGATAGAAACCTGTAGTGTAGAATATATAGTTTACTTACAAATAGCATATAATTATAGATGCATTTAATTAAGTTTTTATCTTAAACAATTATTAAACAAATCATGGTTATCAATTATCAGATTATTTAATTTAATACCTAGCTTCAATGCCTAAAATGGTCCAGACAACAGATTTAGCATCTTAAAAGATTTTCAGAGGACTTACTAGATTATTGGAGTAGAAAAGGGATTGACAATTAAGAGCTTGAGGACCCCTGTTCTAAACTATTCTCTTTGTTTCTTTTTGAGACAGGTTTTACACAGCCCAGGTTGGCCTTGAACTCTAACTTCAATTTCTAACCCTCCTGCCTCCCTATCCCCTGGGCTTAAGCAGTTTTCTTATCTTACAATTTCACTGCTGCATCACTAATTACTTTAGGAAAGGTTTAGCCCATACATTAGCCTCTTACTGTTCTTTTTCTTTCAGACTTTTGTTTTCCTACCAGGAATTCTTGCCCTGTGATGCTTGTTGTGTCTGTCCCAGCAGGCACCTGGCCTTGAGAGGAGATTCTCTCCTTGGTTGATTGTTGCTTATGTTCACTGCAGGTGCTCTATGCCTGAATCAATGCTTGGAGGCTGTCTGGTGCAGTATGCCCACAGCATTTTTATGGTCCAGGATGACAAAATAATATCTTAGTACATTTAGTTATATATTTCCCACAAAACAACCATGTATGAGAGGATGCCTTGGCTCTGATCAAGGTGATTAATTAATGTTTTCCTTTTGTGCCTTCATTGTAAGCTTAGACTGAGGAGGTATAAAACGTGTATATTGTCACGACTGTCAAATTTGTAACTTTGGAAGGTGAGCTTAAAGTTTTGAAGTCTTTTGAAAATAAGTTGGGGGCAGAGGGGAGAGGTGTACCCCAGGGCTCTGGTGGCAATTCCAAAGTGTCCAGGGACAGTTTTGCACTGTGTCTCTTTTTGTAATTCTCTATTTGCATTGTGTCCCTTCTTTATGCTTTACTGTTATGGTGTATGTCAGTTTTCCCATTGCATTTGAGGGTGCACTGGGGCATAAAAGTGCAAGAGGACTTGGCCCTTCATATTCTCAGGCATCAGGGAAAACATTGTAGCAAAGGTTTCATCAGGTGACTCTTGGACATTTGCCTGGAGAGAGTGAGAAAATCAGAGAACCACTGCTCAAAGTTATTTCTAGAAACTATTTGTGAGACTGAGGTGAGATGAGGTGATAAACCTCCTGATATCAGTTGTATATTTTTTAACTTGTGCTGCCAACATTGTCTGTCTCACAATGGACCAGTTATCATTCATCATTTTGAGGCAGCCCTTGCTAATAATGTGGTTGTGGCTTTTCACCAGCATTTCATTTCAGTTATGAAAATGCAGGCTTCAATCACTCCAAGTTGGAATCTATACTTAACACCCTGGAAAAGCAGCTCCAGCTAACCCTACTCTAGCATGTTAGAGGGAGGAAATGGAAAAGAAATGGTGAAAGAAACCCTGTCCCTTAAACTTGTCCTAAACACTCTCACCCTCCTATGAGTGTATCTTACTGTTAAACTTTTCTGTCTCCAGCTTCTTCTGCACATTCTCTGCATATTTAATTCTGCCCTCCATAGCAACACAGCCTGAAGACATGGCAAGACAAAACCTTATTGACCTACAATCTTCATCATACAAACAAATATACAAGATCATACGACATCATCACAACGTTTCATCAGTGGCCTCATTTCATTGGTTGTTGGAACAAACCCAGCACTGTGGGAAGAAGCCCCACGTGTCTATCCTGGACACTGCTGCTCTGGGTGGGACAGGAGACACGCAGGAAGTGGCCGTGCATCTTCCCACAAAGGTGGGGGCTGTGGGAAGCCTTTTCGGACCCTGCCTGTGGGTGGGAGGGGGCCATTCCCGGGGAATGAGCAGCAGCCGTCTCCATGGGTTCTCTAGTTCGGGACACCGCAGTCACTGCAGGGTGCGGCAGATGGGCTAGCCGGAGCGCAGCTGGGGTTCCCGCCAAGACTGGGTTTTGGTGACTTGGGGCTCTGGGCTAGCTGCTTGGGCTTGGATGAATGGGTACCGTCTGGGAATGCTGGGAAGCCCTCTGTGAGAGATTAGATGCGGCTCCTTAATCGAGGGCCTGATCCCTCGTTTCCCACGGCGGGTCCAGATGAAGAGACAGTCCATAATTCTAAGACGTGTGGAGTGGTGTGGATGGAATTGTACCCCCATCCCTCTGGGAAAGGCAAGGCAGATATAGTAACTGGAAGGGACGTGGCTAAGCCTCTAGGTGTATCATTAACATGGGGATGGCTTGGGGCTGTGTGGCCATGCCTCTACTGAGGAGGGGTGGTACACTCCTGGGAGTGTAGGCATAACATTTTCTGGTCCCTTGCAGATTGTTCTGTTGGGTCGCCCAGATTTTCCACCTGTGCTCAACTGGGTGCCAGATTGCCTGTCACAGATCACTACCCCACAATTGGTGGCTATCCAGTGATATTGAATCTACTGGTCATATCCTTAATCTAAACTTTTGCTTGGAGCACACATGAATAGAAGTTTTCTTGCCCACGATCTTATTCAACTTACTTTAAAATCTCAGACTCCATCAGACACTTATTAAGTTTCAGGTTGCTTTAAAGTTCCACATTTTATAGTTTCCATTTTAGAGGGTAACATCTGAAGATTCTGATTGGATGCCCTTAGGAAAGTCTGACTAATCAAGCATCAGCATATAATTATCAAACTATTAAAAATATGACTCATATATAAATACTATATGTGGTAAGCTCATATATATGTCAAAGAATGATGGAACTCATTAGTGAGTAAGCAAGTTGGATCACAATTTAGTTCAAAGAAGAGTATAGGAAGATAACGTGTGTATTTACTCGGTGAACGAATGAGTGCTGAATGAATACTGAAAAATTAGAGATATAATTTATTCTTGTACAATACAAATATAACTTTCAGGGTTATCTTTTCTATTGAAAGCAATTAATTTGCATCGACATGAGGCAAACTTTATTAATTAATTTCATTTAAAAAGCTATGATTTGATTGATTCGGCTTGAAGGGCTATAAGAAGTTAACGAATCACAAGACTCAAATTAACAAATCTAGGACTTAAAAATAATTCGACAAGTTACAGTGACGGGAAGGTGAGGAAATTGGAGAGCTAGATCACACACAGCTATTTTCCTGGGGCAGATGGCAACTATCAGATGAGGAGGGCATTCATTCATTTCCCAGGTAATCAGAGCAAGGTGACATGTTCTTATTTCTTTTACTAAACCATATTGGTATGTTGAAGGTGCTTCAATTGTGTACTTCGAATAATGCCTTACAATTCCCATTTCAAAGTCCACACGGGAATACAACTCTTAAAGTGGTTCTACTGCTAGCAATTCATCCATCCCTAATCCCATTAGGCTGTTAATTCCCAGAGAACACAAGTGCAGGAGATGTTGTTTGCAAGTGCTAAACTAATGTTATTACTTGAAATCACAGGACCATTCTAGCCTTAGAAAACATGCTTTGTTTCACAAATACCCCTGAACTCAATTTGTAAAACCTTGTGACTTTACCACACTTTACTGCTGACAACCTCACCACATGGTTTTATGTAGACACATACTTGAACAGAGATTTCTGATAAAATTAGGGGGACTTCCTTTGCCCCATGTATTAATTATACTAGCAGAGAGTTTGCCTTGCATTGTCTCTAACAGAAAAACCACGTTGTAGTTATTGGAGCCAAAGGCTGAAATATCTGAATATCTGAAGCTGAAAATCTCAAGCTAACAAAGCAAAGTTGACTAGATTACATATCGCCATCTTCAGAGGAACTGAGAAGAGGTGACATACAACTGTCCACTACAGATGACATGATAATTTGTACTTATCTTGTCTCTTATCTTATTGTTAAAATCTTCTACATTTTCTATTTCAAATATTTAGCTTGGTCAAATCTATGTCAAACGTAACATTTAGTAACCTTTACTGACATCTGCACCTTATAGTCTCCAAGTCTAGTAGGTCCTCCTGTACTAAGACAAACTATTTTCTAGATTAGAATTTCCATACGATGAAATTTATATCTGTATTGCTGCAAAATAAGCAAATATTTGCTCATTGCTTTAAAGATAGATCTTTCAAAGTCTCTAATTGCCGTTTTGGGGTGAGGAGGGCTCATACAGACTTTTGGGGCTCCTTTCCCTTCTTATCATCTTATTTCTTATTCTTCAGAGCTAGACCCCCTATCTTGCAAAACTCAGAGGGAAACCAGGAGCTTTAAAAATACTGCCCAATGTTTCCCTTCATAGAAGTGAAAAAGGTGCCCCGCCCCCACCAATGAAAAGCATTTTAAAGTCAATGTCTTTAAATCACATATTTAAGTCTGAAGCCCCTCACCACGTGATACACCCCCAAGGCCTATGAACCCCCTCTCAACTTGCCCCAACTGTTTTATACTGGAAATCCTAGTCCTAGTCTGTAGTTGTGGTGGGACAGTACTCAGAAGTCACCAAGGACTTGTGTTACTTCCCTTGCGAAGAAACAGAATAATCGTGAAAATTTAAGCGGAAACCGTTTCATTTTTGTCCCTAAATTAAGGGATGCATGTGCTCTATAATCCCTGAGAAAAAGAACTTTCAAGGGTAAAGGAGCGACCAGGTAATTTAGAAGAAAAACAGAAAGTGGTCTCTATCTGCCCCGGACTTCCTTTGGAGTTGGGGGAATTAGGGACTCCTAGGAGAGTTGTCTTTAGGGATGAGGAAAAAATAAACATGTATTCTGAAGCCCGAGGCTTCTCGGATCCTTTACCGACCAAACTTGAGAGATTTGGTGCAAGATATTTTAATATTTTCTCCTTTATGTGAAGTGTAACAAACACAAGTTGGGCGCAGCGCGGCTGCTCGGAGCTTGCCAGCCAGGCAGGCCGCCGGAGCACCAATCAGCGCGCGCCTGCGCTCTATATATACAGCGGCCCGGCCCGCGCTACTCTGTTGGCGTATTGTCATTAGTTCCTGACTTCCAGAGACTCTTCCAGAGACTCATCATGTCGGAGACTGCTCCTGCTGCCCCAGTTGCCGCGCCCCCTGCGGAGAAGGTGCCTGCGAAGAAGAAGGCTGCCAAGAAGTCCTCTGGGGTGCGCCGCAAGGCATCGGGACCCCCGGTGTCCGAGCTCATCACCAAAGCTGTGGGCGCCTCCAAGGAGCGCAGCGGCGTGTCTCTGGCCGCGCTCAAGAAGGCGCTGGCCGCGGCTGGATACGATGTGGAGAAGAACAACAGCCGCATCAAGCTCGGCCTGAAGAGCCTGGTGAGCAAGGGCACCCTGGTGCAAACCAAGGGCACCGGTGCCTCCGGCTCCTTCAAACTCAACAAGAAGGCGGCTTCCGGCGAGACCAAGCCTAAGACTAAGAAGGCAGGCGCGGCCAAGGCCAAGAAACCCGCGGGTGCAGCCAAGAAGCCCAAGAAAGCGACTGGTGCTGCCACACCTAAAAAGGCAGCTAAAAAGACCCCGAAGAAGGCGAAGAAACCCGCGGCGGCTGCTGTGACCAAGAAAGTGGCCAAGAGCCCAAAGAAACCGAAGGTTGCTAAGGCCAAGAAGGTCAAGAGCGCATCTAAGACCGTAAAGCCGAAAACTGCCAAGCCTAAGGTTGCTAAGACCAAGAAGGTTGCAGCCAAGAAAAAGTAGGCGGTCTCCCTTACAATCCAAAAGGCTCTTTTCAGAGCCACCACTCCCACTTGAGAGCTGTGACATTTGTGTAATTAACGAAACAAGTTGCGTGGGACTCAAACCCAGGTAGCCCTTGGCGGGTTGGGTGGGGTTGCCCGTCCCACTCCAGTTTCTGCTGAGCGTCTCAGGAAGAGCTACTTCTGGTGCACCCTCCCACAGCTGTCAACAGCAGAAAGCAACCCTTGGCGCTAGTCCTTATTGGACTCCAAGGTGATTTGAAAGTTCCGCCCTGCTTGTGGGTTGGCTCGCTCCCGCCTAGGACTTTACTCCTTAGTTTGATTGGGCGCCATCCCGAAGTTTGCGCTTCCTGCGTGGAGAAACGCATCCGGGACTTGTAGGTGCTCAGCGCATCCTGTGGGTGTTGTTGGCCTTTGAGGTTTGGGAGGAGGTCGGGTGCTGGCGCCTAAGAACTGCCTTCCTTAATACAAAGACTTTTAAAGGACAGCTGTTGGAACGACTAGCCTGCTGAGTTGGACCCAGGACTGAAATGTTTCTGCTACTTTCGGTTTATTTGCTACAGCAATGGAGTGGTGGGTTGAACTGCGTCACAACTTTGGTCAGCCATCTTTTTTTTTTTTTTTTTTTTTTATGCCCATTACCATTACCGATTACTTTACTTGTTTTGCCTTATTTTGACACAGGATAGTTGTAGATTAACTTTGCCCCCGCTTCCCGAAGCGCTTAAATTATACGTGTGTGTCGTCACTAAAGTTCGACCTCGCATAAATACTGAGGTTTCTTGATAATGCTATCTTTGTACAGTCCAAACTGTTAATAAGTTGGCTATCTGTTGAAGGTGTATGCTTCTAATAAAAGCCTTTAGTTTTCATTCACTGTTGGATTCGTTCATAACCGCAGTTTTTCTCCTAGGAAGGGGGATTGAGATTGCCGATTTGTTGCAGCCTGGATCATATTTCTGGTGTTGCCTATAGTGAGTGACCTGAATCGTGCCTTTTGGAGACTTAAAACAAATTTCCTCAGTGGGTCCAATGTTTATTTCAGTGTCTTAAGTGAAAGCCAGGAGGCCAGAAAGAAAAATATCCCGTTTTCTCCTCAGTTTAAATGAACAAACAGCCATTTTAGTACAAAGCATACTAAATACACCCATCTTCCCAGCTCTGCCCTTTAGGACCATCTGTGAACTCTGTCTCAATTCTCAGTTTTTATTTCATGTTTACCATAGGCTAAATTCCTTGAATAACCTAAACCTAAAGTTTCTGTCTGGGTCTTCTTGGTAGTTTTAAAGGTAGAATTAGACTAACTCTTCTCAGTGCTATCTTCAATGTGGAGGGTACTTAATACATAGCAAGGATTCAAATATTGTTTGGTAAACTGATAACTTATAACTTAAAGAGGAGATAAGAACTAATTACTTCTCATAACCTTTTTCTTGTTATTTTTGTTGCTGTCATCCCCCTGTCCCCCAACTCTCCGAGATAGGGTTTCTCTGTGTAATTGTGGCTGTCCTGGAAGATGAGGTTGACATTAAAGCCTCACCACCTCCAGGCCTCTTCTCAAAATCTTTCAAGGCATTCCTTCTATATTTTAATTAATAGTTAATAAGTTGTTAAGGGGACTGAACATGCTAGTAGCTGTTCTACCACTGAAATGTGTCCCTGACACATTTGTTTTTATTTTGTGGAATGGTCTCCTTTCTTTACCAGTCTGGTCTGAAACTTGTAACCTCCCTGCCTCAGTATCCAGTTGCTGGGATTTCATGTCCTTGCCATCAGGTCCAGCTACTGTCATTTCCTTTGGCATTTACATATGAATTTGAAAATAATTGTCTAGTGTTTCATCACTCGGAGGAAAGCTTCTTGGTATTTTTGTTGAGATTGTATTAAAGCAAATTTGTGGAGCTAGCAGTTTTCCTATGTAAAAAGGCATGTTTTTCTTTCTGATCATACATGTTATTATCTACCCACAGATATTTTAAATTTTCTCCAAATATGTGCCAATATTTTTAACCCTAGAAACATCTTTATAGTTGTTGGCAATAATACTTTATGAAATTTGATTCCTTTAGGAACATCCCACAAGGTGGACATTAAACCACTTAGTACTGAAGCAATCTGTGCACAAATGAATTAAGAATTTTAGAACAGGTCTGTCCCTTGATACACAAGGTGAGAACAGATTCAGGCACATATGGAACTTTAAAATCTAAAAGAAATATTCATTAGGGAAAAAGAGGAACAGGTGAAATCCATTTCAAATCTACTACATCCAAAATATTATCTTTCAGTGTAAAATGAATATAAAATGAGTACTATTCTACAGTTTTGTCTCTTATATTACATCTTTCTGATATATGTATTTCGTACTTGTAGCGTATCTCAGTCCAGAATATATGCTATTTCTAATGTCTAGTTAGCTACCTGTGGCTGTGGAGACAGTCGATAAATATAACTTTAGAATAACCTCAGACCTTTAGTCTACATCTTTGTTTATGATGAGAGTGTTTGAAAACGTGTATTGTTAATAAGTCATATACTGAAATTATGAAGATAGAACATCTGATTTTTGGAATCTCTGTGAGTTCTTGGTGAGCCTGGTCTAATGAGTTCTAAACTAGGTAGGGCTACATAGTTGAGACCCTGACTCAAAAATAAATTAATTAAAAATTAAAAGATGGGACTGAGTTATAGGAGCCATGGTCACCTGATGTCAGGTGCCTGGGGCTTGTCTTCTCAGCCACCAGAAAGGAGAACCCAAGTCTGTTGAGCAAGAAGAGTAGAACTGAGCAAAACTGCAGGGAAGGGCATAGATAAAAGATGAACAGGCCTTTATAGTCTCATCCCTCCCTTCTGAGTTTCTCATTTCCTCCCAGAGCCATGTGAAATGAACTCTTGTCACTGGAAATACCTCACTGACCAGAACTGGGTCAGTGTAGCAACCAGGAGATCTAATTGTGATGCTAAATATAGCTCAGGGTGTGGTTGCATGTTTGTAAAGCCAACCCTTAGGAAGGTAAAGTAGGAAGATGCTGGGTTGTAGACCACAACTGAACAGAGCAAAATCTTGTCTGAAAAACAAAACAAAACAAAACCTGTTGAGTGTGGTAGCCTTTTCCCCCATCACTCTGGAGAAGGACACAGGGGCATCTCTCTGAGAGTTCAAGGTTAGCCTGGTGTACATGGTGTATTCCAAGGCAGCCAGTGCTATGTAGAGAGACTATCAAAACAAAACAAAGCAAAAACAACGAATACATACAAACAACAACAACCAAAAACAAAATAACCACCCAGCCAACAAACATGTTACTTCAAATAAAACCACAAATACTCTTTAACGACTGAAGATATGGGCATGTAGCTGAGCCTGTCTGTCATGGGAGATGGCTTGAGTTCCATCACCAGTAAATAATTAACAATAACAACAATAATAAAATGATATTAATAACAAAACTCAAAGTAATGACACTACTCAAAGTATCCACTACAGTGTACCTTCAAATAATTTCAATTTTACATATTTATTAGATTTCAGCTCAGCACTCCAAGAGTTAGACATGTGAAGAATCATTCCAAGAAAAGATAATAAATTTTCGAATTTTCATTCAATGCTTCTTTGGATTTCAATTTATTGGATTTGGATATTTAATGATCTAGATATAAGAAATGTTGCATAAACATATTTTTAAATTTTTTTTTTCTTTTATACTTTCCCTTCACTTTAGTACTAGAGGTGAAACTAAGGACCTTGTATATGCCAGGCATATCATCTCCCATTGAGCTATATCTTCAGTCTCCATCTGTCCTTTTATATGAAATCCCTTCTTTTAATTATGTGAGAGTTAAAAATTATAACCCATCCACAGTCTTTAGATGCAACATTACATTTCCCCACTTTTTTTTTTTTTAAGTTCTTTACTTTTTCCCCTTCCTCTCCTCTCACAGTACAAGTACTTCAATAGGTGACCAGCTTAGGTCTGAGCAGCCATTAATCTTGAGCCTAAATATTGATCTGCTTAAGACAACTTCTTTTCTCAGCTTGGTTATGTGTATGGGATTTGCAGCAAGGACTCTCCCTCCACTCTTGAGTAACTCATGACTCATGAACTGATAAAGGTAAGATGAACCGGAGAAAAGAAAAAAAAAATCATTCATATTTTATAAATCCAGAGTCCACAGAACAGAATAAAACTCAAAGATAGTTAGACTGAAGAACTTAGAAGGAATTATGGTAGCCCAGCAAAGTGTGGTTCAAGCTTCAAAAGATGACATAGTTGGTGAAAACTCATCCGACACAGAAGTTCAAACCGTGTTGACAGCCTTGTTCTCTGAGTAAGGCCTCATGCCATTGCCATCTCGACATCCGGAGTGGTAGGGATTGCTCCTTATCCAGGTATAAGAATGGAGATTCTTCCATAAGGAAAATTTATTCTGATTTTAGGTTAGAGAACCTCATGCCAATACAACAAACATTGAGATTACATTCTCTTTTCTTTACAAGACTGTATTTTTCCTCACAATAGCTTTCTTTGTGTTTGAAATCCCAGCTAGAGATGAACAGAAGCCAGATATGCAGAATTACACCATTAGAGGCCTTTGGAAGAGATCAGGGATTCAGGGCTGGTGGTAGTAACACTTACTAAGAGCTAGTATTTTCTGTGTGTTATTTTGTAGCAAGCCAAACATAGTAGCTGTTATTATACATTTATTTCCTAACACAATCTTGGCATAGAACATTGAGGGGGTGCTATTATTTCTTGAATTTTAGAGATTAAGAATGGAGGCTTGACAACATCAAGGATTCATTTAGTTAGTTTCTGATCTATGAATCAGTATTATTATCTTCTATACAGTAATAAATTTTCCACAAAACGATATGATCATATATTTAATTAAAATTTTCTAATTTTGCATTAAAAACCAAAAAGAAACAACTGACACCTATCTTAATGCTGTCAACCAGCATAAACAAATATAATTTCAATAAATAATATGAAACTATTCTGTCAATTTTTTTTCTCATGTGAAGTCTTTGTAATCTGGAATATGAAGTACAATTTGGACTAGACTTACCTAAATTTAAATGCCATACAGCTCTCATATTAATGGTGTAGAAAAAAATATATGCTCTGGGATAGTATCTAGCTGTTCCTAAGGAAACAATAATTCTGATGTGGTCCTGAAGTGTAGAGAGAATCCTTAATATCTGATGTCTTACTGCCTTGTCCTGTCTCCTCATACCAGCGCTGACAGCTGACAGAGTTTAGGGTCTAATGAAGGCCAGTCTCTCACAGCTTCTCCTGCCTACCTTGGCACAGCCTTATACCTGAAACACAATCACCTTCGAAGAAGATGAAGACAAAATTATATTTGATTATCCATTTTGGTACAAATCTATTTAGCAGAAGACTAATTTTATTTGTTTGTTATGAGACTGGCTGGAAATATTTGCTAGTAGTTAACTTCTCAAAAATCCCTTAGTGGGAAAAATTACTTTGAAATCTAGTAAAAATTATAATTAATAATTCAGTCTAAGTACCCACCCTCCCTCCCTCCCTCCCTTCCTTCCTTCCTTCCTTTCTTTCTTGAAACAAGATGTTACTTTGTTGCCCAAGCTGATCTGTAACTCACTCTACTGGGACAACCAGGACTCAAATTCTTTATCATCTTGCTTCAGCCTCCTGATGAGGTTAAGTAATACTCAGTTCATGTGATTCGTACCAGACTTATCTGTTGGGGGGGGGGGAGGCGTACCAGACTTGTCTGTGGGGGGGTCTCTCTAATGAGTCACTCTTTAATTTTTACTTTCTTCCTTGAGGACTGCTTTGTTTCTAGGAAGATGCAATTCAATAATGAATCTATAAAGTGTTCTAAAGTTATACCAGGACTTTCACCTGAGGATCAAAGGTTCAAATTGCTTACCACTGACTATATTGACCACCACATGCATTCTCCTTCCCTTTTTCTTTAATGGCATTCCCCAGTCAAAGCATCATAGAAAGCAGCTATGCCCCTGGGCCAGAGAGTCCAGAGTCTTAATAGAGAGGAGCTTCTGTGAAGGTGAATATGAACGGAATAGTTGTGGGGTGGGGGGTGGGGGGGGGTGGAGAGGCCATGTATAATTTGAAAAAGTCAAAGCTTACAGGCAAGTTTCACTGTAAGTTAATGAAAGCCCGATCTCCACCTTCTAAGGCCCCTGATGGGGCGCAAGGACTGTCATCATTCTATTGTCATTCTTGTTTTAAGCTGTGAATGTAACTTTATTATGTATTGTCATTTTGACTTGGGCTTTGTTTCATTTCTTTGGTTTATAGTTCCAATATTTGCATCTGGTAAACGCCTTCATTTTATGTCACCTTAATTGCAATTCACCTTTATGCCAAATATGGTGGCTCACGCTTTTGGTCCCAACACTCAAGACTCAGGCAGGCAGATTTTTTAGTTTGAGGCCAGTTTAGGCTACAGATCAAGTTCCAGGACAGCCAGGGCCATAAAGAGAAACTCTGTCTAGAAAAACAAAAAAGAAAAGTGAACAAGGAAGCAAGCCAACAACAACAAAGAACAACAAACAACCCTTATGTGATTCTGGTAGAACGGTGATGGGAATATTTGGAATTTTGGCTAGTAAATAGTTATATTTATTTTGGGTTTAGTGAAGTCATCTACAGGCATAACTATATTAGCATGGTAGTAAAATTGTTGTCAGCATTTCTCATGTGAGAGAGACATCAAGTGATACCCCTAATGCTCAAGGCCACAGACTCACCTCGATTCCTGGCAGTTATAGTGTTAGATACGATGACATGCAACATTTTATTATTAGCTCTAGGCATGGATATAGTGGAGAGAAAAAAAAATCTTTAGTAGAGTCAGAAGCTAAACTGATAAGACTTTAATTCATATGGGAGAAATACTTAACTGTTGATTCCCCAAATATGGACAATCCTTTAAACATTACTCCAAAGTGTTTTAAAGTGTTGTAGTATCAGGGAAATAAGATCAATTTTACTAAAGGAAACTTCCCGTGTATAGAAAGCTCTAAAAATTTTACCCGGAGTAATGAGTGGCAGTTAAAAGGAACATTACAGAATGGTATTGAGACTAAAGTGATCTCTAACTTATGGTTTACCATGCTTGTAACTTCAAATTTCCGAGTAATTCATAGGACACCTATCTTTAGAATGTAATGTACTAGCTTTTCTTGCAACAAGTGTCAGAGATATCTCTATAGATATAACAAGATGGTTATATAGAACTGGCATACTAAACATAGAAATACAACTACTTACTACCACGAGACAGGGTACAGCAGCTTTATACGAAATTGTATGTGGCTCTTAAAAGAGCCTTTTTTGGAACAGAAAGCATAACATTATGCCCTCTCACCGCGGATGCGGCGAGCCAACTGGATGTCCTTGGGCATGATGGTGACACGCTTGGCGTGAATGGCGCACAGGTTGGTGTCCTCAAACAGACCCACAAGGTAGGCCTCGCTCGCCTCCTGCAGAGCCATGACCGCCGAGCTCTGGAAGCGCAGGTCGGTCTTGAAGTCCTGCGCGATCTCGCGCACCAGGCGCTGGAACGGCAGCTTGCGGATCAGCAGCTCGGTCGACTTCTGGTAGCGCCGGATCTCGCGCAGGGCCACGGTGCCGGGGCGGTAGCGGTGGGGCTTCTTCACGCCGCCGGTGGCCGGGGCGCTCTTGCGGGCGGCCTTAGTGGCCAGCTGCTTGCGCGGGGCCTTGCCGCCGGTGGACTTACGAGCCGTTTGCTTAGTACGAGCCATTCTTGTAAGGAAAAACACACAAGCGTAAGGTAAAAGAACTCTTGCCCTTAAATATACTTAGAAACATTTTGATTGGTCTTGCAACTTTTCGAAAGTCGCGCGCCACAAATTCATTGGCTGGGTAACAGCCTGTGTGATTGGTAGCTTTAAGAGTATCTGATTGGCTAAGTTGTTCCAACAGTCTCAAGTTACGTTTTGTCTTTACAAAAAAAATTTTTTTTCAATTGGTGTAATTTAATGGAATTTTATCTCTCTATGGAATCACAATCCTATTTCTGAAGTGCGGTGATCGGAAGCATGAGAGCCTTGACGGTGCTCCATTCCATTGTAGCTACGCGTTTTATTGTTTTAACACGGTACAAAGTGTAACTATGGAGTTGGATGAATTTAAAACATGATTCAACAATCCTAACTCACATTCTTGGTCTTAAAAGGGGAAACAAGCATGCCAAGGGCTGTGGATATTTTAAAGATTATCAATTTCCTATCATTACTATGGAAATACATTCTTGCTTCGTAGTAAAATGAACCTTTAACTATGAGCATTCACTACTCAGGGCAGTATTTGTGTAATTTCTACAGAGAAATGTAGGGCAATATAGGTATTGCATCACCAGCTGATCTTGTGAAAAGGTGGATGGCTCTTAAAAGAGCCTTAAATACGGTGATAGTAGAATCCCTGAGTTGGTTTCACTTCCCCTTGGCCTTGTGGTGGCTCTCGGTCTTCTTGGGCAGCAGCCCGGCCTGGATGTTGGGCAGGACGCCGCCCTGCGCGATGGTCACGCGGCCCAGCAGCTTGTTGAGTTCCTCGTCGTTGCGGATGGCCAGCTGCAGGTGGCGCGGGATGATGCGCGTCTTCTTGTTGTCGCGGGCCGCGTTGCCCGCCAGCTCCAGGATCTCGGCCGTCAGGTACTCCAGCACGGCCGCCAGGTACACCGGGGCGCCGGCGCCCACCCGCTCCGAGTAGTTGCCCTTGTGGAGCAGCCGGTGCACGCGGCCCACGGGGAACTGCAGGCCGGCCCGGGAGGAGCGGGTCTTGGCCTTGGCGCGAGCCTTGCCACCCTGCTTCCCTCGTCCAGACATTATTAAAGCTATGGCTTAAAATTAAGCTATGGTTAACATACCTTATACATTATGTATGGTTACGGAAACTCGCCGTCCTATTGGTCAAAACGGCCGTCTTCTTCTGTCCAATGGAAGATGGGATTTTGGGTCCCTTATTTGCATAAAAGTGTTTTACTTTGAGAACATTACTGTTATCCAATCAAAAGTAAAGGCACTTGCACCATCATTTGAATTTCAAGAGTATAAATAGAATACGTCTGCTTTCCCTCCTACTTTCTAACACTGTTGGGTATCTTTTTAGTCGAGGAGAATGCCTGAACCTTCTAAGTCTGCCCCTGCTCCTAAAAAGGGGTCTAAGAAAGCTATCTCTAAAGCTCAGAAAAAGGATGGCAAGAAGCGCAAGCGCAGCCGCAAGGAGAGCTACTCGGTGTACGTGTACAAGGTGTTGAAGCAAGTACACCCCGACACTGGCATCTCCTCCAAGGCCATGGGCATCATGAACTCGTTCGTGAACGACATCTTCGAGCGCATCGCAAGCGAGGCGTCGCGCCTGGCGCATTACAACAAGCGCTCGACCATCACGTCCCGGGAGATCCAGACGGCCGTGCGCCTGCTGCTGCCCGGGGAGCTGGCCAAGCACGCCGTGTCCGAGGGCACCAAGGCCGTCACCAAGTACACCAGCTCCAAGTGAGCTCGCAGAGCTCAACTCTTAACCCAAAGGCTCTTTTAAGAGCCACCCACACTTTTCAGAAGAGAGTTGTAATTGATGACTTTACCTTGTCAACCAAATTGACTTCTTGAAACAGCAAATGTAATTGGGTATTTGCTCTGAGTTTAGAGTAAAGGCTGAGGTCACTTATGGTTGCCATTTGGTGTTTAGACTATTTTGCCCGTTTGATAATGACATTGTGAGTTTTGCTGTTGTACATCAGCTAAGGAGCTTTTGATTTTAGCTGCAATCTACTCAATGTATTTGCACAGTGGTATCTGTAGAAGTTGGCATTTCACAGGGTTTATACATTAAAAAGTTTAGGTTCCTAAGGTAAAGTTGAGTATTAAGACATTACAGCCAACTGAGCCCTTCAGTGGGAAGCAACCACAGCTTTCTACTTAGGATTTTTTTCTTATGTCCAGAAGTGTTGGGCCTTTTACATTCAGGATAGGACACTGACACTAGGTGGAACTCAGAGGAGTTGAAAATATCTGTAGCCACTTGTCTTTTTTGAAAAACCAACATGTTGACAATTGGACTTCTATGATTTCCAAAGTACTTGTTTGAAATAATAATAATAATAATAATAATAATAATAATAATAATAATAATAATAATAAATGGTAAAGGCTTTGACTGGGAAAGAGTCAGTGCCTCGAGCATTCAGACTAGGGCAGGAAGAGTAGGAACCAGATGGGGCAAATGACTTACAGGATGTAAGTTCGTTTTTCTTTCCTTCTTTCTTTCTTTTTTTTTTCCATTGTTAAACTAGTTGTGAAAATATGTGGTGACAGGAAAAAATAAAGTTTCTCAGGATGAGTAATCTTCACTCCTGCTTTTTTATTGGTTTATTGATTCATTGGATATGAAAGCCAGGCTCTTGAAAAGGCTAGGCAAAGGCTTAAAGAGCTGTGAGAATGCTGGGGGTGGTGGTGGTGGTGGTGGTGGTGGTGGTGGTGGTGGTGGTGGTGGTGGTGGTGGTGGTGGTGGTGGTGGTGGTGGTAGTTATGGTGATGGTGGTGGTGGTGGTGGTGACACATTTCTTTAATCTTGGGAGACTGTAGTGGCTATTTCTGATTTTCAACTTGACTGTATCTGGAGTGAATTACAATCCAGAATTAAACAATTAAAAGGCTTACCTGTGCTCTAGATCTTGAGTCTAGAAGACACAAGTTTCAGGTGTGTTGGTACACACACCTCTGATCTGGGCCACACCTGCTGCTGGAGATCTACATAAGGACATTGGAAGGAGGAAGATTCAATCTTCTTCGCCTGCGAGCCTTGTGGGACTAAGCGACTGCTAGATCCTCGGGTTTTCATTCACAGCTACTGCTGACCATTGTTGGGGAGTTGGACTACAGACTGTAAATCATTAACAAATTCCCTTACTATATAGAGACTACCTATAAGCTCTGTGAATCTAGAGAACCCTGACAGAGAGCAGGAGGATTTGAATTTGAGGCCAGCCAATCCTTCAGAGAGAATTCCAGGACAGCTGAGGGCTACACCGACAAACCTGGACTAGAACACACACACACACACACACACACACACACACACACACACACACACACTCGGGGATTGGGGGGGTAGAGAGACAGGCAGTCACACAGAGATAGAGAGAGTGAACTCTCAGTACACATAAAATACCATGGTTAAAATTCTTGTCTTAAAAACATTTTGTGTGTATGTGTGCATGTGTGTAAGAATACACACCCCACCTTAACAAGGAAAGAACACAGCATGCAGTTACTGAAGTTTCTTTACCTTGAGAATTCCCCTTTGGAGGAAGATCTGATAATATTACTTCACACCATTTTTGAACTGGATCTCTCAAATTAGGGATCATTTTCTCTGTTGTCTTCATACCTTTTCCTTTTTATTTTCTGTTTCTTTCACACAAGAAGACCAAATACTTGATGTTTTACTTGATTGTACAATATTGTAAAAACAATGACAAATGTTGGTAAAATAATGAAAGTCTTCAAAGAAACAGGTGGCAGAAAGTCTATCTGTTCATTATGTGAGGGGGCAAAAAGCATGAACAAGAGGCAGTAAGGCCACATTCTGGCTCAACTGTAGGGAGGAAGATGCAGGCTTCTCAAGTCCGCCTTAGCATCTTTTAACACATTTTTAAGGCTTCTTCATTTCATTGAAATCTCTATGTGGCTGAGGTTGACATGAAACTTTGGATCTTCTTGCTTTTCCCTTTCAAGTGCTGAGATGAGAAGCATCTCCCGGTCGTCCCTGAGCTGCCTTAGTGTGGAACCTAGGACTTGTCGAAGGCCTTTCCAACCCTCTTTCCCACTCATTCACATCCTCAACAGTGGTGGTTCATTTGTTTGTATTTTTCTTCCTGCTTTTGCTTTTTAGCTTGTTGTTTTATGTTTGTTTTTATCTTGGCTTTGGTTTTTGCTTTGTTTTGTTCTTACGACTTAAATTATATGTGAGTGAATCTACTTTTCAGGCTTTTCATTGTAACTTCCTTAAAATATGACAACTCCCCATTAGTTAAAGTATTAGAAACTACTCAGGATATTGCAAATCCTGAGTCTTTTCAATTATGAAAATACAGTGTGATACTTCTCTATGCAGTTATGAAAACACCTTATGGGGAATATTAAGAGGGAGGATTTGTAGATTTAATGGTAAGCATAGGAGATTTTCCATACTTGTTCCCTACCTGCCTTCCTGAATGGCTATTTTCATTCACCAAAAGTAGCATCTTGCTTCCCAGAAGGTGGGTACTGTTACTTTTCTAAATCTTTTCCACTGGGAAACTGTAAAGGACAACATAGTCTCGTCACTGCTATTTGAAAACAAGACATTTTTATGACATTTCTTCCATCATGATTTCATGATTTATATCTCTTATTTTTCTTCTTCATTGATTGAAATAATCCAGGGTTCTTAAATAATTCCAAAAATAGCCATGAAGACACAAGAGTTGTTTTTTTTTAAATCCCCCTTAGTCACCTAAAGATATACCCTCCAAAAAAAGAGCTCAATTTTGATAAATCCCTTCTATAAACTGGAGCAAGGACTGTTTATTACAGAAAGGATTGATGTTAACACTAGATATTGTTATGTATTAGTTGTTTAATACACCTGAGCACTTCTGAATAATCTTTTCTTTGACTTACGTTGTTAAGGTCTATGATGAAAACACCACAGAAACACCTTGGTTACACTGGATTTTGGTGTAGATTAAGAATCCAGTGGTTTGCATGATCTTTCTTGTGGTGCTCCCACACTGTTCATGTTTCTGTATGGTCCTCTTTTCACTCTTCTATACCTCTATGTCATAGACCGACATTGTGAAACACTGAGTCGTGAGACATGTTCCTGACCTCGAGCTTATCATCTGGCTAGGCACAAGGAGTAGAAGGGAAGGGAGCAGGGAATTCAGGAAATGGTTAAAATGCTTTGTTATGTCACGTGGAAAAAAGAACAAGAGCATGGTGGAATCAGCTGGACAGGAGATTGACTAGGTTTCCAGGAGCAGGGGAGTCCATAGTCTCATTCTCTCAGGCTGGACCTGGACCAAAGAGGTTATGGGTTTTTTTTTCTTGAACATAGATGTTTCATCTTTTTTCTCCAGTCACCAGGATACCAATGCCTTTCGGTGGTGCACATACTTCAGGATCTGACTGGCCTCGTATATTGCAGGCTCTCCTGGGTCAGTGACAGGCATGCTTTCCTTCTCCTCCATCTATAATTTCCAGGCAATTTAAGGATAATTCAGCCAAAATTAAAAATAATTTGCATGCTTTTGCTTTCTTTGAGATTTGTGGAGCTAAAAGAAAGCCTGGCATAGAACCTCAGAATATGTACCCAATCTGTTATGAGGAGCCCACCAAAGATGACCATTTAGACACAATTTGTAGCCAACTGAAACTATTTATTCCTGGTATTAAGGACCACATTCTGGTCTCTCACTCTGCCTCTAGATGGAGAATTTTGTTTTTGTTGTTGTTTGTAACAAGCAGTTTAACAGAAGCTAAATTAGCTGGGGAATTTTAACCTTGGCTCATAAAATAGAGTTTGGTAATATCCCATGAGATTTTACATCAAGATCATGTTCTAGTTAAACCTGAAATGGCCTTACCAGGAATACAAGATGGAGGGAGCTCTGCACTATCTTTCCTCATCACAAAACCACAAATCTAAACCCTGAAAAAGGCCAGTGGCTAAACAACTCAGAAATACTCCTGCTCTGTATTTGAGAGTTTTTAAGAATACCAAGACATTGATGAAAAAAAAAAATCAGTTATTTACTTATTTGTATTTAAGTAAAAGCTGGAAAAGAAACTTTTAAAACGTTCTTGACTATTAATCATGGAAACCAGAGTTTAAATCCCAGAACCCATACTTTTTTTATTTTCTAAAGTACAATTTTAAAAAGAAAAGGAAAACGCAGTGACTTATGCAAATGAGGAGCTCACATTCTTATTTTCTATTGGATACTACATATTAACCAATGGGAGAAACACAAACAGAATACCTCCAGTTAGTATAAATACCTGCCGTTCTGGTTTGAGCTTTACTGTCTCCTGTTCTTTTTCTGCTTTTTTGTTACTGATAGGTTGAATCAACTATGTCTGGACGCGGCAAGCAGGGCGGTAAGGCTCGCGCCAAGGCCAAGACCCGCTCCTCCCGGGCCGGCCTGCAGTTCCCCGTGGGCCGCGTGCACCGGCTGCTCCGCAAGGGCAACTACTCGGAGCGGGTGGGCGCCGGCGCCCCGGTGTACCTGGCGGCCGTGCTGGAGTACCTGACGGCCGAGATCCTGGAGCTGGCGGGCAACGCGGCCCGCGACAACAAGA
>CM052714.1:35566929-35613471 GCA_028551405.1 Uromys caudimaculatus | reverse complement strand
ACTCAACAAGCTGCTGGGCCGCGTGACCATCGCGCAGGGCGGCGTCCTGCCCAACATCCAGGCCGTGCTGCTGCCCAAGAAGACCGAGAGCAGCCACCACAAGGCCAAGGGGAAATAAGATGACGTGTACTGATTTTTAAAAAGATAAAAACAAAGGCTCTTTTCAGAGCCACTCACATTTCCATGAATGAGCTGCCACCTCATTTTAAAGTCTTAACTATTAATATAATACGTTAGCGTGAAAAGATTACAACCCACTTTTCAACCTTCCTAAAGTGACTTAGTATATTCTGTTGCTCCCGCCGTAAGTTTCTTTGTGACCTTAATTTGAGTCGAAATATGTGTAGGGGGTGAAACCGGGACATGATCAGCTCTTATTATCCATGTTTGTCATACAGTTCTCATTCTTAGGAAACGCAACAGTACTAATGGCTAACGGTTGTTAAAGCACACTTGAGTTCCATGTTTCCGTCTTTATTGTCACTATCATGAGCTGCCTGTTGGGGAAGCACTTTTGGGCTCCAAGGATTTCTTTTTGTAAGTGGTAAACTTTATTATCATTTAAACTATCCCTTGCCAAGCCACGAAAACTGTTTAGATGAAATTTCTACGTTCATTTGATAATCTAAATTGAGTTTTTTTTTTTTTTTTTTTTAGGCCTGGAGCAAATTGATGTATAGATTGTTATGTAGAATTTCTGTCCACAGGAGTGGACAAGAGAGGACTACAGTGTAAAATAAGTTGAAGCAAAGATGGAGAGGCGGAGAGGTCGCATATTCTGAAAGCATATTTTAACCAGGATTTAGAAGCAGAGGCGGACCAATCCCAACAAAGCGCGGGCCCTTTGAATGTTCTCCGGTCCAATAGCGGATAGTCTGATTGTATAAAAGATGGACAGCGCCTTGCAGGGCACAGTAGTGTCAACCGTTTTTCCTTTGCTAAAGTCATGGCACGTACTAAACAGACTGCTCGCAAGTCCACTGGCGGCAAGGCCCCGCGCAAGCAGCTGGCCACTAAGGCCGCCCGCAAGAGCGCCCCGGCCACCGGCGGCGTGAAGAAGCCCCACCGCTACCGCCCCGGCACCGTGGCCCTGCGCGAGATCCGGCGCTACCAGAAGTCGACCGAGCTGCTGATCCGCAAGCTGCCGTTCCAGCGCCTGGTGCGCGAGATCGCGCAGGACTTCAAGACCGACCTGCGCTTCCAGAGCTCGGCGGTCATGGCTCTGCAGGAGGCGAGCGAGGCCTACCTTGTGGGTCTGTTTGAGGACACCAACCTGTGCGCCATTCACGCCAAACGTGTCACCATCATGCCCAAGGACATCCAGCTGGCTCGCCGCATTCGTGGAGAGAGGGCTTAAACGCTAGTAAGTGCAAACTTGAACCCAAAGGCTCTTTTCAGAGCCAACCACAGTCTCTATAAAAGCAGCTGTGACTCACATTTCTTCTACTGTCTTGGAATTTTTTTTCGTACATGAGAACGTAAGTTTAATAACCTGCTAAGCCATGCTACCTCTTAAGTGTTTTCTACTGTTTGAATTTCACTGCCTTTAAATTGAAGAGAAGTTTCGATATGTCATAAGTGGCCAAATACTGAAGTGTAAGTTTTTAAGCGTCTTAAAGATGTCCTGTCTTGATACCTTGGTGCTTATTGTTTTTCCTTTTTCCTGCAACATACTCGCTGGTGCTGTTGGCATAGTTTCCACTACAGGTCATATCTAGGTGTCTTGTTCACCTATTGCTGGTTCCACCACTTCTCAGTTCTAGAACTTTTTATTAGCACATACTAGCACTAATAGTGTTTCATGAAATCTATTTTACAGAACTTAAAATATTTTTTTCTATTTTTTAATAGATGCTAGAAAGGTAATTGGGAATAGTGACTCAAGTAAAATAACATTTACATTATGCTGGAACATTTCCAGCAATTGTCAGACTTTTTTTTTTTTTTTTTTGTAGGTTTTGCACCATATTTCTGAAATTTTAACTACAGAGGCCTCAAGGATGACAACCTCTCATTCCAGTCATTTGGCTCCCATCCCTTGTCCACTACTTTCTTACATGTAACACTGCCTATATTGGGAATGTGAAATTGACAACAAAATTACCAAGTTTTAACCTGAATGGGTGAATTGTGTGGATTTATTTTCCAGGGATAATAATAGTAAATACAACAATGACATTAAAACCTGGTTTACAAAATAATATTTTCTTTTAAATCACGTCTGCACTCCCTGATACTCCTCCATAGGCTGAGTGAGGCAGCAGGATCACAAGTGTGAAGCTTCCTTTGGTTACAGAATGAGTTCAAAGACAGCCTTGGTAGTTTAGTAAGACCTTGTCTCAACATTAGAAGAGACTGAGGTTGAGGTCAAAGGGCACCGCACTTGCTTAGCTTACATATTAAATAAAACAAACAAAAAGGAGGAAAAGGTGCATGTCCAGGTATTTGATTTCCTAGAGGTTGCTGTAGACAGCTCTGCCTGGCAACTATGTCATCCACATATGGTGTCTTATGGTGATGGTGTCCCTTGAATGCCCAATATTTAAATATTTGGTTTTTGCTGTGCTGGCTTTCATGTCCCTGATTAATTTTCTTTTATATATTACTCCCCTCTGTAAAAATGTAGTGTTTTCGGTGCAGTTTGCTGAAAGGCAGCAAACTTGCCATTTTTCTGTAAGAACCAGATGATCAGTCTTCAAGTAGTCTGGCCCTTCTTGCCTCAGCGTCCTTACCACAACCATGCATCTAAGAAATGGAGTCTACATTCAGTCTTCATTTATTTGAGGATTTAATAGAATTTCACACTATCTAATAAATAAATAGGTAAAGAAACAAATATAGCAATATCTAATAAATAAGTAGGCAAATAATAAAGTCGTGAATCTTCTTTCAGAGTCCGCAGCGGTGATCTAGCAGTCACTTGTGTGACTCAGGCTCAGGTTCTATCATTAGTGCCTACTCTGCCATCCGAGATGAATCATTTTCTCCATTTTAAACTGGAATCAACAGCATCTATCTTTTATGATTATCATTAGAATATGTTCCAATGCATAGTTTTAATTTTTCTGAGCTATATATTATAGATTTTTTTTTAAATAAAGTTTTTAAATAACCCAAACTAGCTCCTGAAATTACATTTTACTTGGCATCACTTAATTGGATAGACTCTACTCAGTTTATAAATTATCATCATGTACTTAAAAATCTTTTAGGGTTTTGTTGTTGTTGTTCTTAGCAAGGGAAGGTAGTATGGTCTAATATCCCCCTATTCTCTCCCTAGAACAAGAAAAAACAAAAACGAAGTGAATTTCAAATTTTGCTAAAGTAATGTTTATCTTTCTTTAGTGTTCTCCTATAGCTTACTCTCCCACAAGTGCTTGCTTCTCTGCACTCTGCTTGGAATAAAAACACATTTTAAAATCATTTCTTTGATCTTTATTTATGGTAACTCATAGCCTTGTCCTAGTTTTGCCAAATACATCCTTGAGCCCAGATGGAGGTTCTAACTGAAGTTTTACCTTGCTATACATATACTTGAACAGATAGAATGCGTTAGATATTGGTTGTTCCAAGATCTACAGTAAACATAATTTCTATCCTCCAGGTACCACACACAGAGTGATATTAGGCACAGGATAATATTCACAGCTAGTACTCTTGAAGACAACAGTTTTGTTATGGAGATTTGTATGAAAGTTCAAGGCTCTTAAAGAAAACGAGGAAGTCAAGCTTAAGATCCACTCTTTAGATTAAAAGTTTTAACAGTAAAATCATATACAAGCCTGCCACTTAGCTCTGAGGAGACTGAGGCCAGAGAATTGCAACTTCCATCTAGGGTTACATAGCAAGAGTCTTTCTGGAAAAAAGGAAGAAGAGGAAGAGAAGTGGGAAGAGGAAGAGGAGGAGGAGGAGAAGGAATAGAAATAGAAAATGGAAAGGAAAAGAGAATAGAAAGACAGAAGTTAGCAGTAGGCCTTACAGTGTTGACCAGTAGAGGCAACTTCCTGAGTATTCAGAGTGTCTCAGTAAAATTAAACATATGCAAAAAAAGTGAATGGAAATTCATAAGCTGAGCTACACTGCAGCATGGCTGGAAACAGCTGCATTATGATTGCTCTCTTTGGGAAAAGGACAACAGTTCTTAAATCTTCACCTATGAAATACAAAACAAGATCTGTCATTGTACTTTATTACACATTGCAATTAAAGATAGTCCTAATACACATTTGATGATACTGATAATGTGTTAGAAATAATAGCCTGAGAGGGAAATACTTCTAGTAAGACTATTAAAATAGTGTTTATTGGGGTTTCTATTGCTGTGATAACACACCACTATCAAAAGCAACTCAGGCAGGAAAGGGTTTATTTGGCTTACAGTTCTACATCACTGTTCATCATTGAAGGAAGGATAGGAACTCAATCAGGGCAGGAACCTGGAGGCGGGAACCTGGAGGCAGGAGATGATGGAAAGGCCATGGAAGGGTGCTGCTTACAGGCTTGCTCTGCCTTGGCTTGCCCAGTCTGTTTTCCTGTAGAACACAGGCTCACCAGCCCAGGAACGGCACCACCACAATGAACTGGGCTCTTCCCTCATCAGGCACTGATTAAGAAATCCCCTACAGATTTGCCTGCAGATGGATCCTATGGAGGCATTTTTCTCAAGTGAGGTTCCTCCTCTATGATGGCTCTAGCTTGTGTCAAATTGGCATAAAACTATCCAGCACAGATAGGAACAGGTAAAAAATATTTATATAGTACTTCTTTGAAACAATCTCTTCTAATGCATTACCCAGTCCAGTTCTTACAAAATGTGGGCAGCATTATCAGACGAGTTTTATAGGTGTAAAGGGGGAACAGGAAAGTTACCAGTTCACATATCTATGAATTCCTTCCTTCCAATGAGAGCATACACTTGTGTGGGTGTGGCAAAATAGAATACAAGCATCAAGCAGATTTACTGCTCTAGTTAAAAATATGGCAATCCAAAGCAGCAATGGATGGATCTTACAGAATCAGGCAAATAGCCAAGTACAACAAATGACATGGCAAAGGGGCATGAGCTATGTTGACAAGGGCTATTTTAACAAACTCTACTTGTACCGATTCTCTCTGTTTCAATTCCTATTAACAAAACTCTTTTTATTCTTATTTATTTTTTAAAGTATTATCTTTCACATTTGAATTTTTACTTTTTAAAAAAACAATAATCACATGTTCTTTTGGCACCTGGTGAATTTTTTTTAAAAATGCTTTAAACCTAAATACTTCAGAGTGGTATTTTTTTAATCCTCCAGGTACTGGGCCAGAAAAATGTAACTCCTTGCTAAGATCCTTAATATAATATATACTAAAAGAAGTATACTCAAATCTGGGGGAACCTCGGGGACTCCATGATGTGTATGTGCTGTACATATTACACCTTGGTCACCGCCCTGAAACGGGTGGAGCAAAAGCCGTTGGCGGCCTTTTGGTCCCCGCCCACTTGAAGTTCTCAACCAGGTCCGATGAGAGCCTATAATTGTACTCCGTAATCTTAGCATCTCAGCTTGTTACCCGAGGCCTCTTTGACGACTTAACAATGTCTGGTCGTGGCAAGGGTGGAAAAGGCCTGGGCAAAGGCGGCGCAAAGCGCCACCGCAAAGTCCTCCGCGACAACATCCAGGGCATCACCAAGCCCGCCATCCGCCGCTTGGCCCGACGTGGAGGAGTGAAGCGCATCTCCGGCCTCATCTACGAGGAGACTCGCGGTGTGCTGAAGGTGTTCCTGGAGAACGTGATTCGCGACGCCGTCACCTACACGGAACACGCCAAGCGTAAGACCGTCACCGCCATGGACGTTGTCTATGCGCTCAAGCGCCAGGGCCGCACCCTCTACGGCTTCGGCGGCTGAACCTCATTTTCATTGACTGTCGGCAAAAGGTCCTTTTTAGGACCACCCACTTATTCCGTAGAAAGCTGTGCATTTTATTCTCGCCAAGTTTTCTCTCACTGCTACTTTTCCTTAAGCTGTGGATCCATAGCACGGTTGAGGATTCAAATTTTCCCCTAGCGTGAATGGAAATCTGGATGTGGATGATTGCACAGGCATCCTTTTTACTAAGCAAATGGTTAGCAAAGTTAAGAGTTGGCACACTGAATAGCTATCTTTTTCAGGTTTGGTTCCGATTAAACAGCCTGAAAAAGTCTAGAATATTGGGCCTAGGTTCAACCACTCATTACCACCGCTTCAATCGAACCTTTAGTAGGTGGCCAATCATCCAGATGTGAATCCCTCATACTAGGGAGATGCAATTTGTGAGTAGACGAAAATAGTTTACTAAAGAAACAGGCTCATCAGATCCTGTTAAACACAAGTGAGTAAGGGAAGCTTGAAGATCTAAGCTTCAGAGAAAACCTTAGGTCTCTCCCATCAGCATCGTGTGTGTGTGTGTGTGTGTGTGTGTGTGTGTGTGTGTGTGTGTGTGTGTTACAGATCAGTGGATTGACCACAAGAAGATCGAAAATATTAGTAAGAAAAGGACTGACACATGTTTTCTTACCAGCCCTCCCAAGCAGTTCATTAAAGCAAATATTGACATAAAATCTACATTGTATTAGTTACTACAGGTAATGCATAGATAATTAAAATGTAAGGGTGTATACATACAGGTTATTTGTATATACCACTACACCGCCAGGTACAGGGCTTCAATGTTTTCATATAGTGGTGTGGGTCTTTAATCCTATTCCCCATGAGTTTGACAGTAGGCTATTTAAATAGTGAAACTAAATGAGATTAACAGCATAAAAAACAATGTAGTGTAACACCTGTAGACTGAAGAGGCAGACGAGGCAGTTTTGGGAGAAGAATCAACCTATAGTTTACATTCAAAACGCAGTTTGACTACACACTGACCAACAGCTGTCATACCAGCACTCCAGAAATGGATGCAGAAGGATCTCCCAATTTGAAGCCAGCATATGTTTGGTGCCATACAGAGAGACTCAGAAATGAGATAGTACTCCAGTAGGTGTTGCATACTCTGTTTCAGTTCTTGGACCCTTTCATCAGTCCTGGACCTGCATCTTGTTAACTAATATGTACTGTAAAATAGTTTATATTCAATATAACTCCACGGCCTGCTTGAGAAGCCAGGTCCATCTTGTTGCAATGCCAAAATCTATAGTAGTGGCTGCTTCTTGTCACTCAACATTCCAGCAGAATTAGAATTTTTAAACTTATTAAACCTACTTTCTGCGCAGAATATTCTGATTACCCTGCTAGTCACAATCAATAGTGATGCCTTAAAAACAGTTCTCATTTCAAATAGAATTAAGAGATGGTTTACTTGAGAGCTAAATATCATTGCCCATAGACCAGAACACAAATTCAGGTTCTTCCAAGTACTATAGTTTACTTTGGGAGTGTTTTGTGACATTTTACTAGTTATACAACAAAGAAAGTCATAAGGCAAAGTCCTTACCAAATTCATTGGTGGGGACCATAGTAAGTGGTCAACAGCAATGGGGGAAAATCTAACAAAGATATTAGGGATGAGCAATAAATGGCACCTTCCTTCCTTCCTTCCTTCCTTCCTTCCTTCCTTCCTTCCTTCCTTCCCTCCCTCCTTCCTGGCCTCAGCCTCACAGAGATCTTCCTGCCTCTTCCTCCCAAGTGCTGGGATTAAAGACCTGCATCGCCGCCACCACTGGGCAGAATGGATAGATTTTAAAGGGAATAAAGTTAGCTTAGTTATTTTTGTCCTAGATTTACATTTTAACCCGCTATCATCTTAAAATTCCCAATTTGACCAATCTTTAACATTGGCCAGTCTTTCCTCCCTCTTGCCTTCTCTCCATTCCGTCTTTCCTTCCTGGAACTTCAGCTCAGAAAACCACCAGTCGTTACAGCAGGCTTGCTTGCCTTTCATGGCAGATCCCTGGCAGAGTTAGACAAGAGGCTGTGAGAGAGGGGCCTTGCAGCAGTGTCTTCCTCATCACACCTTTCTCTGTGATGGTTTTTCCTTATTTGGTTTGCTTGGGTTTTAGCTATTCCTGGAATCAAATAGACCCAGCATCAAAGCCTTATGTTTATTTGGTTTTCTTCTACTTAAAATTCTTTTATCCCACATAGATGGATGGTTTTCAACTTCATTTCCTTCAAGTAAGTAGTGACACAAAACTTCAAATTTGGGTTACCCTTAATTCTATGTTCCAGTGTGGAAGCAGTTTCATGAAATTTTTATAGTAACAGAACAAAGAAAATCACTAAGGTACTTTTAAAATATATTAGTGTAAACATTAAATAGATAGCTACAACTAAACAGAACACTCAGCTACTGGCCTTAGATGCTGTGTGCTGACTTGGTTGACTTTTTTTTTTTTTTTTTTTTTTTTTTAATGTTACTCTTATTTCATTGTTTTGGATGGTTTGCCTGCATGTATGTCTGTGCACCACTTTTATGCTTGGTACCCAGAGACCAGCTGTGGGAAATGGCTTTCTTGGGACTGCAAGTCACAAGAGATTTTGAGACACCATGTGGCTGCTGGGAATCAACTGTAGGTCCTCTGGAAGATCAGCCAGTGCTCTTCACCACGGTCTGTTCACTCTTCTACTGTCTTTTTAAAACTTACATTTTAAAAATTATTTTGTGATCTTGTGTGTGTGTGTGTGTGTGTGTGTGTGTGTGTGTGTGTGTGTGTGTGTTGGTGTACACATACCAAAGCACACTTGTGGATATCAGAGGATAGCTTATGAAGACTGGGTCTCTCCTTTCACCATGAAGCTCCACAAGCTTAAGTTCAGGTCTTCAAGCTTGGCAGCGACTTTACCAGATAAATCACACCACTATTTCTTTTCTCTTGATATATAAATCAGGTTAGCCTGGAACTTACTAAGTAGCCCGGTCTCATCTTAAATTCATGATCTTTATGAAGGTTTTTAAAGTGAATACAGCATGAATCCTTTTATGCATGTCCCCAGGCTAAAGGTTCACTGTGGTGCTGCCCTAATTAGTTCCTCAATAAGGAATGACAGTTGGTAGTGTAAGGACAAGTGAGAGGCACCTATCCCCAGTGGAGGTGGACACCACCAAGAACATGTTAGGACCTTTTGTAAAAAGGACAAGCCTACCTTAAAGGCCAGTGTGGTTACGGATATCCCAGATGGGGGTCTGCATCTACACGACTACACTTACTGCTCATGAATTCAAAGTGTTTTCACATTACATCATTATATAATAGCAAATACCTCCTGAAGGAATTTAGAGGGATAAAATGATCAATCAGGCCTAGCTAACAGTGAAAGGCTGAGGTTCAAATCTCTCCCGTAAAAGTGATGCCTAAAATAAAGACAATCGAAAGAAAGAAAAATATATAGACAACAAAACCACAAAAGAAAGCAAAAAGTGCCACCACGCTGGGTGTAGTGGTAAACTAATGCTAGAACTTGGGAGGTGAAGGATCAAGTTGTCTAGGCGATGCCAGTAAGTTATTTTTCTAGTAGTCATGAAGTGAGTTCACATCCCCTTCATCTGTGCTCTCAAACTTACACACAAAAATGATATAATACCCACACACACACACACACACACACACACACACACCAAAAAACCAAGCAAACAAAAGAACCCAAACTACATAGGAAGCCATTCAAAGAACACACCTGCCTTTACCAACCTTAGCCACGTGATGAAGGTGTAGAGCCGGGTCCTGAAATGGGAACTACTATATTTACACAGTATAAAATTTCTCAAATACAGTGCCATTTGTCTTAGTTATGAAATCACCATAGCAAAACTTAAAGACAGTTTCCTACTTAAGGAAAAAAAAAACCTGAGTAAGTAGAAAGCCATGGTTAACTTTACAGTTCAGAGCAGTGATTCTGAGAGGTCTTTTTCCTTCTCTACACTTGATTTGAATCTGCAGGGATTCGGCCTGTTCTGAGTTTAAAAAAAAAAAAAAATTCCCCATCGTATTGGTGGCAATAAAGCCAATGGTTCACGGCAAATGATGGAGAAGCATCGGGAATGTTTAATTCTACTTTACAACCAATGAATATCCTTGAACCCCACCCAGACTTACCGACATTTTCAGTTCAGTTCGATGAAAACCATGTTTAACTGTTTTCCTATCCCTCACTCCGACTTTCCTCAAGGAACCAAGTGAGTTGTTTAGCTGCGCACGCTCACAAAGGTAGTATTTGTTTCCCAAGAAATTGGTGCAAGCTTCAAACACTTTACAATTCAAGTCATTCAATTAAAATTATTGAAAGCAAAACCTACTTGCACATACTTTTAAGCAACTTTTAAGGTTTTATTTTTCTCCATTTCTCTCTCCATATTCTCTGGGATGCACTAGAAAATTAGAATATTGAATGGTTCAGTATTACAACGCTTTTTTCAGAGAATGTGGGCGGCCCTGAGAAGGGCCTTTGGTTAAGAAAATACAAATAAAAGCCTTAGCCGCCGAAGCCGTAGAGCGTGCGGCCTTGGCGCTTGAGCGCGTAGACCACGTCCATGGCGGTGACGGTCTTGCGCTTGGCGTGCTCCGTGTAGGTGACAGCGTCGCGGATCACGTTCTCCAGGAACACCTTCAGCACACCGCGGGTCTCCTCGTAGATGAGGCCGGAGATGCGCTTCACTCCTCCGCGCCGGGCCAAGCGGCGGATGGCGGGCTTGGTGATGCCCTGGATATTGTCGCGGAGGACTTTGCGGTGGCGCTTAGCGCCGCCTTTGCCTAAGCCTTTTCCTCCTTTGCCACGACCCGACATATCTTACAAAGAAGAGAAAATAAGGTGGGAGTTGAGAGTCGGCCCTTTATATAGCTGCTTTGCCTTGCTCTCCCACCCCCAACAGAATCACAGAACCGAAAGCCCGCCGGCGGGAAAGTGACATCACAAACCCCGCCCTTAGGATCTGCCCGGAAAGAACCGAAATCCCGCCGGCGGGAAAGTGACGTTACAAGCCCCGCCCTTACGACCTGCCCAGAAAGAACCGAAAGCCCGCCAGCGGGAAAGTGACGTTACAAGCCCCGCCCTTACGACCTGCCCAGAAAGAACCGAAAGCCCGCGGGCGGGAAAGTGACGTTGCAAACCCCGCTCTTACGACCTGCGCAGAAAGAACAAAAAGCCCGCCGACGGGAAAAGTAACATCACACGGCCTGCAAGCAAGAAAAATAACGTGAGAGACCCGACCCTTAAGACTTGTGTCTAGTTTCAGAATCTCAATATGCTTTATTTTGTATGAGTACACTGTCGCTGTCTTCAGACACACCAAAAGATCACATCGGATCACATTACAGATGGTTGTCCGCCACCATGTGATTGCTGGGAATTGAACTCAAGACCTCTGGAAGAGTAGTCAGTGCTCTTAGCCGCTAGCCATCCCGCTAGACCTGCTGTACTTTAAATACATATTCCACAGTAACTATGTTATATAATTTCTATTGCCTTAATTTCCTAGTTTTAGGAACGGGGTGTTGTAAAAGGCTTATTAGTTTGAAGCTAAAAACCTGGCACCTCTATACAGCAAACCGGTTTACGGTTTGCCACCTATCACCTTAAACTGGGCCAAAGGTAGGCTCGCCTAAGGATGGACCAAGTTCTTTAGCACAGCTCTTTTACTTGAAATCGTGTGTGGCTCTGAAAAGAGCCTTTGGTTAATGCCTTAAAACAGTACAATTTTACGCCCTCTCCCCGCGGATGCGGCGGGCAAGCTGGATGTCCTTGGGCATGATGGTGACACGCTTGGCATGGATGGCGCACAGGTTGGTGTCCTCAAACAGACCCACAAGGTAGGCCTCACAGGCCTCTTGCAGGGCCATGACCGCCGAGCTCTGGAAGCGCAGGTCGGTCTTGAAGTCCTGCGCGATCTCGCGCACCAGGCGCTGGAACGGCAGCTTGCGGATCAGCAGCTCGGTCGACTTCTGGTAGCGCCGGATCTCGCGCAGAGCCACGGTGCCGGGGCGGTAGCGGTGGGGCTTCTTCACGCCGCCGGTGGCCGGGGCGCTCTTGCGGGCGGCCTTGGTGGCCAGCTGCTTGCGCGGGGCCTTGCCGCCGGTTGACTTACGAGCAGTCTGCTTTGTACGAGCCATGACCAAAAAAGAAATAAAAAATAAAAAAATAAAAAAATAAAAAAAAAAAACGGAGGCGACTGAGTACTTAGAACGTAGGGTGTGCGCAGAACTACTATTTATAGTATACAAAGAATAGTGATTGGATGAAAATACTGGTCATCTGTGACGTTTAAGACTCTGATTGGTTTATGTTTAAGAGCTGCAGTTGCTGGTTATCTGCGGATAAGGTAGTCTGCGGCCTCTGTGCGTGTGTGTGCGCGCGCGTGTGTGTGTGTGCGCGCGCGCGCACTTATCCCTCGCAACACATTGCAGCTGTGTGTGTGTGTGTGTGTGTGTGTGTGTGTGTGTGTGTGTGTGTGTGTGTGTGTGTGTGTGTGCGCGTGTGTGTGTGTGTGTGTGTGCGCGTGTGTGTGTGTGTGTGCGCGTGTGTGTGTAAGCACTTATGCCTCCCAACAAATTGAAGCTTGGTCTTGGTGCCATTGAAGAATAAAGAACAATTTTCATGTCTCGTGTATTGAAATGTAGAATGTGACTTGCATAAGAGGGTAGGCCATATTCTCCCTTTTGATTGGTTTACTGCGTTTCGTAAATAGCCACTAAAACAGCAGATTTAGAATTCTTCATTTGCGTGGAAAGTCTCCATTTTTGTTGCAACCCACACTGTAAGCAAAGAAGGGAAACAAGGGAATAAGATAAAAGTCAGAAGTCTGACTCGGGTTATTCTGAGCATTTCTTCATTAAATGGCTGTACTTGTGTGGATGTTCTTACATTTCAGAATTGAATTCTCAAAATATTTTCATGCATTCTTGGCCAGAGATCTCTTGATACGTTCGAAAACTATTTTTAAATAAACAATAGAAATGGTCACAGTACGTAAGGTTACATTTTTAAGTTCTTCTTTAAAAGAAACTAGACAAGACTTTTCCAGAGCTATTGCGTACTTGCACATCCCAGGATAAGTCATGTCATGTCCTTTCTCTCGAGCTTTCTCAGAATTGTGCAGTACAGTTCAGTCGTTTTACTAGAGCTATTGGCTCGAAATACGAAATCACTGTCGCAAGCTGACACTCCTTAGGACTCTAAAAGCTCCTTCTGTAACTAAAATATAAAAAGTAACGTTACATAGCTCTCAGTACTGCCAGGAATCGGTACTGAAACCCGCAAAGAAGGCCTACAGGCTGTCTTTCTGGGTTTTGATTGCCTAATTTACAGCCACCCTTCACTAGTTGAGCTACTTCTCGATAGGCATCTACCATCTTCTGATGATAAAGCAGGACACTGCTTTAAAAACACTTAGTACAAAGTGTTCCTGCTGTGGTTGAAATTCCACCTCAAGCAGCCAGCCAGAAAAGTTTTGAGGCCGCCTCTACGCGCAAAAAACGAAGTATGATACGTCCCTGGAATCGCAAAGGCGTTCAGCTCTGAAATCTTGCAGGCATCCAGGGGTACGAGGGGCGGGGCTTTAGGGTCTAGGGGGAGGGCATTAGCGTGCACCAATCAGAGCGCGGCCCTGCTCTATAAATACGCCGCGCAGAGGCCCTGTCTTTCTACTTCCTTTCTTCGTCCTGGTTATTGCTGTTTATTCTCCAGCAACCATGTCGGAGATAGCGCCGGTCGCTCAGGCTGCTCCTGCTGCTCCAGAGAAGCCTGCCGCTGCAAAGAAGACTAAGAAGCCCGCGAAAGCTGCGGCTCCTCGGAAGAAGCCCGCAGGACCTTCGGTGTCCGAGCTTATCGTGCAGGCGGTCTCTTCTTCCAAGGAGCGCAGTGGCGTGTCCCTGGCGGCGCTCAAGAAGTCGCTGGCGGCGGCGGGATACGATGTGGAGAAGAACAACAGCCGCATCAAGCTGGTGCTGAAGAGCCTAGTGAATAAGGGCACCCTGGTGCAGACCAAGGGCACCGGCGCTGCTGGCTCCTTTAAGCTGAACAAGAAGGCTGAGTCCAAGGCCAGCACTACCAAGGTGTCAGTGAAGGCGAAAGCTCCCGGGGCTACTAAGAAACCCAAGAAGACTGCTGGAACCGCAGCTAAGAAGACTGTCAAGACTCCGAAGAAGCCCAAGAAGCCTGCAGTCTCTAAGAAGACTTCCAAGAGCCCAAAGAAGCCGAAGGTGGTGAAGGCCAAAAAGGTAGCCAAGAGCCCTGCCAAGGCGAAGGCAGTGAAACCTAAGGCTGCCAAGGCGAAGGTGACAAAGCCAAAGACCCCAGCTAAACCCAAGAAGGCGGCGCCCAAGAAAAAGTGAACAGTTGGAGGCTTCTTCAATAACCCAACGGCTCTTTTCAGAGCCACCTACATAACTTAAAGAGCTTGACACTGGCTTCACAGCAACTAGTAAAACTGAGTGGCTTTAGGCATCCTTCTTCTCCAGTAAACTTGACAGTTTGGGTCCGTTTAGCTTGAGTTTTGTTTTCCCCAAGCTCCTGCAAAAATAGTCTTTTCCTGGGTGGTTTTATAATTGACATCACTGGGAGAATCTACCCTCTCCAGGTGTGGTGAATAAACTCTTTATGGCATGGTAGTGTAATGGCCCGGACGGCATCTCCCAGTAAGTGTCCTGTGTTGCCAATATGAGAACGCAGGTCCTTAAGCGGTGCTCAATACGGACCGCAGCACTCTGCATAGGGCGTGAGCAAGACAAGGTTTAAATGCAATGGAGTTTTAATTCAAGCCCAAGACTTCCTTAACAGGAATGCTGGGTGCTTGGAGGTTTGGTTTTGTTAGGAAGTGCGTGGTGCTTCAACTCTTAAGGACAATGGTTATCTCCCATGTAGTACTGCAAACACTGTTCACAGGCAGCTCTTGAAGCCTTTGTAGGTATTGCTAGGTAGCCACTTTTGTTCTTGAGCTGATCCTAGTTCTTCCGAAGTGGTACGGTTAATGACCCCTCCCCTCTCCTTCCCACACACTGTGATTTGCTGAGCTCCCCTATTCTACCCTTTGAGTTCAGTTTTTAAATTATTTGGAGGGGGAGGGAAGCTTGTGTCTGGAAATTGAGGGGCAACTTGAAATTGGTTCTCTTCCTCTACTTGAGTCCGGGAGATTAGCTCAAGTCATCAGGCTTGGTGGCAAGTTCCTTTTACTCTAAGCCATCTTTCTGGCCCTGAATTTAGCTTTGTTGTTGTTGTTCTCTTCCAACAAAACTTTAGAAAATGAAGTGTCCAAGGCATTGGCCTGTTATCTCAAGTACACAGGAGGCTAAAGCTAAAGGATCCTAAATTGAAGCTAGTCTAGACTATACAGCCAGAGGCTGTCTTAAACAATCATTTGGTTGGTTGTGGATTTTTTGTTTTGTTTTTCCAAAAAAGTTGGGTGCTGTTTGTTTTAACTTTTTTTTAGGTAACTTTTTTTAGTCTTTCACATAAGTATTGTGATCATCCATTTGTTAAACTGTGGTAGACACTAAACTGAATATAATGCAACAAATAGGACCCCATATTGCTAATTATAAAGTATATTTTACATTTAGTAAATGACATATTCTAAGAACAGCTCAACTTCCACAAGTGTCAGTTTCAGCTTCCCCTGCTCAGTGTGAGCTCATCGATTTTTTGCAGAATCAGAAGGAGTAAATAATGCCAGTTATTTTTAACTCAAATTTTGTGTTTTTTGGTTTTATGTTTATTGGCTATTTTAATATTCCTTCTGGGAAGAGATTGCTTGTATTGTTTGTTTTCTTCAGAGCGGTCTGTCTTTTTGTTCAATTTTAGGTTTTGCTTGTTTGTTTTAGATATATGTTTATTTTTACGTGTTAGTAGTTTTCCCACATCTAAGTATGTATACTGTGTGCATGTCCTGGAAGCGGAGTTAACAGATGATTATGTGTGAACCACCATGTGGGTGCAAGGAACAATCACCCAGGGTTCTCTGCAAGAACAAGTGTTCTTAACCACTCAGTTATTTCTCCCGTTGCCTCTATTGTGGTTTTTAATATAGTAGAAAAATGAATTTTATTTATTTATTTACCAGCAGCATTGCACACAGTCTTCTTTTTGCTTTTTTCTTTTACTTTTAGTTGTTTGGGACTGGGTTTCTCTGTGTAGCCTTAGCTGTCCTGGAACTCATTTTGTAGACCAGGCAGCCTTGAACTCAGAGATCCACCTTCCTTTGCCTCCTTGAGTGCCAGGAATAAAGGTGTGCACCACTACTACCCTGCCAGGCAGTGTTCTAATTTTGATCTTTTCTTCTCTTTGTTGTCTGTGTGGTATATATATTTTTTTATTTTCATGTGTGATGCATATTATATATAATATTTTGAATATCCTATGTAAATGTTTTAATGTGTTAAATATGCATATGTCTTTAATGACTTCTAGATATCCAATAGAAAAAAAAAAGACCCCATAAGATCTGGTTGTAAGGCATTTTTCTAATTAGTGATTGATGGAGGAGTTAGGTGGTACCATCCCTACCCCTGTGGTCCTGGGTTCTATAAGAAAGCAGGGCCAACAAGCTCTGATGAGAAAGCCAGTAAGCAGCACTCCTCCATGGCTGCTGCACAGCTCCTGCCTGCAGGTTTCTGCCCTGTTTGAGAGCCTGTCCAGACTTCCTTCAATGATGAACAGCAATATGGAGGTGTAAGCAAAATAAACCCTTTCTCCCCAACTTGCATTTTGGTCATGGTATTTCATTTCAGGAATAGAAACCTAATTAGGACAAGAAGGAAGAGGAAAGAAGCTGTGCCAACCAAGCATACAATGACATTGGAAACAAATATATTGCTGTCACTTTGCCTGGCAAATGCTGTTGCCCTTTCCTGCCATGATACAAAGTCCAGCATTTATCTCTGAACTGGGAGATTGGCATCTTGATATAATTATGCCAATAATGGTGGGATCTGGTGAGACAGCTCAGTTTGTAAAGTGCTCGACTTGCAAGGGTGAGGAATCAAGTTCAATTTCCAATATTCAGGCACAAAAAGGTCTGTGGCCACACTTGTAATCATTTCCTTTTCTTTCCCTGAAGTTAGTTACTGGTATCCCCCTGCCTCTTCCCTCCTTATGAAGAGGGTGTCAGCTTGTAGATCTCACTGGGTTTTAGGATATTCTCTTTTCTTTCATGTAATACTCTACATATAAGCCAACTTTAAGTAACTGTTCCCTTTAATGTGTCTGATGTCAGCTTATTTCATAGACTGAGTTATGGAACCCTCAGAGGGTAGAGGCAGAGAGCTTTACATCCCTACATGTGTCTCTTACAAACTTCTGTCACATGTTCTTAGGCTCAATCAGAAACTTTAAGTAAGTCTTCGCTTTCCTACATCAGAAAATAGTTACAAAATAAGTATAAAACTTGCTCTTTCTCTCTCTCTCTCTCTCTCTCTATATATATATATATATATATATATATATATATATATATATATAATGAGCTTTTGCTGCAATTTAACCCATTAAATCAAAAATGATACTTGTAAGAAAGTCAATAGATTATCCAGGAGGTGTAGAAGGTTAGGTGGTTTGGATGAAAATGATCCACATAGGTTTATAAACTTGAACACTTGGTTTCCAATTGATGGAACTGTTTGGGAAGGATTAGAGTGTATGGCCTTGCTAGGGGTGTGTCACTGGGGGCAGTCTCTGAAGCTTTGAAAGCCTACCTTTCTTAATGTGTATTCTCCACCCCCACCCCCACCCCCAGCCCCACCTCCTGCCTCCTATTTGCAGCTAAGGATGTAGGTTTCAACTACTGTTGCAGTGTCATGCCTGCTGCTGCCATGTTCCCGGTCATGATCATGAATTCTAATAACCCTTTAAAAACCGTAAGCCTCCAATAAATGCTTTCTTCTACAAGTTGCCTTTGTCACGGTCTCGTCACAACCATAAAAACGTCACTGAGACAGGAGGGTTTAAGTGGCTAATGACTCAATTTAAGTTGATGTAGAAAGCAGCAGAAGGAAGAAGGAAGGGACCAGGCTTAAGGCACACGCCAGAAATGAGACAAATCCCTTAACTGGAAGAGCTAAAACATAAAAACCACTTCTTCTGAAATCAGTAAGATCATTGTCAAAGAAGCCTGAAGAGGTGGAAATACCTGTAACTCCAGCACTCTGTAGATGAAGTAACCGTGTTGTATCTGCTAGGCAGGAGTGGAGATGCTCAAAGGAGAGACTGTGCATCTCCTTAGCCTATCAGACTATTGAAATGATGGCTATCAAAGAATAAAATTCCCTCAGAAGTCCCAAGCTAGGAAAAGGCTAAAGCCCACCGTGCACACTAGAGTCAAAAGCTGCCTTCTAGGAGACTTCAAACGGTTCTGAGAATTTATTGGACCACACAGATCAGAGTTTAGACCAGGGTAGAACCATACCTTGACCGGTATAGTTTAGCCATATGTATTAATTAAACTCTTAGCCTCTTTTTAGCCTAAAGCTTATGTCAGTACTCATGAATACAGTTTGAAAGTGTCTAGATCCCTTTATTTGATCCTCTTCCCAGTGTGGTAACAAGGGATGAATCCTCCTTTCTCTGCTTTTCACGATTTCATTAATTGATATAATTGATTAATTGAGTACAGGTGACTGAGCCTAGTTTGTTGAGGTTTTGGGAACCCAGATATTGCCCTAAGAACTCTGGAAACAGCTGGGACACAAATCCCAGTCCAGCCTGTGTTATAAGGATTCTGCCTCCTCTGTCCCATCAGAGACCAAGAGAAATAAAAGTGGAAGAGGATGAAATTCAAACACTGAGACAATATATTTCTTGCTGCCCAGAATAAAGCATCAGTGGAACAGTGTGGTTTGCTTTGGCTGAAGACAAGGTTTCATGTAGCCCAAAGTGGCATTAAGCTTGCTATGTGCCCTAGGATGACTTGAGCTCCAGGTCTTCCTGCCTCTCCCTCTCCAGTGCTGGAATTGCCGCCATGTCTGATTGACTTTTTTTTTTTTAAAATAAACTTGCTAAAACATATACAGATAAAAAGGAACCAAAGATGATTAAGCTCACTTTAGAATACTTAAGATTAGCCCTCCAGATGGCAGTGGCACAGTAATAAAAACAAAGAGAACGGGGACACTGAGAGCTCAGAGACAAACTCTATGGGGCTTGAATATGTGAAAAGAAAGCAGTACCTATAACGGGAAAGGCTAGACTGCAGACGGAGTCAGGAAAACTACATCACTGGATTTCAAAAGCGGCAATCCAGTGTGATAAATGTGTAAAAGGGTAAAGTAAATTCTAGGATCTGTAACATAAAGCAGTCATCCAGGAAACAAGGGGTAGGGAAGAATTTCTAAATGCATAAGTTACAAGGCAAATTGCAATCATTTTGACTTTGATAAAATGAGGGATTTCTGTTAAAGATTTACACTGTTAACACAGAAATCGCTCTACTCCTACTAGAGTGGGAGGAAGTAACATGTTAGGGTCATGGGATGTGTGTGTGTGTGAAGACATAACTTCAGAATACTCTAGGGGTGGATAGAGGAACACCCGCCAGTCCCCAGAGCTTAAGGCCTTCATTGAAGGGGTGGAAATGGAAGAAAGGGGTGGCTGCATATCATAGAGACACCCACTCTGAAGTTACAAGACTAACATAAACGTGGCAACAGGGAAGGACCTTGTTAGCTGACCCTAGGAATGCAAGTCAGTGCTACCCTGGGCAGTACAGCCTGGGGAATCCTCCCCACACTCAGCTGCACCCAGATCCTTGATGTCCACAAGAAAGAATCTCAGTGTACAGCAAAGTGAGACAAAAATTGTTGAGTTTATTTATTAAACAGAAAGACGAGGTGGGCTTGAAGAGTTTAAGGTGCCAGTATTCACAGAGGGACCTCTCCAAGTACCCTAGCAATAAATGTGATGGGGGAGGGGGCTGAAGCTACCTAAGCCCTGACTGAGTTCAGGCGGTAGAAAGCTTGTATGGGCTGAAGTGCTTGAGTTTATCCAAAGAGTTCTGTCCTCCAAGAGGAGACTGCTTAGGAATATCGCGAAGCTTGCAGGTTGAAAAGAAGGGCTAGGAGAGGAAAAACATTGGTTACTCTTTAACAATCTCTTCTAGGCTGTTTTCTCAGACAAGCCAGTACAATTTTCTGCGGGTGGTCTGGTCAGTTATGTTGAAATTCCTGGATGCCAACCAGAGAATCTGAAAATCCCAAGGGAGCCCTTTCTTTCTCAGATCACTTTTGTCTCCTGTGTAGCTACCTTGCCTCTGTCTAAAGAATATTCTGGATCACAGGAATGTGAAGCAGCATAATATCACAGTGGCAGAGACTGAGAACCTCCCAACTCCACACTGTAGTGAAACACACAAAGTGTCCAGTCCAGCAGTGGAACAAAAGAACAGGGTGTGAGTTAGCCTTTGGACCCAAATGTATGTATCTACATAGCCAAAGTGCAACCAATATCAATGGGGTGGAAAAGCATGGGGCTGAAGGTAGAACAGGAAGGTTGGTAGAAGATAGACACTAATTTGCCCTTCCTTTTAAAACGTCATTTAAATCATGTGGTTTGAAATCTCACACTTAGAAAACTTTAATCTGCAGTACTTTCTTTACAGTACTGGGCATTGAACCCTGATCTCACTGATGAAACATAGTCCCTGTTTTTATTTTTATTTATTTTTTTGTGTATTAGTACACTCCAAAAACAGCAGCAGTAAAATTGCATTTGAGTCCATATTTTATTTTGAGACAGGCTTCCCGAAATTGCTTAAGTAGGCAGTGAACTTACGATCCTGCTGCCTCAGCCGCTCTAGCAACAAGAAGGCCTGCACTTTTAAATATCTTCAATATTTTCAAGAAGCCCAACTTTTAAATATCTTAATACAAAAAGGCACAGAGAGACACGGCACTGTGTCTTGGGGATAAGGGCGACTTCTTTCTTTTATTTTACTTCACCTTTTATTTCTTTAAACACCCTGAAGCAGATACAGTCATGTTGGCATATTTGTTTTTAGCTATTTTATATGGGTTTTATATACCTCCCCCCCCCCCCCCTTATTCCTTCCAGCAGCACCAGGGAGGGAAGAACGGTTAGAGGGGAAAGAGGGCACAGGTCTCTTTAAATCACTTCGGGCTGAATAGGGGCATCTGTTTCCTTGGGGCAAGTCCAATTTTCGTCTAGTCAGGATATCTCCAATTTCTTGTTCCTTTTCTCTCGACCATCAGCAGCAGCAGGCTCAGGAACCACCAGGAGGAATGACCCTGTCTTCTTCAGAGCACCTCCTCTGTTCAGAGCGCACGCTGGCCTCTGGTATTTATACCTTCCTCATAGTCCCCAGAATTAAACTATCTGCAGCTGGCAGAATCAAACCCCTGCCAGAGCATGCACAAGTCAAAAATCTGCAGCTGTGGATAATCTGGGCAGTCCCATGCTTCACACCTGGTATTAAAACAAAAGCATGTTTACATAACTAAGTTTTTAAAGAAACCAAACGTCTCACTAAACAGACTATTTAAAAGTGGGAGCGTTCGGTGTGCATTGTTCCATTACATTATTTGGGAGGTGAAATTGGAATTCCACTCAGTCTTTCACAAGGTTAGTTAAGTCTACCAAACCAGAAAGGGTGGATCACATTTAGGCTCCGCCCATCTTCCGTCGCCTCAATCTTGGGTGCTCAGACAGGTCTTGTCTCTTGTTGCCTTCTTCACTCCCAGCCATCAGCTCCAATCCCGACCTCGGCCTAGCCTCAGGCACTTGGCTCACTGTGACCTACCAGATGATTGAAAGCTGGGTCTGAGCGGACCAATCAGAAGCGTCGGAAATCAAGCCTTGCTGGCAGTGCTGTGGCCTGAGGAGCTAAGCTTACCACCCCGGGCGGGTCTCCGGAGTCTGAATGTTGGCTCCGCAGGAAGCGTCTGCGCCTGTAATTCAGGAGTACATCTCATAAACAGCCGAAATTCTGTGAAATCTCACATGACAACAATTTTCTTTTTCAGAGCAAAATATGGCAAACTTCTTTTTTAGTTATTTACACAATATTTAAGTTAACAAAGCAGTGGGTTTCTGGATATTATACTTTGTTCTAATGCATCTCCTCTCGTTCTTGTTTTCCTGTTCCCAAATAAGCCCTCTCTGCCTTCCCGTCACAGTTCTCATTGCCCTTTCATTTCCCCATCTCTACTCTTACAACCTCTCCTTTCTTATCAATCCTGTTTCTAATTTAATCACGACATACATACAGATTTAAATCTAATTTTCATATATGAGAAAGCATGCACTATTTGTTTCTGGGATTTTTTGTTTGTTTTTCTTTTTCTTTGGGTTAGCATGATTTCTGACTCCAAACATTTTCACAAGAAATAAACGTATGATCCTTTCCTTGCAGAACATATTGTTTTGAATATTGAGTTGACAGGTGTGTGTGTGTGTGTGTGTGTGTGTGTGTGTGTGTGTGTGTGTGTGTGTGTGTGTGTGTGTGTATGTGTGTGTTAAATTCCCTTGCAGCTCTCTCTGGATAATTGGATTTGGTTCCCTGCACTGATTGAGGGTGCCTCACAGGTCCCGGGTCTCTGCCTCCCGTCTGCCCTCTATAGGAGGTTGACCACAGAGTCTTAGCCACAAGACAGTGAGATGGAGCTACTTAGTGAATCTGATTTATTATGAGAAGGCAGGGGTTCAAATCTTTTCCTGGTTGTTTGGGAGTGACTTTGTTTTATCTAGGCACGGTGGTGTGCTGCTGTAATCGCAGCAGAGGCATTTGGGGGTGGAGGTAGAAGGATCAGATGTTTAAAGGTCATCCTCAGCTACTTAGTGTGTGGGCGTGCGTAAGAGAAGGGGAGAGGATATATGTTTTTCAGTAGCTCAGTGATTTGATGGTAAAGTTCATAATTTCATTAAAATCCCTAACACTTCATTCCTGAACCTCTTAATAGGAACTCAGGATCACAACTCCAGCACATCACTTGAGGAAACAGGGAACAGAGAGACGAGTTCTCCAATCCATTTTTACCCATCTGAACATAATCAGAAATCCGTGGAGATCTGGCTCTTTCACAGAAAGGTGTAGGATAGTGTTTCTATTTCACGTTTTATCTTTAATGGACCCAGAATGCGCAGTGCACTAAAGCAGGTAACAGGAGTGCCTCTTAAACAGCAGGGACACTCAGAAAGTGACTAACAGCTATCAATAGGGAGTCAAATAGCCTGGGATGAACACCTTAACCTGATTAAAGAACATAAATACTAAACATGTTTACAGTGGGTTCCTATTGTTAACATTACTAGTACTTAAGGGTCTTTTTTTCCTAGACTGGTCTCACTATGTAGCTGTGCCTGTCCTGGAACTCACTATGTAGACCAGGCTGGCCTCAAACCCACAGAAATATGCCTGCCTCTGCCTCTGCCTCCAAGAGGGAGTAAAGGCGTGTCTCATGGCCAGCTGTTAATGACCTTTCATGTTTGCTTTGAACCTGTGGCCGATGTGGGACCCGTGTAATTGTTGTGTGTAAAATACATTTGTTGTTCTTAGATATATTTATGCATTTTTCTCTTCTCCTTTCTTGTTTTTGGATTTTAACTTAACTTTTTATTTTATTTTTTTTATCTTTTGGCCTCTTAGATAGAAAATACTTACCTGAGAGTCTTTTCTTTGTTCCTGTAGGCATTTATTGGTAAATATTTTCTTATTACTGGTATCCCTGCACCTTGTAGATTTTTATATATTGTTTTCATCTTTATTCATCATAAAGCATTTTCTAATTTTTCTTAGTGATTTTACTATTTAAGCTATGGATTATTCAGGAATATGTAATTTAATTACCATGTCTGTCTACAGACTTTCAATTTTTCTCTCCTGTTATTGATTTTCCATTCTACTGTGGCCAGGGACTATACAATGGATATTATCAATCTTTTTATACCTATGGATACCTGCTCTCTGGTCATCTAAATGGTCTACTCTGAGGAAGGTCTGGGCACACTTGGCGATAGGGATAGAGCGTCCCATAGATATGGCTTCTGGCTCTTAGAGTCCTGTGGTGCCTTCTATTTCATTACTGATCTTCCGTCTGCTTATTGGATTCATTATTGAAAGTGGAGGATTGAAGTCTCTTGCTTCTGCTGTCTAGCTTCCCATTATTAACTTCAGTTCTTTCAGTTTTGTTCATGAATGTTTGGCTCTGCTGTTAGGGGCATGTATGTGTGTGTGTCTAATGGTATGCTTTCTTGATGAGTTGATGTTTTTCTTATCACACAATACTATACATAATCTCTCGTGACCATGCTTTCCTTGTTGTTTATTCTGCCTGTTTTTGACAGCTATTCTAGCTCTCTTTGGGGTACTGTGTATGCTGTGCCTTTCCTATCCACTAATTCATCCTACTTATGCTTCCTAGCCTGATCCATGTCACTGGTGGGCAGTATAAAATCACATTGTCTTTATTTATTCATTTAATATAACCTTTTAAACACATTAGCATTTAGTATAGTTTCTGATAAAGTGAGATTTGCATCTTCCAATTTGCTATACATATATATGTGTAGATAAATTGCTACATTAGTAAACATATATTGATATGTTGATTATTTATATATAGTTATTTATTCTCTTATTTTTTCCATTACTGCTTTACTTTGTTTCCAATAGATATTTTCTTATATATCGTTTCAATTTTTAAAAGTTATTGATTTTTAAATGTATTATTATTAATATGCATTATTATTACATTATTATTAATTATGTATTATTATTATTACATGTTTGGGCACACGTGCCCATGACACATGTGTGGCAGCCAGGAGACATTCATTCTAGCATTTTCTGCAACTCTTTGCCACATTGAGCTGTGATTACACCTGATGGTTAATCTTTATTGTCAACTTAACTGGCTTTAGAATCACTATGGAAACTACTAAGAGAGTGTTTCTCGAGAGTTTAACTGAGGAAGAATCATCCTGAGTTTGGGTGGAGTCTCAAGACTGAATAAAGTGAGAAAACTGAGCTGAGTACCAGCACTTTGTTTCCTGCTATGTGCACAGTACTTCTCCCTCAAGTGTGGACTATACCTGTCTTAAACCATGAGCTAAAATAAATCCTTTCCTGAAGTGGCTTCTGTGGGGTATTTTGTCAAGGCAATGAGAGTAGTAGCTAGTACGTCACCCATAACATGCTGTACACAGCATACATCACCACACAGAGCACACTAACCAGACCACATCACACATGCATCAGGTACACAGATAAGCACACACATCTTTTCAGGTATGTGATTAGTGCTGGTCTGAAAGTTACTCTTTCATTTAACATATGCTAGAAACTGTTATAGACATTTGTGATTCATCGGTGAATATTACTGATAAAAAGAATCAGACTCATGTGGATCTTGCATAATAAAAAGTCAATGAAAAATGCCACAGAATTTTTTTTTTTAAAAAAGGTGGGGGAGGGAGGGAAGAGAAGGATTGAGAATAACAGAGGGGTACAGTTTTAAACAGAAGGAGGAGGGAATCTTCAGGCAGGCAAGGGCAAATTTGTCAAGGCTATCTCTTTCTCACAGAGAGCACACTCAATCATGAGTGGGCCTTTTAAAGAGCTCCTACTGACCCTTCTTCATTCCTTGTGTCTGCACTACTGCATCTGGAGCTCAGAGGACCACTTTCCCTGCTGAATACCTTGAATTCCCCTATTGGAGATGCTCCCATTGGTGTTTATCTAAGTTAAAGTTACTACTGCTGTGAAGAAGCATCATGGCCAAAGCAGCTTGGGGAGAAAAGTGTTTATTTGGCTAAGTACTTCTACTATAATGTAATTCAACATTGAAGGAAGTCAGGACAGGAACTCAAACAGGGCAGGAACCTGGAGACAGGAGCTGATGCAGAGGCCATGAGGATGAGCTGCTTACTGGCTTGCTTTCCCTGGCTTGTTCAGCTTGCTCAGCCCAGGGATGGCACCGCCCCCAATGGGCTGGACCCTCCTTATCAATCACTAATTAAGAAAATGTTCTACAGTTGGATCTTATGGAGGCATTTTCTCAGTTAAGGTTCTCTTCTTTCAAATGACTCTGGTTTGTGTCAAGCTGACTCAGGAGGGTGTTTCTGGGGTTTACCTTTGGGAGCATATCTCTGAAGTCTTATCTGAAAACATCTCCCTCCTTCTATATTCTGTTACTTATAACCACTTGTTTCCTCATGAGACAAAATACAGATGTGAGGGTCAGCAATCACGAAACAGACTCCATTTTGCTTTTGTGTTGCTAGTGTTTTGTGGGGTAGTGGTAATTGGTTTGGGCACTCACAAACTTTCATCTCTTCCGTTGAGATGAACCACACTTGAGAATACTCTCAAAAAAACACAACAAAAGCTATGGATATCTGAAGGGGTCATTTGGAATACAGAACACAGGGGCTTCTTCTTTCTCATGGTGCCTCGGCACTGATATGGTGGTCTCAGGACTTCACAGTGCTGAAGAGTCTACTGTTTGAGGTGGGAAGGTAGGAACCTGTCTAACCTTTGCCCCTAGCTTGAGTTGGGACAGTGGCTGGGATGAACTCCGTGCACCCTTTGCAACCTGAGGACCAGCACCGAGCACGAGTAACTATCACGATTAATGCTTGGGGGACTCCAGAGTCCAAGGTTAACTCATACTCCATTCTATGCCCTCAGCCCCCTTTACCAGCTCCTTTGAACCATTGTACATGCTTATTACTTAAGCAAGCAGGAAAGGTATTCGCATACTTGCCCCATTAACCTGCAGCTACAAATGTGGTCAGGCCTTGTTTGAATATGAATGAATGATTCATTTCCCTCCTTTCTATAATTCTATCTTACATAGTGAAACCATTGTTGCTTGGATATTGGAATAGAGAGGCTGAGTCTGATGCCCTCACCTCCAGCCTTTTCTCCATAAAGCGCCGAGCACATTGGCACATAGGTATCCCAGGGTGAGGGTCCTGACTACCTCAGTAGTAGTAGCTGATGTTCCCTGGTCCGTAGTACTGTGTCTGCTAATTGAACCGTATTTGTGTCCTGCAGGGAAGTGGTAAGGAGGAAAAGGTGACAACCCAGCAGGACAGAGAAACACAGCTGGCTGGCTTGGAGAAATTTTATAATGTCAGTGATCCGCTGTGACAACCTCCCCTGTGCACCACTGCCACCAAAGCAGTAATGAAACGATAAGCCACCTCAAAATGCCAATGAAACAACACAGCTTTAGAAACCTTTGGAGTCTCAGGAGGGTTGGAAATAAAAGCAGATAGATCTCACATCAGAGCATATCCTGCCCCTTTGCACTCTTCCTGCTGGGTCACAAGAGAGTTTTGAACTTTGTCTCTAATTTGTTCCTCCTGTTAAGTACTTTACATCAGGTTCCCTTTGTCCTTTCCCTTTTTTTTTTTTTTAAAGATAAAAAGTTTCCAAAGACCAGAGCAACTTCATTGGCTATCGCTTGGCTTCCCACAGTCCCACAGTGCTTTCACTCATCAAATGACTCAGCAGAGATTCCTAGGTTTCTGGAAATGGCCAGTGCTCAGCAGAGCACAAATGGATCTATGATTGTCTTCCTGGAGATGTGGGACTGTGCTCGCTGGAGGGAAGGTTGTAACATGTATGACTAGTATGTGGAGTGGTGCATGAAATACATACATATATATATATATATATATATATATATATATATATATATATACACACACACACACACACACACACACACACACACACACACACACACACACACACACCAGGCACCCACATTAGTGCAGTCTATGTTCTTATAATGCAGTCTCTCCACCACCAAGGTCTCCATGGTCTCCATGGTCCCCATGTGATGGCTGCCCAACTCTTTCTCTTGCTGCAGATCCTGCTCACATTCCCAGCCATCTGCCCCCTGTGGTTAGTTATTACAAATCCCAGTAACCCGGCAAATCAAAACTCTAGAGGCTTGTAATTTATCAGTCAGATTTATATCAGTAAATTCTCAATCCACAAAACGCCCACACAAAGAATTTAAAACTCAATCGATATAAACAAAAGCTGCACACTTAGATGGGGCAAACGCACCCTGCTTATTATTTAATCATCTAAGAAATCCACAATACTTATGGCTCCCAGGGCAGCGTGGTTCTGGTTCCTCTTCCTCTCCTATAGGTTCCACCATCTTGTCTCCTCATCTCTGTCTTCCTCTCTGTCCTCTCTAATTCTTTGCCCACCTTCTTTTCCACTGCCCAATCACAGGCTCTAGTCTTATGTTGTGCCTGCCCTCACCTGCATATAGGCAGTAGTCCACAGGGTGAGACCTCAGTCGAAAGTGTTGTCTCCAGATAACAGATAACAGAGGCCTCTCCCCTACAGCTCTGGAAAGATTTGGGACTTGGACAGCTCTCACATTGGCTTTTGTTTCTCGAATGGCACAAGCAATCTCAGAAAATCCAGAATATAGGTGAGTGAAGCTTAGGTCAGGCCAGGCTACTTTGAAGTGGTCAGGGGAGCCCCTTTGCCAGGAATGTGATGCCCCTTCCAAGAAGGCCCAACTATATCCCATGGGGTCAGTATCTTCCCTTCAGAAGAAATCCTTTGTAGCTCTGTGTCTTGGTTTTAAGAGGAAGGCAGCCCATTTGGCAAATTCAGTTGAAGTTCTTTTTAACTCTCTCTCTCTCTCTCTCTCTCTCTCTCTCTCTCTCTCTCTCTCTCTCTCTCCTCTTAGACAGACTTCTACTCCCTTTGGTTGTCAGTGTCCTCCTGGGCCATATCAGAACTATAGTTCTAATTGAAGTCTGGCCTCCTTCCCATTTTCTTCTCTATAGCCTAGGCTCTGATATGACACTCCCTGAGTTCACATCACCTGAACTTCTGGGAACAGGTTCCGGCCCAGAGAAGAGACATGAATTTTCTGGTTCTTAAGAAATGTTGCTCCCCCTCTCCCCTCTTCAGCCCCCTTTCCAGTTCTCTTGGCACCAGAATAAACCAATCCTTGGCCAGGCATGGTGGTACAAACTTATGTAATGCCAGAAGGCAAAGACAAACAGATTAACTTGTGTGCCAAATCAGATTGATAGGCATAGAGGGTTTCTGGTTTGGTTTGGTTTAGTTTGGTTTTTGTTGCTTGTTTGTTTGTTTGTTTGTTTGTTTGTTTTTCCAGTCAGGGCTATGTAGGTAAGCCATGTCTCAAATAACAGACAAGAAATCTCACCAATAGATCAATTTTGATTGCCTCAGTAATATTTGCCATCCTCCTGTTTGTGTCTCTACTGATATTTTATTGTCAAGATATCTTGTGATCTTTAGGGGTAAAGGTTTAAGAAAGATTTAAATTTAATAGTCTGACTGAAACCTTCCACCGATCACCTGAAAGTTCCAAACAGGCGTAAAGTTTGTAATCTATTTTATCAGATATTAAGACAGACAGCGACACCTGCTTCCTTCCTGGTCCCATTTGATTGGCAAAGCCTATCTTTCAAACTATCTCGTGGACAAAATACAAATGAGATTTGGGTCTTGAGCCATTCAGCCAGCCTATATCTTTTCTTTAGACAATTGAAGCCATTAATATTTAAGGTTATTGGAATGTATGTATTGATTGCAGTCATTGTGCTGATTTTGGTGTTGTGTTCTTAGTGATACTTTGGGTTTGAGCAATTATAGCTTTGTGCAGTCTCTTGGCTATGCTCACTCTTCTATTCAGCCCCAAATATTACTTCCTATATTTATTTTAGGTTTAATTTTTTGGCTATACACATTCTATGCTGTTTATATCATGGAAGGTTTTTTTCTTCCCTTCAACTATGGCATACAGGTTTTTTGTGTATATAAATCTAGGTTGGCTAACGTGGTGTTTTAGGACTTGGAATGCACTGCTCCAGGCTTTTCTAGCTTTCAAATTTTTCATTGAGAATCAGCTGTTATTTTGATTTTTTTTAAATATGTGACTTGTACCTTTTTTTTTTTTTTTTTTTTTTGTAGCTTTCAATACATCTTTTTTGTTTTAACTACAGAACACTGTGGGGATTTTCTTTTCTGATCTTGGCTCTTTGGTATTCTGTGTGCTTCTTGCATCTATAGGATTATGTCTTTCCTTAGTTTGGGAAAGAATTCTTCTATGATCATACTGAAGATACATCTGGGTCTATGCCATCTTCCTTGGATTCTTCTCTCTCATTTATTCCCATAATTAGAAGGTTTGGTCATTTCTTGGTGACCTATGTTTCCTGTAGGTTCCTTTTCTGTGTTTTTATTTTTATACCCTTATGTCATGTCTTCTTGATCCTCTGCCTTCTCTTCAAGTCCTGGTATTCTATCTTCTACTTGATTCATCCTACTTGGAAGGCTTTGTTTGGGTTTCCTAGTAGGGTTATTAGGTTTTTCAGTTCCCTCTATCTCTTTACTGAATTCTGTTTTGAAAGCCTGGACTGCCTTCGTCATTCCATCAGCTATGTTTATGGTTTCTTGAGAGTGAGTTTCTTGAGAGTTGGGGAGGGGAGACACAGCCTTGATCTTTCATATTGTTTGTATTTTTGTGATGAGATCTGGAATGTGGACTTCTTTCATTAGTTCTATGTCTGATACAGACAGAGGAGGTTGTGGATGATGTAGGTCAGGTTAGGCCTAGCAGTTGGTTGTTGCTTAGGTGAAATGAAGTCAAATGGACATATGGGACCAAGCTGGTGTGCAAGATATATATCCTGGTACAAGCCTGTAGTTTGGCAATAGATCTGGGCCCAGGCAGGCAAACTTATCAGGCTAGATTATGGAGAAGGATGTGTTGGATCTGGCTGAGAAGAGAAGTTGAATATGGTGTGGGAGGGGTCAATGGGTCAAGGGCAGACAGGTCATGGTGGAAGCTCAGGGGTTGGTTGTGCCATGAGTAGGGATGACCAGACTAGGCTAGAACACTGAATATGGGCACCAGGATTAGATTCTGGGAGGTTCCTGAAGGTATATAGAAGTGAGTATCAGGCAGACTCACCCATCTAGACTCAGGAGAAATTCTGGCTGCTCAAGATCTAGCTAGATAGAGGAGTTGAATGCCTCCAACAGTTATAAGTAATGGTAACTGTGCCACTAGTCCTGAGCTCATGAGAATGGGGAAATTTTCATACTCTCTAGCTGAGTTCAATTTCTGAAAGGAAGTTGTCTTGCCTCTGCCATTCTCAGCACAGGGCACAAGAGAACATTGGACAAAAATGGACTGTTCTATCTGAGCTATCATGTAGTCACCAGCTGCATGTGGCAGTTAGGAAAATGGAATGTGAGCAATAAAATTGAGAAACTGTGCTTAAAAATGATTAAACTTTTATTAGGTTGAATGTAAATGGCCACATGGGATAGTGGCTATTATGAAATACAATGAGATATTTATGCATCTTCTCAATTCTAATCTGTTTCTCTCTTCTAGCGACAACAAACCTTTAAAACCAGTAGCTGTCAGTTGACTGTATTTAAGTTTAGGTGAGGTGTACATCTACCACTGTGGAAAACATTTCTCTACTTCTGATTGCTACATCTGGAAACATCTCAGGAAAAGCCATGGGCTCAGACTTTAGCACAGTGACGATAAGAAAGGTCACTTCTTGCTCCATCTGCAAGTCCATAATGTCTCACCCAGTGAGCATCAACTGTGGACACAGCTACTGCGAATCCTGCATACAGAGCTATTATTGCAATATCAGCCCAAAGACAGGATGGAAGATGTTGGGCTGTCCTTTGTGTAGTATTCCATTTAGTTTAGAGAACCTCAGGCCCAACAAGGAGCTAGAAACCATAATTGATATGATCAAGGGGATGGAAGAGCAGGATCATGACACGGTGTGTGAGGAACATGAAGAGAAGCTCAATCGCTTTTGTGAAGATGATGGTCAGCTGCTCTGCTGGCGCTGTTACTGGGAAGATCGGCACAAAGGTCATACCTTGGTTGGTGTGAAAGATGTGTACCAGAAGTTCAAGGTGAGAATTATGGTTGGGGCCTCTCCAAGTGTCCAGTCTAATGATCTCTGTAAGTATGAGAATTGCTGTGTAATAAGGACCCATGTTCAGAACCCAGGACACACATAAAAAGCATGGCTATACCTCATCTGAAACCTTAGTGTTGTAAGGAACAAAGACAGAAGGATCAGTGGGACTTGATGGCCACCAGCTTAGCTCCAAGTTCAGTGTGAGATCCAGCCACAAAAGAATAAGGCTGAGAACAGGACAACCACTGTCTTCTTCTGGCCTCTGTGTGTATGCATAAGCATGGGCTCTCCCATACATGTGCATGCACACAACTATATCTCTCCTTCCTGCACATCTCTCTCTTTCATATGCGTGCTCATGAGCGCATGCACGCACACACACCACCATCATCATTACCACCACCGCCACCTACCAAGATTGTCGAAGAAGAGACTCTACACACAAAGTCATACCATAGGAACTTCCTCATCATCACTGCCAAGGCAAGCAGTGCTGTAAAGGTAAGGGGGGTAATGACACAGGAAACAAAGCTGAGCCCAGACTCTTCCCATCACTTCTGATTCTTAATCCTAGGCCAAGTGGTACCTACTATGTTCACTTAGAAAGTTTATTACTGAGATCTGATACTGTAAAGTAAAAACATCAAGGGGAAATTTCAAATTATCTTCATAAGAAAGAGCGAGAGAGGGTAGGTTCAAACAAGATTCCAGAAGAGTCAAAGATCCGAAAGTAAATGTTTGTGGTGAGTTATGCAGAGGGAGGTTTGCCATGAATCGTAAGTCCTCCCTTGAGAGCACAGGGCCTTCTGCTCTGACACAGTGAGAGACACGGTCAGTCTTGCTGCTTTTGGATGGTTTGTTTTATTTTGTTTAATGTGATGTGATTTTTTTTTTTAAGAAACCACATTTTAACTTTATTGATATATTAAGAACAACACAGCTGTTTGGGTGGTGTTTTTATGTTTGTACACTGAGTATGTAAATGTGAACAAAGCTGGATTTGACTTGCAAAATCCAGTAAAATTCATTTATGCTGGTTAAGTCCAACGGAAACTCCAGTTTCCATAACTCCAAAAGGCAGTGCAATATCCAGAATTGAGTTCAATCTGGAATTTGGAGTATTTCTGAAGGCTAGATAAAAGCCAACAGTCCTCAGGAAGTTTTGAAGATGATTCTCATCTACCAAAGGAGTCACTTTCTTTTATGACCAGCTGGAGGGACGAATGGTTACCTGTGGTATCTATTCACATATCAAAGCTTGCACTGGCCTCTAAGCTCCCTCAGTATCATGGGTACCTGTTACCCATTTCAAAGTCCATGTTAGTGTATTAGCTCCTCTCACTTCTTCTCCTACCCTAAGCTGCATCTAGCTCATGGGCTTCTCATTCATATAACCATGCTATTTATCATTTTCTCTAGTTCATGTTCTTCTCTCCCTCCCTCTATCTCTCTGTTCTGCTGGAACAGATGTCTCATGACATCGAGTGTGCTGACCATGCTCAGTCTTCTCTAGAGGCTTCCTGGTAGCTCCAGCTATTCCCTATCCCATATCTACAATAAAAACCTTCCCATTAACCATACTGTGGGGTGGTCATAGTGTCATTTTATCCAATGCCAAGAGATAGTTTGAAATTTTATATTTTAAAATTTATGTTTTATAAATATTTTATACATTTTTAAAAGAATTTTAATTCTTTCTAGTATAGTATTGATTGTCCTGATAGATGCTTCAAAGGACTGACAGTCAACTGCAGCAGTAACTAGAGAGAAAGGAAAGAATTACTAGTAGTATGTGATGTGATTTTTAAGACAGGGTCTCTCTACATAGCCCTGGCTGTCCTGATACTCACTATGTAATCCAGGCTAGCCTTGAACTCACAGAGATCTGCCTGCCTCTGCCCCCAAGTGCTGTGATCAAAAGTATGCACCACCACACTTGGCTCCTAGTCTATTCTTCAGGCTTGCAGGAGAACTTATTAAGTGGGCTCCTCGTGCTCTATTCCATGAAGCAGACATAGTCTCATATAAAGGCCTCAAGTCTTCCATGAGGATGGCTCAGTACCAACGGCCACTCAGCACACTTGGCTCTCCTTCAGCCTCCCTCCAACAGCTGTAATGCAGAAATTCCTATTTGAATAATAATTTTAAAAAAAGGAGACAGGCAGGATGACAGTTACCCACCACGAGTCAGACTGCTAGACTGAAACATTAGCCCTGGTGCTCAGCAGATGGATAATTGTGCTAGTTTGCTTAAAGTTTTCCCATCTTTTTATCCCTATCTGTACACAGACATGATAGTATCTGAGTCCTCAGAACATATGCTGGGAGTTGTTTGTTTTATGGATATTAAACTATGTAAAGTTTAGAACAGCACATGACACATAGCAAAGGCAATATTTTGTTTTTCTAAATTAGTCACAGACTCTTTTGGAAGATCTCTTGGAAATTAATGCATACACACCTGTGGAGTTACAGAAGACAGGAGATATATATATATATATATATCTTTTATCATTACAGGCAATTTCTGGTAGCCTCACATTGTTCTAAGTAAAAATACAAGAAAGCATGTTAAGAATGAATCTGAGGGGTTGGGGGAATAGCTTGACAAGGACACTAATTCTTTTAAGTTTCTTCATGCCATCCTCCAGACCCCTCTTCTCTCCAACTCTAATAACTTTGATTAGTATCCTGGTCTTTCCTTTGTAACTTACCCATAATATATACTATAGTGGTTTGAATATACTTAGCCCAGGGAGTGGCACTATTAGCAGGTGTGGCCTTGTTGGAGGAAGTGTGTCATTGTGGGTGTGGGCTTTAAGACCCTCGTCCTAGCTGCCTGGAAGCCAGTCTTCTGTTTGCCTTAAGAACAAACTGTGGAACTCTCCGCTCCTCCATTGCCATGCCTGCCTAGATGCTGTCATTCTCCCACCTTGATGATAATGGATTGAGCCTCTGAACCTGTAAGCCAGCCTCAATTGATGTTGTCCTTATAAGAGTTGCCTTGGTCATGGTGTCTCTTCACAGCAATAGAAACCCTAACTAAGACATATACAGAGTTCCAAATGTGTCAAACATCTCAGTATTGCTGTGTTTGGTTCAGCAAACTATTTATAAACTCTCCCTGCAAATGGTTGTGGCAGTCTATAACAACTTGCCCCACATGGCATGGTTTGGCAAATGACACTGGAGTCCCAGTTTTGCTCTTGAGACTCCCAATTATGCCTCCTGAGGTGAATTATTTGACCCCTTTCTAAGCCTCATTTTCCACAGCACAGCAAAGATGTTAAGCGTCCTACCAACTGCCCAGGATGGCTAAGGCAATCAGTAACTTACCACATACAAAACCCTCAGCATGCACTCCGAGAGATGTATGAAGAGCTCAATAGCTATTCCTTGTGATTTTACCACATTTTGGAGTGCTGAGATTCATATTAAGTGCCTAATGGAGAATAAGTTGAGGGTGAGGGATGTAGCTCAGTTGGTTGTGTGCTTGCTTAGTTTGCAAAAAGCCCTGAGTTCAATGTTTGCCAATACTGCATAAAATAAGGCACAGTGGTGTATTTCTATTTCTTGTCACTCAGAAGGTGAAGGCAGGGATTTCAAGGTCATCTTGGACTACTTAGTGAGTTCAACATCACCTTGGGCCACATCAGACTCTGTTTCAAAATGAAAACAAAATTGATAAGAATTTATTCTACTCACTCAAATTTTTCTTTCAGGAAAAAATCCAGAACACCATGACAAAATTGCGTGAAATCCAAGAGAATCACCAAGTTCAGATACATTTCATAACAAGCCAAATAAATGCCTGGAAGGCAAGAGTTTGCTTGTGTTCATTGGTGTCAAGTGATTTTCAGTAGTCAGTCTAGGCATATTGGAAGACTGGGACAAATACAGGGATGGCTGTCTCCTGCCAATACATGGGAACCCTAAAGAAGACAGCACTGCCTTCATGTTCCAGATGTTTACATCTGTGAAGCTTTGTCATCAAGTTCTTCCTCTGCCAATAGTAACAGGTGGGGATTTCTGATGATTTCATCAAAAGCTAAACTGGCTCCTCAGTTTCTTTGGACTTAGACTTGTCTTTATGAAATCAACTTGTACTTGGGTGTATGTACCCTTTGTTTCATGCTTATTTTACATACTAGGATGTATGTAAGCCTCCATCTTTGCTTTGTGGCTCAGACTTTCATTCATTCTTTTTTTTTTTTTTTAAAGATTTTGTTAAAAAATTTTATTATGTATGTATATGGTTTTGTGAAGTGAGTACAGATAACCAAGGATGCCAGAAGAGGGCATTAGATCTGGAGCTAACCTGACAGGTCCTCTGTAAGAACAGTACTTACTCTTAACCATTGAGCCATCTGTCCAGTTCTAAGACTTTCATCTTTAAAACTGCATGCTACTTATTACTCTGTGGCACATTTTATATTACATATTAAATGCATTAGTCTGGTACTCTGGTGTCACCACTCTAGAGGCAGTGGAACATGGGAGAATGGAACCTAGAAAGGAGGTGGACTTTATTTAGAGCATCAGACAATTTATATTCTGAGGGTTAATCAGGGTCTTATGAGCAGAGTTCACATGCATTCAAGCTATATACGGTCACAAAGACAAGGTGTGCCCGGAAACACTATCTGAATAACAATAGTAAGATATTGGGTAATCTGGAGTAAACCCACTCCTGTTTACTCCGCCAGGGAGGGGCATGAAGGTACAGTCCAAGAACAATCCTGTACTTTGCAGGACTGAGGTCACTAGACTTGTCCAGTTTTCTTGGAGTTTTCTCACAAGCACACAGAATTGCTATCACACATCTTTAGTCACGGGTCACGCTCCAACACTCAGACACCAACCTTCTGACCTTGTTGTGTTTGTCAGAATCCAGCTCTTAGCCTCACCAGGTGAAACCAACCTTTAAGAGAATTCATCAAGTAGGATCACCCCAAGCTGTGTATAATGAGGGCAGTAAAAGAAACTTATTTGATTTCCAAAGCACATGCATCGTGCTATAAAACCTGCATACTACAACTGCAGATATCTTGGAGGCCTTCAGCCTATTTCCATGGCTTCTTGAGGAGGCTGCCCACATGTCTGAAGTACATTCTTTCTAGAAGTATCTGAATTATCCATTACTTAAAAAAAAAAAAGGAAAGGAAAGGCATAACTGTGCTCCTAGGCATGGTAGAAGAGGTTTATTGTAGCTGTGAGGAAGAGCATAGCCAAAGACACCTGGGAGAGTCCACGCCATGTAAGAATATGGGGAAGGGGAGAATCAGGAAAGTAAAGGGTAGACAAAAAGAGCCAGGCAACCAAAATGGCTGGATTATATAGAGGGCAGCCCAAACCCTGGGCTGGAGAAGTTTAGAGTAGGGGATGGATATACCAGCCACATCCTGTAACTGGTAGGGACCAAAGGATCCTGGGAGATCCTGGCAGCCAAGTCTGCCTTGATATATTAAATAAGCACCTCAGCCATTCATCCTGGGTTTGAGACCTATTACTGCACTGTCAGTTTCCACAGCTAGAGCCATTTCTTCCTTTTACTTCCTTTGCATATGGATGTTTAAGTCGAACTTCCAGAACATGTAAAAAAAATATTGTTTCCTTTTATAACTGATAAAGTATCTGAACAGTGCCCTCCTTCTATAATTCAAGTTTCCCAGGTTCCTATCACACCTTTCTCCCATATCTTAGTTGAACCAGAAGAAAATTTATCAGGAATTAAATCTCTCCCCACACCTGAGTACCAGGTAAGAACGTGAGGCCCTTGTCCAGTTTGAGTGGCTCATTGTGAGCTTACATCAATGTAGCTTTGGGAGTTAGGGGCTGGGGGGTGGGGAGTTATACATATAACATACAACGTGTTTTTAGCCATTGGCAACTACAACTAAGTACATGTGAGGACACTAAGGACATTGTTGCTGTTGTGTAACCACTACCATATTCATCTTCAAACTGAAACAGGACCTGTCCATTCCTCCTGTCTCCCAGGGCCTGGAAATCACTGTGATTTCTGTGTCTCCGAAATTTACCACTGCTGGTGCTTTGTGTAGATAGAAGTATTAGTTCCCAGGTTTGGGGCGTATTTCAATTAGCAGGATGTCATCAAGCTTCCTTCTTGTATTTTGTTTGTTTGTTAATTCAAAGGCGGGTGTCTTCTCGTGCTTTGAGCATTTTTTGTTGTTGTTGTTGACTCCAGGATGCTGTAGAGGATCACAGGCAAACAATCAAGTCTAACTTCAAGAATCTCCAGAGTTTTCTACAGGAAGAAGAGAAGTTTTATCTTTGGAGGTTGGAGAATGAGGAAAAACAGATGCTGATGAGGCTGAAGGGCAGTGAGGCCGATCTACAGCAGACATATGAGAGAGCTGAATGCCAAATTCAGGAACTGGAGGCAAAATGTCAGGGCTCAGCCCAGAAATTGCTACAGGTGAGGCTGTGTGCTGAAGTAGGGAAAGACGGCAGGTGGTTCTGACAGCAGGAGGGGGTTTCGTAAGGAAGCATGGAGATTGGTGAGGCCTGTCTCCACTCGGAATGGCAGTAATATTGGTACAGGGAATTTGGGGTTCTGTTTGAGTAGCATCAGGATGATTTTCACTAGTCTACAGGATCCTTTAGGTTAATTAGAAAACATAACTTACTCTGGGTGAACATGGAATTACAAAAGGGGTGGGGAGTGATTCCTGCTCTCATGCTTACATTAGCTCATTCACTGAGATATCTGTCAGACTTATTCTTAAAATATGTTTTCAAGTAGCAGATGGTGACAGTGTAGACATGTAAGAAATTAATAACTATTCAGTGCTTTGTTTATAGGGTCCCTAGTCCAGAACTTACTTACAGTTGAATGACTAAGGTATCCGTCCCATCAAGATAAATAACTGGAGCTCTGACTCCTTCCTTGGCTGATGCTGCTGGTTATGCTTAAGGTTGAGAACGTGGCTTATGTGCTTCACTTCTCTGTGGTACCTGCTTAGCCCAGTGTCAGGAGTTGTGTGTGAATTTACCACTAGGGACTTGTGTTACAAGTTAGCTCTAACAAGGATTCTCTGTGAAGGAAGTTTAGTCACTGGAAGCAGTCCTTGCCAGAGGAAGAATGAGTCCAGCTTTTGGTTTTTATTTTAAGCAGCCCACATTGTAAGGTTCACAGCTCCACAGGCTTCAACAATGGGGGAACAGGCTCCCCCTTTATGGCAGACTCAGTGTAAAGCACTCCTCAGTGTCTATTTATATGGAAGGATAGATGGTTCTTATTTCTTCTTTGAGAGGAGTGTATTCAGAGAGTAGTTGTACATGGAAAACTCCATGAGCTACTGATGTAAATGCAATCACCTTTTGGTTGTTTTTTTTCATAGGACGTGAAAAATACTTTGAGCAGGTAAGTCCTGCATGAACCCTCAAAGTAAGGGCCCAGGGTCTGTAGAGCTGACTGGACTGTAATATTGAGGAAAACCCCACCTTCTGCTTCTCCTAGGTGTGATGCTGTGAAACTAAAGCCACTGAAGGCCAACCCCCTGGAGGTTCACACTAAATGTAATGTGTCTGAGCTTTACTTTGATGTGAAGACAATATTAAGGCGCCACCAAGGTAGGGGTGCGAACTCAGGGATCCCTGCAGTCTATGGTGGGGAGAATCTTAAGCAAGAGCCAGGCTCATCTCCAGCCGCAACACTTATTCACATTACTTTTTAACAGTTATCTGTGGGCATCAGGACAAATATTTAGACTGTAGTTATGGATTATGCCAGTTTAGTGAAGTGGTGGTTGTGTGTTCTTCCCTGAGATTCATGACATCATTAGCATTGAATAGTTGGCTAGATTTCTAGTACCAGGAATAGTTTCCCTGTTGTTGAGTGGGTCTTAAGTCCAATTAGAGAACTGTTGGTTACCTCCAAGGTATGTATGCCACTAGTACACACATATGGTTATCGTGCTTTATTGGTTGGTGTTTTGGTTCATAGACATCATAGCTGGGTAGGTCAGTTGGTTGCTTCCCTCTTTGGAAGCTTGCATGACATCTTCTGGTATCACAAAAGCTAGTTCTTAGAGAGAAGGCACTCAGGTTAGTTCCAGACCAGGTGCCTCTGAGCCCTGTGTCTGAAGTAATGGTACTTTCAGAGCAGTAAGGACTTATCTTCCATATCTGGGGGGCAACAAAGGACAACAGCAATAAGTTGTGTGTTTTGGTAATTTCTCAGACAACCCTGAACAACAGCTCAAAGAAGACTTCTCAAGTCAGGTATTAGTGTTTTTGCTAAATCGTATATGGCTCTTGGAGGAAGCATTGTCAGTTCCAGTGAAGAAAGTTCACTTAAACCATGTGTGTATACATATATACAGAATTACTTGTATTATAGGTTTTTTTTTTTACAATATAAAGATAGTTGATATTACAATTCCTTATGACTCGTTTAGACTTCCTTACTGTTATTTCACTATCCTTCTTCTGTCTTATATCCCTCATCCCTCCCCAAGAGCCCCCTTCCACATTTCTCCAGCCAGATCACTTATACACTATTATTTATTTCCCTCTCTATTGTTCCCTAACACCCCATCCCAGAAATGGTCCAATTTACTTTTCTGGTTTCTGCGGTTACTCCAGGATATGTACTCACATCTGAAGATCTGGTTGTTCACTTATTTTTTGTGACTCTTTCACATTCTTGCTTTCTAGCATTTAGCATGTTTGGCATACTATGCACAGAGCTCTCTTTACAGACCCTTCTAAGTCCTGCTTCCATTATCAGCCATATCTCCGCAGGCAATACCAGTCTCTTAGTTCCTTCATATGAGGCGGGGGAAAGGTCCACTCTGAATGTGGGCAGCATCATGCCATGGGCTGGAGATTAGAAACAAGGAACAAAGAAAAAGGAGAAAAATGCAAGGCCAGCAGAGGCCTTCCTTCCCTCTGCTTCCTGGCCAGCTCAAGGGACCAAACTATTCCTGTAGACATGCCTTTCCAACAAGATGGACTGCATTCCTTTGAACTTTGGAGCAAGACAGAACTCCCCCACACTCCTTTAAATTGCTTTTTGTCAGGTATTTGGTCACAGTAAGGAACTGTGTTTATTGGACAGTTACAGTAAGTAACTGAGATTCAGTCTAATTCAGTGTCTATAGTTCTAATTCATAGAGCAATGTTAGCAAGGCAGGTGCCTTAGCTACTTTGCCTATTGCTTAAATAAAACACTCCGACCAGGGCAAAGTTATAAAAGAAGACATTTAATTTAGTGCTTGTGGTTTCATGGGTTAGAGTTCATGATGGCAGGCAAAGGCAGGGTGATGGGAAGAGCTAAGAGCTTACATCTTCTTGATCTGCAAGTAGGAGGTAGAGAGGAAGACTAGGAATGGCTGAAGTCATTTGAAATTTGAAAGCCTGTCCCCAGTGGCAAAGTTCCTCCAACAAGGCCACTCCTCCTAATCCTTCCCCAAGAGTTCCACTAACTGGGGGCAAACCATTCAAATATATGAGTGTATGGGTGCCATTCTCACTCAAAGTACCAAGTAGTTGAGCAGCATGTAGTAACTGGAAATAATTTTAGGGACTTTTCTCAATAATGAAGGAACATGCTAGATATAACACAAAAATTAAATGCTGCTGATCCCAGTGAATAGGCATCAGGCTCTGTTCTGTTACTCGGTGCTTGGTACATCCTATAGCTTCTGGCCCATGATTACTAAATCCAAAAACCTCTAGTCAAAAACATTTTGGCGAAATTGTTTTGTTTCTCTTTTCCATTGGTGATGGGTTTTGTTTGTGCTTTCTGTTTATTTGTGGTTTTTTTTTTTTTTTTTGAGATAGTGTTTGTGTAAAATGTAGTTATAAACGAAGAGGGGAAGAGCTCCTTTATGCTCCATGATCAATGTCAGCAGTCCTAAAAGTTCTGAATTAAGAGGGTTTGGGGCAAAACAGGAACCAGAGTGACTAAGTAGTTCTGATCCTTGGCATCTCTGAAGGACCCCTGATGCTGATGATAGAGATGAGGGTACTGATGGTTTATTAGGCATGCACCGTATCCCAGACAAACACTAACTCATTTAACTCTCCTCCTCAGGGTTTACAATAGGCATGGTGATTTTCTTTTTATCGGTACTTTATACATAGTTTGTATAGCTAAGATTTACATGTTTAAATCATGCCCAGATCTGATCAGAGTTTTGTATTTGTAAAGTATTATGTTTGACACTCTTACAAGACTGGTTATGGTTGTTTTTCAGTAAGTGTGATCCTGGACCCCAGCACAGCCCATCCTGACCTAGCTCTGTCTGAAGGTGGAAGACTCGTGACTTACAAAAGATGGCACAGGGATCATCAGGCTTCTGCCAAGAAGTTTTATGGTTTACCCTGTGTCCTAGGCTGTGAGGGTTTTACTTCAGGAAGATATTACTTTGAAGTCTCTATTGAGAATGCAATCAGTTGGGATGTGGGAGTCTGCTTAGAGAATGTGCAGAGGGGCTTTAACATGAAGAAGGAGCCTGAGTTTGGATTCTGGACCATCAAGATGTCCGAAGAGGATGGCCTTGAGGTTCTCACTTCTACTCCTACTCCTCCTCTCCATCTGAGTGAAAAGCCCCAGCTCGTGGGAGTTTTTCTAGACTATGAAGCTGGAGTTGTATCTTTTTACAGTGTAACTACTGGATCTCACATCTTCACCTCCCCCAAGGCTTCTTTCTGTGATACTCTGAGGCCCTTTTTTCAAGTTTATCAACATTCTCCTTTGTACCTGCCTGCCATAAATAATCAAGGAAAGAAGTAATGTCCCTATGCCTTAAGTAGCATCATAGAAAATCCATAAATTCCACAAGGCAGAAACTTTAGTTTTCTTCACTGCTATTTTCCAATGTTTTTAATAAACTTTCAATAAATGTGCATTGAATTAATAATCCTTTCAAATGTGCTGAATATTGAATGGTTCAAAACATATTGCACAGTCCCTGTGTTCAGACAAATAATTTGAAGGTAATTATTGTTTTCTGTTTATAGTGGGTACAGCTGTGATGGACGTTTTTCTAAATTAAATCATTAAAAGTTGGAAGACCCACTTTTAATTTGGACCACATCTTCTGCTGGAAGGTACTTTCTTTCCTGCTTGCTTGCTTTCCTGCCTACTTGTTTCCTTCCTTCCTTCCTTCCTGTTTGTCTGTCTGTTTTTCTTTCTTTCCCTGCTTGCCTCAGGTCTCTCTGGCATGTCCATTCCTTCACTGGCAGCTGAGCCTACTTCTTCTGGATTTCAATGTATACTGAAGACCAACTGAGATATTCAGCTTCATGTACTGAACAATACTGGATTTTTGGACTTTCTCTTTGTTGACAATCATGGTTATACTAGCTGGGCCACAGCCTAAGAGCCACACTAATAAATAAATCATATGTGTGTGTATACACATTATACATGCATACATACATACATACATACATACATACATACATACATACATAGCGGTTGTTGATATCCTTGCTTTATTCCTATTCTGGAAAGGATGCATGGGGATTGAAAAAAAAATTATACTGTTTTTCTCTACAATTAAAAAAATACTTTGGATGAATTTTTTAGAATATATTTTTCAGTTTCCTAGAAAATTCAGACACCATGTTTCTCAATTTTTATTCCATCTTTCTTTCAGTTTCCATGATTCACACCAGAGGCATGCTTTGTGTGGTTTCGCCATGCTGTTAGCTAAAATGCTGACCAGTAGATGGCGGTCTTGTATTTTTGGTGGTTGTGGTACCACAGCTTTGACTTTAATAAAATGTTAATACTTCTTGGACTAAGATCAAATAAAGGTAAAAGTCATCTTGTTCTTACAAAAAAGACTTTAAGAAATTTAAGGCAACAACGTTTTTGGTGTTTTTCTTTGTTGTTGCTTTTTGGTTTTGTTCGAGATAGGGTCTCACTGTGTAACTCTAGCTGGCCTGGAACTAGCTTTGTAGACCAAGCTGGCTGGGATTAAAGGCATGCAACAACACACTTGGCAATAATATTAACTTTAATTCAGAACTACAAAATTCTCTCTCTCTCTCTCTCTCTCTCTCTCTCTCTCTCTCTCTCCTCTTTTATTAAATAAGATCTGATTCTGTACCCCCAGGCTGTCCTGGAGTTCACTATGTAGCCCAGGCTGGCTGCCAACTTATGGAAGTCCTCCTGCCTCAGTTTCCCAAGTGCTGAGTGTTGAGATTATAGGTATGAACTACCATGCACAATTATCTTTGTATTGACTGGCTGATCAATTTTAGTTTTTAGAGACAGGATCTCATGTTGTCCATGCTGACACTATGTAGCAGATGATGACCTTGAACTTTTCAATATTTTTTGTATCCACCTCTTGAGTGTTGGAAATGCAGAGGGCATCACTACATCCAATTTATGTGATTCTGGTGGTTAAGTAGGGGGCTTCATACATACTAGGCAGACATTCTACCAACTAAGTTATAATATATCCCTGGCCCTCTTGGTAGTTTTAAATGTCACCTCATGGGAGCCTTGGTTCTTATTTAATTTCTGTGAATTTCTTTTACTTTAGCAAGTCATTAACCTCATTAGAGTCAGGTTTCATCATCCCATTAGACTCTTCAGCAGGTCAGCTCTCAACTGTTTTGAACAGTCATTCAGATTTCTTCTATAACTATTTTGTGTCCTTAGTGGCATTGTACCCATAATTCATTTCTCAATGACTGTGGCTGTTTAGGGTGAGAGTTGGGAGCCAGACAGCTCACTATCTCCAAGTGGGCAGAGACATACAGATAAGCCTAATGTGTGTGTGTGAGAGAGAGAGAGAGAGAGAAAGAGAGAGAGAGAGAGAGAGAGAGAGAGAGAGAGAGAGAAAGAGAGAGAGAGATGTATTTTCCTTTCTTTTTTCTCAAGCAACCACATCCCTAACATTTTAGTATTTTAGTGAGAAGACATCTGAAGATCTGAAGTCAAGAAAATGGTGGTCTCAAAATGTGTGTTGAACATTGTTTCTGTTTGGTTTTGTTTGTTTGTTTGTTTTGGTCTCTGTGCTCTTCTGCTTGTCTTTAGTCAAACACATAGGTCTGGGAGGCTGTAGCAGCATGAAGTTAATGAAATCCATGACCAAGGCAACTTATAAAAGAAAGCATTTAATATGGGGCTCATGGTTCTAGAGGGTTAGAATCCATATTTGGTATCCTGGGAAACATTTCAACAGACAGGTTATCCTGGCCCTGGAGCAGTAGCTGTGAGCTTGCATATTAAGACAATAACTAAGTAACCAAAAGAGAGCCAACTGGAAGAGCTTGAGCTTTTGAAACCTCAAAGCCCACCCCCAATGACACACATCCTCTGATAAGACCACACCTCCAATTCCTTCTTTTTTTTTTTTTTTTTAATTTTATTTATTTATTTATTTATTTTTTCTTTTTGGTTTTCCGAGACAAGGTTTCTCTGTGTAGCCTTGGCTGTCCTGGAACTCACTCTGTAGACCAGGCTGGCCTCGAACTCAGAAATCCACCTGCCTCTGCCTCCCAAGTGCTGGGATTAAAGGTGTGCTCCACCACTGCCCGGCTCCAATTCCTTCTAAAACAGTTCCACCAACTGGGAACCAAGCATTCAAACCTATGAACCCCTAAGGACCATTCTAATTCAAACCTCCAAGGGAAAAAGGAGAGCACACACACATACTTCTGTGCCCATTTGTGGATAGTGAGTGAGCTTCCTTAAGTTCAGAAGAGGGAATAATGAAAATAAAAAAGAATGAATGGCCCCTTACCCCATCCAGGTAGTTCTTCAAATCTAGCTCTTCCCCCACTGTCTTCCTAACACCATGTTTAGTCCCCAACAGATACTCTGTTTCATCCCCAAGATGTATTGGTGACAGAAGTCAATGGGGCTTATGCTGATCTTTCCTTACCAGGATTATAACTCTTAGTTTTGTGGGGTCTTCAGAAGAGAAGACTGCTCAGACATGGATTGAGTCAACAGAAAGTCTTTATTAGTCAGCCAGTGACTATCTTATGTGTTTGGGATTCCAGTATAAAACTGAGCCTTCTTCAAGGTGAGCTTTTAAGCACAAAACCATGTCCTGGGTTGACATATTTCAGTTGACAAGAAGAGTGAGCCAGAAGTGGACCTACAGAAGCCAAAAAGCAAGGTTAGTACATTTAAAGGTTTTTTTTTTTTTCCCCTATAACTATGGACATTGATGGATTAGACCTTTGTTTTACTTTTGGCAGTTGATGCTATCTATGTGTTGAATTTTATAACCTGAATGGTACTTTCATTACAGAGTCAGATATGCTATGGCCTGGGGGCCTACTAAGGTCAGGGGCTCTGTTACATTCACCACTGGTCTTAGTGAATAAGTCAAACTGTAGACTCATTCTGCCCTAAAGAGGTGTCGTTGGTCCTAAGGACCATTAATTTTCGTGGTCTGATACATAACTGTCCATATACTTTAAGATGCAGGAGCCCACATCAGAATGAGAATTAAGGGCTTAATCAGTGCTAAGGGCATAGTAGTTAGCCAGGGTAACTAAAAGGACAGAGTAGTTAGCCAGGGCAACTAAAAGGACAGAGTAGTTAGCCAGGGTAACTAAAAGGACAGAGTAGTTAGCCAGGGTAACTAAAAGGACAGAGTAGTTAGCCAGGGTAACTAAAAGGACAGAGTAGTTAGCCAGGGTAACTAAAAGGACAGAGTAGTTAG
>CM052714.1:35517274-35566829 GCA_028551405.1 Uromys caudimaculatus | reverse complement strand
TTTAACCATAGCAGGATTTTTAAAATTACTCTTGATCAATTAGCACAGAAACAACAGATGTTTTTAAAAGCCATTACATAGGTTTTTTTCTCTCATAAGAAGTACATCTAAATCTTTTAATCTAGGTCTTGATCAATCTGTGTACTTAGTTTGGAAAGCATCAGAAGAGGCATATTTAGTCAAACCATTAGTACATGCCCACCAAGCATCTTAGGGGCTCGGTATCCATATGAATTAACCCATGCAGTAGCAGGCCTTAGAATAAGGAGAAGTTGCCTAGGTTAAAAGTGTTGGCTATTAGACAAGCTGTAGCCCCTTGTAGTCCTTTACCACTAATTTGTGCTGCCCCTGGTCATAGTGAGTTTTGTCAGTCTGGTTAGTTCTTATCCCTATGTAGTATGGGGGCTGGATGTCTAAGTATAAACAGCTATCTTGGCTTATTTTTGGCAAGGATTGATTAATTTTATCCCCAGGGTTCCTTTCTGTGGCCTATAGTTTGATGCCCCAGGTTGTTCCTGTTTTTCAAAGGCCAGAATCTTTTTTTAAAGAAATTTTTCAGGAAGTCTTAGTTTCATAACCTCAGTTGTTACAATGGAAACTCCCTGGTTTCTGGCAACCAGAGAGCCCAGCTACAGGGCATGCTTAGAATTGTGAATTCTCTATTTTTATCTCAAAAGTTAAATTCCCATACCCTTCCTTTCTCCAGTCCAGCCAGATATTTAAAGTGGGCATCAGTGAGGAACGGTCAAGGAGAATAAGGGCTACAGGTCTGTAGTCATGCTAACTAATACCTTCCCTGTATCTGTCTTCCTCATGTCCTGGGTCCAGGCTTGAGGGCCATGGGCATTGGACCATAACCCTGTATCCATACCAAACACAAGTCTTAGGATGGGTGGAGGAGCAGGGAGTGGAAGGGCTTGGGGGCTCAGTGAAACCTTCATTTCAATTTCAGTGAATCTACAGCCCAGAGACTGTCCTTTTGACAGCATCCATGGCTTACATTTTTTTTTTTTTTTTTTTTTAACCTACATGTGAATCCGTGGTGCAAAGCCAGCCAGATATATCCACAGCCATAGGTATGGGCAGAATACACATGTAGAGTCCTTTTTAACTTAGTTTCACTGCCCCTTCTGCTATCTGCTTGACCCAGACTATACCATTGGACAAGGGGAAACTGGTGGTGGAATCAGAGGTCATCTGGGTGTCTCAGAGACTCCAATTCATAGACTTGATGGAAGACTGGAGTGCCCATAGTGACTTGAGAAAGGAATGGTTAGAGAGTTCTACCAACTGCTGGTCTCTGAGTCTGGGAAGCATGAGGGAAGGCTTCCAAACATAGGGACTAAATCTCTCCCTATATGGGGCACAGTCGGCTGAAGCAAAATAAAAATAATTAAATAAATAAAATTTTAAAAAAGAAAGAAAAAGAAAAAAGGGGAAGGGGAGGCCTGCTTACATATCAATCATCCTTTGCTGGACTCCAAGTTTTTTGTTTTGTCCTGTTTGTTCTTTTTACCTGGCCAGAACTCTGAAATCTGTATGTATAATGAAGTTCTTTATTTATGTCTAAAGCTTTAGCTTTTAAATGAGAGATTTTGACTATGAAAGCCAGGCCATTTTCAAATCCGATTGCTTAGGGGGAGGCCAAATCAGGGGACCAGTTCCTGGAAGAGTTTTTTAAGCTTCTATTTGAGCAGGTTTAGTCTAGGTGGGAAACACGGAAAAGATATGATGAAAACTTTTATCCACTCCCAGCAGGGCGGGTCTTGGTGAAATCAGTGTTCCTGGACTTTGCCAGGATGTTGGTTCCTCATTTGGCCTCCTTCCTGGGGAAGGGCTCCCTATTTTGGATTCATTTGCACACAAACCTGGCATCTGGCTGAGATATCTCATGTTAGGCTGTCCAGTCTAGGTACAGCATACCTTGGTTTGAGCAACTCAGAAAGCTTTGTGGACCCCAAATGAGTAGACTGGTGAAGGTCAGTTACCAGAGTCCTGTTAGTTGTTTCCTCCATCAGCCTGTGGGGTTGAGCTGTCCACTTTTTCTTTACCATGGAGTCTCAGGCAGCAACACTACAACACTTGATCTGATATATCATCAAAATATCAATAGGTCCCACTGGTCTTAGGGCCGGGTTAGCAGTTCAACAATGGAGAACAGCAATTGGAGGGGAAGTCAAACAGGAGAGCCAAGATTTTTTAAATGTCCTTTTTCCCAGCAACGAGAAGCCCTCTTTCTCTATAGATAATACCATGGCATGCCCTGTAGTAAAGGCACATCAATTGACTCTCCATGTATATGGTGGTGGACTTTGCTTTGCCCCATCTGAAAGCCTGGGTCAGATCACTTGGTTTTATTCTCAGGGCTGAAGTACCTGTCTTGGGCCCAAATAATTTTGGTTAAAGTAACTATTGCAGCTCTCATGTACCTGATTTTTTTCACCTTTCATCCCATGATAGTCATGGATGAGCACCTATGTCATCAAGCAAGAGGGCAACTTAATTGATGGTGGAGGGTTTCTCAAATCAGACCGAAGGATGAACCAGGAGCCTAGTATGGGATCACATAGTCATTAGACATTCAGAATTCTTGTGTTCTTCACTGGAGGGCCTCAATCATGTCAGGGGGTTCTGTGAGTATATCTTGACCCAGACTTAACATTCTTTCTTTCATTCATTAACCTAGCAGTATCTGCCTAGCAGGATCCAATGCCCTGCCACAGCTCTTAGACAAGTGGACCTTCCTATGGCTACAGAATCCAATTGTTTAGACAGGTATGTCATAAGGTATTTTCATGGCCCCACAGTTTGGGTTGAAACCTCTTTCGTCTTTTGTTTCAAAACAGATGAAAAGGTTTTGAGACATCTGGAAGTTCTAGGGCTGGAGCTGAAGTCGGCTGTTTTTAAAGCCTCAAGTGCCTTTTGTTTAGTCTCAGTCCAGATTAGGGGCTTATGTCCCCCCCACCCTTGTACTGGTGTATGGATACCTTTGCTATTTTCACAAACTCTGGTGTGCAGAAGCAGCAGTATTCAGCGGCACCTATGAACTCCTGAGCCTGTCTCTTAGTCTGTGGAATTGGGACCTCATAGCAATCCTATTCAGAGTATTCTTTTTGCATCCCCTCAGCTGGTAGCCCAAATAGGTAGCCTTCTACAAAATTGGGCTTTCTTAGGTGACTTTTTATAGCCCAAAGTCTATAACTCTTGCAAGAGTTCCTTGAAGCATAGGAAGTCTGCATTTAGTGCCTTTAAATCCTGGGGAAACCTGGTCTAAGTATGTTGCCCACTGTAACCTCCCACTGGGTCTGTCCATTTAAAGACAGGTTGACTCACCTCTGCCAATAGAAGACTGAAGAATGCATTGTCCAGGTCCAAGACAGTGTATACCTCTTTCTCTGGAAGAGCCAGCCTCATAAGAATCAGCTATCTGGGTTTCTTCATACGCAAGAGAGGTATATTCCAGGGTGATTGACAGGGTACCAGGATGCCTGTCTCTTTAATCTAGGCAGTGTAAACTGCAATTTCCCCTTTTGTTTCCAAGGTCATTGAATATTGTTTAACCTGGATGGAAGTAGTTGAACTGGTTAGTTGAACAATTATAGAAGCTTGGTGTTGGGCCCGTCCTAGGGAGGGGGGTGTTCTTTTGACAGAGGGGGAGACACCAAAATTTTGCTGGGCGTCTGTAAGTTTAACTGTGTCTCGTCATCAGAGAAGGTGATGGTGGCTCCCAGTTTATGCAAAAGGTCTTGTCCCAGTCAGTTCTCTGTTGTTAAACATCCTTTGAGCTACCCAGAGCAACTGGGACCTACTTACATCTTCTAATTTTTTTTTTTTTTTAACTTTTATAACTTTCCCCCCTAATACATGGGGTTGATTGGGTGACAGAAGAGATCTTTTTAGCAGCTGTCTTTTATCTTGTTAAGAGGTACCTAGTGAGAATTGTTTAGGGTCTTCTTGGTCAATGTAAGACAGAAGGGAAAATCGTTTCTGTCTAGGCTGCATTGCTTGACAGTGTTCTCTGTGCCCAACCCATGGGCAGCTTTTTCACTTTATGATTTTTTTTTTAAAGAGAATGGTGGTCGTTGAGGTTTCCAATTATACAGACCATTGATTTTAAAGTGACATAAATCATAAAAGAGAAAGGAGCAAAACTTTCTCTTTTCCTTCGGGGTTAGCCTAGGGGATCTTCTCTCCTTCCTGTAGGTTGCTTAGAGCAGGCGAGAGTGGAGGAAAAGATCACCTGGGGGAAATAGTCCCCCCTCCTCATGTGCAGTCCACTTAGATGACAGAGGGGCCTGGGTGAGAGTCCCAGCCCCTCTTCACTTCCACACAGGGACCAACCCTGACTGCGAGGAGTCAAGCAACAAAGCAAACAAATGTTCCTGCTCCCACAGTGGGACAGGACAGGTGGAGGGGATTTTTAGTTTCTCTGGGCACCTTGACAGAGCCAAAAGATTCAGGTCCCCAACAGGAGGGGGAACAAGTTTTAAGCCATTGGGGAGAAGGTCTCAAACCAGAGCAAGCCACCAGAAAGTTTGACCAATGTTTAGGGTATGTCTTCCCATCCCAAATTATCCAGTGAAGAAAATCCTCCACAGGTGTGGCCAGCTGCTTGGGTTTTAATTGATTTCAGATGTAACCAACCTGGGGCCCAAGATGAGCCATCACGGGTGCTCTTGCAGAGGACCTGGGTTCAGTTTCTAGCATCTCCGTGGTAGTTCACAACTGTAACTCCAGTTTCAGGGGATCCAATGCCCTCTCCTTACCTCCTGCACACACGTAGTGCACACACACTCATATCAGCACACACATACTAAACAAATAAATAAATCTTAAAAAAATAAAATAAAATAAAAGTGAGAGGCCCTGTCTCCAAAACCAAGGTGGATGACTTCCTGAAGAACACAACCTGAGGCTGACCTCTGGTCTTCCCATTTATGCTCATATGTAAAGGCCTGCACTGCCAGAGTCCAGCCCCAGCGGGGTTCCAAACTCCAAGGAGGATGTGTTGTAGCCTCCTTACTTGGATTAGCCTCCCAGTGCTTGGCTGTGGTTTTTTTCTCTACAGCCTACAATATTGAAAACACCCTGTGATGCTAAGTTCTGCAAAAGGGCAGATGGAGTTTTGTTTTTCCTAAGCAGGAGAGCCAGGTCCTCGTTAGTATAGTGGTGAAGTATCCCCGCCTGTGGTCAATTTCCTTGAGTGCCAACACTTGTTTTGTGTTTTCTGGGTTGTTTTGTTCACTGTATTTAAGAGCCGAGTTCTTGAAGTAAAGTGGTTGTTGCTTGAGAAGTCTCTTCTCACTCAACCTTCTCTATGTGAGTTTGTCTTTTTATTTAATCCACAGGTCCTCGCCGTTGCTCGGGTGGGTTGGTTATGCGGGCGTAGCCAACAATGTGTAGAGTAGGTGAAAGAAGATTTGGACCTGGGGGAGCTGGCAGAAGGACTGGAAGAGTGGAGGGGGATTGCAACCCCATTGGAAGAACAACATAGGCTGGCCTGACCACCCAGCTCTCCCAAAGACTAGACCACCAACCAAGGAGTGTAGCTAAAGGGATACATATGTAGCAGAGGATGGCTCCAGATACATATGTAGCAGAGGATGGCCTTGGCAGATAGCAACGGGAGGGGAGGCCCTTGTTCCCGGGGAGGTTTGAAGCCCCAGAGTAGGGGGATGCTGGAGCGGCAGGGCAGGAGAGTGTGGGTGGGTGGGGGAACACTCTCATACAGGCAAAAAGAAGGGGGAGGGCAGATGTGGGGGAGGGGTGGCAGAGGGGTAACCGGGAAGTGGGATATCATGGGATGGGGGTTGGTGGAAGGGATAACCTGGAAGTAGTATATCATTTGAGATGTAAATGAAAGGAATGATCAATAATAATAAAAGAAAAAAAAAGAAGACTTGGACCAGGAAGTGCAGCTCACACACTCTGGTGCTGAGACAACTTAGGCCACCTAATTTATACATCTGTTTTTTTCACAGCTGAAAGGTTTATATTCGTTTCCTCATTTTCTTATGTACAGTCTCTTCTAAGAACTTCCTACATTTAACACTAATGTGAATACTGCACTTTTCCCCTTCCTTTCCCCCCTCAATCTCTATGGTTTCCTGCTAACCCATGGACTGTGTCAAGAAAGAGGAAACAGCTTCGGCAAGTAGTTAACATCTAACCCAGCGCATTATTCCATGACCGAGTTACTGTGGTTGGTAGCAATTGCGGCTACAGTGTAGAGATGACAGATGGCAGATGGCATGCCCAGGAAATTCTGACTTAATTATTGGCATCTAGCATCTCCCTGAATCCTAATCAGGATATCTCTTTTAATGCCAAGAGCTCTCAGCAAATTAGTAACCTGAGTCAGTTCTTCATCTTAGGTCTTGGAACCAATAATCCAGCAAGACCTTTCTAACCCTTTCATAATCATCAAGCTGTTGTTTAGAACAAGTCAGTGGACAGATTATTGTCAGAACTAAGTTCCCACCGGAAAAAAACATCTGGATGTTAGCTGATGTACCCAGACCAGGGCCTTGTGTTGACTCAGCCAAATTATCAACATTAACAGAGAAGTAGTGCTGATCTACTTCACTCTCACGATCCTCAGAGAAAACCAAGAATAAATCATAGGCCCAGCTTTCCTTTTCTGATTCTGAGGAAACATCTGTCATAGACAAAGTGAAAATAAAGACTTCCAGTAACAGTGCCAAGAGTGCAAATGCAAGGCAAAAGTGAACCAAGCATTCCCTCAGGAAAGGCCACAAGATTCTGCACAAATATCCCAACGGGTCCTTGCCATGTGGGGACTCAGCTTCTCAGGCCTTGCCATATGAAGATCCATCTGCATTACACTTGAGCACCATTCCCAGAAGACGCTTGGCTATTGCCAATGCATATAAACCTGTAAACACACACACACACACACACACACACACACACACACACACACACAGAGAGAGAGAGAGAGAGAGAGAGAAAGAGAGAGAGAGAGAGAGAGAGAGAGAGAGAGAAGGAAAGGGGTGCCCCAGACCACAAGAGCCTTTTGTTTGTGGACTGTACTGTTCAGGAGCAAAATCTTTATGATGTTCTTTCAATAGTTGCTGAATACAAGTGTGTACTCACTGAATGGAGACACATGCCATCTTGTTGAGGTCATGAACAAATATAAACATTTTTTTCAAGTACCATGGACACTTAATAGTCTAAGGATTTTTTAACAATTAAGTATGCTCATTCAAATGCAAATTTTACCTCTCAATAGGAATTTGAAGTGAATTTTGAAAGGGAGAAAAGAGAAACTTGTGAAAGGATCCATGTGAGTGTCAGGCTTTCTCTGACTGTACACTTAGATCTACCTGTAGTTAAAACTGACATCAAAAACAAAAAGTGAGCACGAGGGATATGAACATTTCATGCAGGAGTGGGACAGGACCAGTTTGATGTTTTTAGGTCATTTAATCTGGTGGTCATGTAGACATGAAAGCACTCTAGGATTCCGGATACTTCCTGGGAACCACTCTCCTGACTTCTGATCAATGGCCCAGACTCTTTCGAAGATTAAGGAAGAACTCAACAGGAAACTTGCAGAATAAGGGAAGGACACCAACACCAGACCATAAACCAGATGCATCTGGAAGAGTCCAAATCACGGAAAGAAAGAGTCAGGGTTTTGCAGCAGGCAAGTATGTTGGCAGATCAGGGCCAAGAAACATTACAAAGATCATACCCGCCATAGGTCTCACTCAAGAGATTTACTGGGGGTTGGGGAGCTCTCCTGAGTGGAAATGAGAGGGAGACAGAGATGGAGAGTGGGCTGTGACACTGAGGGTTTTATAAAGGATATGCAACAGTGGAAATGTGTTGCATTTGGCTGCAAGCGATGGTGTGGCTGATGGTGCTGAGTCACTGAAGGGAGGCTCGGGAACACCTGGCACTAACAGAAAGCAGTAGGCTAAGCACGACCAGCAGATTGGACTGGGCCATGAGAAAAGGTATAGAGGTCAAGAGAGGAGGGCTAAGAGAGTACCAAGAGCACATGGCCGAAATGGCATGGTTACATAGCAATGAGAAGCTGGGGAAGAAAAGTCTGTGAGCTGGAGAAGTTCGGGATAACAGGCAGAGTGAGAAGGGCTAAGAAGAGTCACAAGGACTGAGTGGGCCTGGAGGACAGCATGGGCTTTGGTATGCTAATGGACACCACAGATAGCCATTTTCCCCTTCTGACAATGTAAAGGATGGCTCCTTTGTTAGAAAGAAATTGGTGCCAGAATTGTGGGAGTAGAGTTTCCTTTGGACCTGACACCAGCCCACTTCCATTAAATGATAGTCCTTCTGTCCTTGAGACTCCTTTGCCTTGTCTGTGGTCTGCCCCACAAAGCCTGGGTAGTCTAATTTTGTTTTTACTTCTCAGTTATAAAGACATAGACGAACTAAGAAAACACACACACATACACGCACGCAACCTCATAGCACCATTTTCTAAGTTTCTTACATGTCTGATTTTTAGATTTCTATAACAGGTTCTAGGTTACAAATACAAGTTCTAAAAGGCCAAAGAGGAAAAAATATATTAGAAGCTTAACCTGCAAAAGAGCCTCATAGATCTTCGTATTATTCTGCCATTGGATATCGTTAAAAGAGGAATACTTACTAAGCTTTTCAAGTTGTCTGCCTCCATCTGCAGACACACAAACTGGCTGTGGATATGTAGAACACTGTGTTTAGTTCCAAGGACATTTTTAAATAGTATAAGACAGAGGCTCTGCTATAGGGCTAGTCATCCCATCAGGCTGAACTATGGGCACTCATTTAAACACGAGGTTACAGGTGTCATCCTATGGATCCACACACCTGTGTAAAGGAAGGGACGGGACTGAGGGGGAAGAAATATGCACTACGAAAGTGCAGCCAGCCAGCCTCTCTGATTCAGCTTTCAGAAACAACAGGGACTAGTTCTTCAGCCCTGCTCCCACTGCTAATCTGGAAGCTAGCAGTCTGTGTACAGCAAAGCTTAAAGATTTCCACTGGGGACATTGAGAGACCAGAGTCACCATGTCCCCTCCTCTCTTTGGACTCATAATAATATTAGCCATAATGCTTCTGTAGGTCTAGCCATAATGGCTCCCCAGGACTGGACTCAGCACAAAGCACTTTTACTAGCTCTGTTGTATCTGCAAATAATAGGTGTGTAAAAATAAAAATGTCTGATTCCTTCATTGAGTTATGACTACCTATACATCCGAATAAAGTAGATGTATATAACTATTGTAGATATAAATATTTTCCTGAAAGTGAATAGAGACTTACAATTGCTAACTGCTGAAAGAGCATGAGGGGTGTTATGTGCCATTCTGAGTACAGAATGCTGATATTACATTAACCAATTAGAAGTGATCCAAAATGTAGTAAAACCAGCTAAAAACATATGGCCAACAGAAGGAAGGGCCTAGAGAGTTCCTCATATTCTTGACACAGCTACTGTAGGACCTTTTCTGACCATTCTAGGAATATTAGTTAGACCATGCATTCTGAACTGTTTGACCCAGTTTGTTACCTCACAATTGGAGACCACCATAAAGCTACAAATGGTTATGACCTCAGAGCCAAATTATTAAAAAGTAAAACAAGAGGATCTTGAATGTTCACTTGCCTACACAGATTTTTATTTTATTTTATTTTATTTTGGAGAGTTGGTTAACTCGTCTTTAATATGCTGACTGGCCCAGCCAGCAAACCCAGTGAACTCCAGAGACTGGGTTCTGATCTACAGTTACAACATTTATAGGCTAGAGCATCATTCTAGTCTCTTTTGTTATTGGTGGGCTTTAAAAACATTATTGAAAATAACTTTTTCAAACAGTATATCCTGATAATAGTTCCCCTCCCACATTTCTTCCCAGATTCTTCCCCCACACATCCATGCCTTCTTTCTCTTTCAAAAACAAGCAAATAAAAACAAATAAATAAACAAGCCAGAATTTAAAAAGAAAGAGCACAATGCACACACACACACACACACACACACATACACCCTATTAAAACACAAACTCAGAAACCATAATAAACTAGTAAACGGCGAGTAAGACCTCTTCTGTAAGGCCTGTACAAGTCTGCACTCCTGCCAACAGTGGTAAGTTTCCCTTCCTGCACATCCTTGCCAGCTAGAGCTGTCATTCGCATTACTGATGTTGGCATTTGGCCTGGCATAAGAGGAAACCTCAAAGAAGTTCTTTGATGCGCATTTCCCTGATGATGAAGGATGTAGACTTTTTTCCTCAGCCACTTGCGACACAGAATTTTAAACTGGAGCCATAGTTAAATAGCTCCAACCAGGATGAATGATGCAGGAGAAACTTGAAGTAGAATTGATGCTATGAAAGACTTACCAATAAACCTTCTTAGGATATATTGAGTTACATAAAGTAGAATTTAGCTACTGGACACTGCCTCCAATGTGACTTGGGGGCAAGCAGTACACTAACTAGGCCTGTTAGAAACTACAGGAAAGAAAATTTTGTGTCATAACTGAAGTTTAGGGTTGTTGCTAGGGTTTCTGAGGAAACTTTTCTGCTAATGCTTGCTCATCAAGATAGGCCTGCACTTAGGCTCTATTCCCTTTAACAAAAGGAGAAAAGCCTAACTTACAACCAGCCACTAGACCCACCCGCATATCAAACAAGTGCCTCTAATGGGCACCTCAAGTATGCAGAACCATTAGGTTCTGGTCTACTGTTAAGTCCCCTGTGCTCTTAACACGAGAAGTATAATTCTGCCAAGTGGGCAAGGTGGATCTGGGTGACAGCTATTCAGAAAAGAACAAGGCTGGTGTAGTTCAGAAATTACCCTGGCAATATCTTTGTTGTGTAAATTTCATTTCTGTCCAAGTACCAGACTGTGGGCTCCTGTATCTGTTTAAATTGCACAAAGTATAACCTGGGACCAAGACCACAGGGAGATTTAAGGATGACAGTATATGTGGAGTGTATAAGTCCAAGGTCTATATAAGCTGTGAAGTTTTCAGTTTGAGTCTGGTTCCTTTTTGTGCATTAGCCAGAAACAGTTGCATGAATTATTAAAAAGCCTTTTTCCTTTATTAATCCGTGACTGGAGTGATTTCTCAGTGGGAAGGCTTATTAATTCTGTAACAATGTTTTGCAGACACAATTGAGCACATCTCACACTGAAGCATAACCAGGACTGAAAACTAGTCATGAGAGTCACAGAATTAAACCCAACCCTTCGATCTGAGCAAGGACAACTTCTAACAAGTAAGGATGAGGGCAAAGCAAAGGAAAACCTTACAGAGGCTCCCCATAAGCCATTTCTTTCTGTGAGTGAGGAAATGTGCTTGTTACTTAGCTACCAACTATCAGAGGAGAGGAATGAATTTACATGACTATAGACGAAGATCTCTGAGGCTTTAAGAAATCACCAAAAAAAGACTTTAAATTTACAAAGATATTTCAGGGAAATTCTTTTAGCAAGAAAGCACTAATTGTTCCTAAACATTTAGGCCATGAGAACTTTGGATGGAGCTTCCATCCATGAGATGGGGCCTGCACTGCACTGGAAAAGCCACAAGTGACTGTATCTGATCATCCAGGCATAACCTCGTGCACCTTTCCCTAGACTCATGTCTTGAGCACTGTCCTTAACATCTTAGTTCCCAATTGTCAAGAACCAGAGAAAGACAACCCAAGGTGAGGTCCACTAAGGAAAAAGCAGCTCTCTGACTTGAATGTCTCTGACATGGTAATGAGAGACAATTGAAAGCTGTCATAGAGAAATAACACAAGGAAAAAGCTTTTTTTTTGTTCAGACAAAGGAAAGATCAATGAAGGGACAGCAGAACAAAGTGAAATAGAACAGAAGAGAAGCCAGAGTCACCTGTTTCTCCTGCCAGAACATGAGATGTACTCGTGATTTAAGAAGTGTGCTTGGTTCCACATAATATTTTGCGGTTATCTTTCAACTACTTCTCTGTTCTGCTTGTGGACACACCCATCAGTGGTGAACAGAGCCCTCTGACCCTCAATTCATTTTCCCATTTGTCTCTGCTTCTATCCTACATATGTTCTTCCAGCTGTGCCTCACTGTCCCAAGGCAGCATGCTGCCCTCTGAGCTGTCTCACCAGCCCCTATACTCACCTTTACTGCTTAGTCTTCTGACTGAAGAAAAAAATTACTGACACACACACACACACACACACACACACACACACAGAGAGAGAGAGAGAGAGAGAGAGAGAGAGAGAGAACAGAGATAGAAAGTCTTTGGGGAAAAAAACATTTAGAAAACAATTATGCCCTTTACATGCACATTTTATTTTTCTATTTGCTTTACTTATTTAGAACTACATTGTATTGTTGGGCATAGTGGCACATGCTTGTAATTCTAGCAGTCCAGATGCTGAAGCAAGAGGATTACCACTTTGAAAACAAGTTGAGCTACATAGCAAACAAGACTTAAAACAAAACAAAACAAAACCCACCACACTATCTTTATGTAGGTAAAAGCATCTCATCCACATGATAGATGAGGCTCATCCCTCCTTTGTTGCAGTGAGGCCCTCACAGTGTCTCTCTTACTTGTGCCACTTATTCTGTCTCCTTTGGGGACATTAGGCTATCCTATCTCTATTATGTCCTTCTGATTTTCTTTCTTTTACTCCTGTAGCCACCGAATCGTCTATTCAGTGCTTTATTCATCTAAAGAGGGTTAATATTTTGTAATATTAGGTTTTTCCATCTAAGAATACAGTATTTGATTCCTGTCTTAGTTACTTTTCTATGCTGTGATAAACACACGACAAATATAGAAGCAATAGTTTATTCGCTCTTACAGTCCCTGAGGATTACAGTCTATAATGATGGGAACAGTGTGGCAGCAGGTCGCAGATATGCATAGCTAGAGTTGGATTCTAAGAGCTGAGAGCCCACATAATAACTCAGGCACACGACAGAGAGATCGCTAGGAATGATGACACAAGGCTTTGACAGTCAAACCTGGCCCCCAATGACACACTTTTTCCAATAAGGGCACATGTCTCCTCAAACAGTGTCAACAAACTGGAGACCAAACATTCAAATCTCTGACCGTAAGTGGACACTGACCAAACACCACAGTTCTATGTAGACAGAGTTTGTGTCCCTTAACAATTTATTATATTTTCCTTTTGAGTCATACTGTTCTTGTCCAAGTAAGTCTTTAAAATTTTATTGTTTTTGTTGCAGGAAACATTACAACGTTTTTCTATTTTTATTCCAGAAATTCTATTTTCTACTGGGAAAAAGCAATCGATTTCTTGAAAGGAATTATCATGTCTTGAGTCAGCTTACCAAATTCCTTTGATGGTTTTGCTGTAATCCTCAATCATAAGACAACATGGATGGTCCTTCCCCCACAATATTTATTCATGCAGCCTATGAAACCAGCCACAGCCCCACCTCCTCTGAGAAGCTTTCCTCTGACACTTCGGTGTTGGCAGGAGTCCTTGTTTGCTCTTTCCTACTACCTTGTGTAAGATTGTGTGGCTTGCGTTCATTACCCTTCATCCTAGGTGTCTGTCTGTGTACAGCCTCACTCAGTGGACTTTGAGCTCTGTAGATCATGGGCCAGGCATTAAATCAAACAAATTGACATTCTCGGAAAAGAAGCATCATATGTGGAAAATACCAAATTTAAAAAGAATCAAAAAGTATTGCTGTTAAACTTCCTTAATTGGTAACAGTTGTTAACAATCTAGAAAAACCTCCACTTTTAAGACTATTCTGTTCTATTATTCTTGGTGTCTATGAATGGTACAGATATAAGATATTCAACTTTTTTCTGGTACTGGGGACTAAACTGGAGGTATTCTGCAAACTAGAAAAGCACTCTACTACTGAACTGTATCCCTAGGTTTTATTATATAGCTCAATGAACTAATAATTGTCCTGCCTTCACCTCCCAAAATCTAATGGTCTAAATGTGCACTGTACTGTGTTTCCTTATTAGTGAGGTGCTATGTAAAAACACAGTGTGGTAAGGAGTTTGAGCCAGCTCCAAAAACCTTGACTGTTTTCATTGTGTGTGTAACTCAAGAATTCATTCATCCTATAAGCTACTGTTTACTGAGAACTTATTGTCTTATTCTATTCAGGCTTCTGTAAACCACCACAGCATGCCTCTGGAGGGAACTCAATCCATCAGACACTTTGGCTTTGGTCCAGTGAGACACATTTTGGTCTGGTGTCTTCTAGAACTGTGAGAATAAGCATATATTGCTTTAAACATTCCAGGTTTGTTACTGATTTAATATAGTACTAATAGAAAGTTATGGAAGCTGAAGAGATGGTGCTTATGGCAATGTCCTGCCAGGTGAACATCCATCTTAAGGGAAGTTACTTAAGACACAGGATGTTCAAAGAGAAGTAAAACATTACATACTGCAGGGAGCCTCCTTCATTCAAAGACTTCAGGAAATCTCTGAAATTTACCAAACATATTAGGTTCCATCTGGTCCACGTATAAATAGAGAGAGACAAGCTAAGCAGCCTAAAAGAGGCTCGGGGAAGCTGAGGTACCTGTGCAGTACACTCCAGGTTTCTGAATTCTGTGTCACCCTTCCTGCTTTTGGAGTTGCAGCTCTTATAAGCAACACCCTCACCTCTACTGTAAGTAACAGAAATCATATTCAGGAGTTTGCCATGTTGGACGTTGATGGTATCCTTACTTTGGTCCGTCATTTGTTCCCAATCCGAGTGAGCAGTTTTTTGTTCATGTCTCCCCCAGAAAGTGTCACACAATAGATGGCTCAGTGGTAAAAAGCACATACTGTTCTGGAATACTGAGGTTAGTTTCCTGAACCCTCATGAGGGGGCAATCACCGATTCCTATAACGGCAGTTCCAGGGGTTTTCAGGGCTCCTTAGGTACCCACACACATACCATACATTCACACAAACACAGACACATAAATAAAAATAAGAAAACGAATATAGTTTGAATTTTTTTAAAAAAAGAAAATGAATAGAGACCGGTCAGACTGGCTAAGGGGCTAAGGGACCATGATGATAGGACTGGGGTCAGAGGCTCAGCTGGTGATGAAACACAGAGAAAGCAGGTCTTCACCTTGTTTTAGGAGAGCCAAGAGACTAACTAGAAAGATCTACCACCATCCACATTCCAGAACCTAAAAGTCACAAAACAAACCCAGGAGTCAGGAGCCAAGTCAAAGCACATCAGGAGGATACAGAGAAAATGAAGGTTCAGAACAGGGGAATTCTCAGAGTCCCAGTTCACATCAGTTCCCTGTGGGCACCAGAGGACAGAGGACACTCTAGCTGATTGACTGGATGACCATCTTGTTAAGGCCATCTACTTGTTAGCAGATAAGCGTCATCTCATTTGTCCCACTAATCACTGGGCATTGTGCCCATTTCAACCCTTGTTTTTAATGTAGAAGCCAGTTCTAACAGGTGGGGTGCTTTGTCGACAAAGAAAGTGGTAGAAAAAAAAAAAAAAAAAGAAAGTGGTAGGAGCAAAGGTGGGGATGACTTCAGAGATTCAGGCTAAGGAGTCCCGCTCCTGCTTTCATTCCATGCCTCTTTCCACTTCCGTAAAGTTGCTTGTTGACTGAATGTCTGTGTGCATAGTTCAAAGCAGAAAAACAGTGACATCGTTGAGATACTCACCAGGTCGGTGAGAACTTGAAAGTGAAGTTAAAAATTAAGCAGCCATGCCAAATACAGACTCTCTGTCCTGAGAGCACAGGGTCAAACCTGGCAGCGTCGGTTCCCACGTGACTTATTACATTTCCCTGTGAAGGGAGGAAGACACAGGAACGCATTTTTTTGTTTTTTTGCTTTTTTTTTTTTCAAGCTAGCTTTCTAGTCTAGAGCTTCAAATACTAGTTTAATGGTGAAGGTAAGTGTTTTTCTTCATTTAAATAGGATGTTAATCATGAAGCTATCAGAGATGCATTCAAGGGAGGAAGTAATGTTAAGAGAACTCAAAAACACACCGACTGCTGCCTGAGGACCTCCTTTTGGGAATGGTGTCTGTTCTGGAGAAGAAGAGGCTTTCTTACAAAATAACTATCCAATCAAGATTCTAAGGTTTGAGAGACCGCTGGTATCGAGGGCCACTGTGGATCGTGGTCACTAGCCGGAGGAACCTGTGAGTATTGGCTGTGGTATGTACAATTGGCTTTGGCTGCAGAATGAAACACCGAATGAGAACTGACAAGGTTTAGCTTTGGGACTGTGCTTAAGGAGTCTTTTCCGGTTTCAATATAATCGCTCTCGCCCTCTCAAGACGAGGAGAATGGCAGAAGGCTGAGTAAGATGGAAATCAAGACAACTGAATGTTTCTGGAAGGCTTCCTACCTTTGTACAGTTAAGAGGTCCCCGGGGAGTCTATGGTAGGTGCCCGTTTTGATTGATAGCCATAGTGGACCGCATTTAGTGAGGATAGATACCTCTCTCGTCCTACCCAGAGGGAATCCCGACTAGGAAGGGAACTGCGCGAGGCTACACCTGAGCTGTGAGCCCCCTATGGATAGCGCTACAGTTGAAGTGCGTTTGGCTTTTTGGCATAACTCTGCCTAGGTTTTTCCATTTCTGGTCTCCAAACATTTTTTTTAAACAGTGATTTAACTTATAAATACATTGGTTGAATGACCTACCCAGTTCCTCAGAAAAGCATAGAGCTAATGAGTTGCCTAACACTCCAGGGATTAAATATTTTCCTCTTGTTCTTTGCCGCCTGTGGCAAGATGAACACTTTCTCATTCAAGGCAGAAGAACGCACTTTTAAAAAAAAAGTTTAAAACCAAACATTTTATCAAAATATTTTTATTTGCTATATGCACGTATTTGCTCATGGATCTGAGATGGTCTAACACGGAGTGAGTGGGGACATAGTGGTGGTCACTGCTGTTGTTAATGTCAGTGACATTTGACAATGTAGAACTCCTTGGAGGTACACACCGCATACTTCTTTTCATGAAAACAGTCCCATGAAGTAATTGTGTCGAGAGTAATTGAAGTAAGAGTATTGCCCTCTCTTTCCCTCTGAAATAATTACGGCTCTAAGAGTTTACGAAACTTGCTATGGTTTGCACAGAGTGAGGATTCAGGCTCTGAACTTCTGGCTCCTGATATTTGAACAATATGCAACATTTGCTTTGAATAAATCAGGAGACTGGGCTAACAAAACTATGCAAGGTAAGCATGTTGTTAGGGGAAATCAAAGAGTATTAGAAACATTATTACGACAAAGCAATGAGTTCGAGACAAAGACTAGGATGAAGCTCCTTATGCAACTATGTCTATATCACCATTCCCCTCAAAGAAAACCTATGTGTGCCTTATGCATAGCCATCTGTCTATATTCCCTTTCCTCCAATACAACCGATATTGTCTCAACCCATTTTAAGTATAAATTTTGCTTTGACTTAATTTGAACTTTGTGAGGCTGCACCCGAGCTGTGTTTCTAGATCTACCTACAACTTTGACACTAGGATTCACTACCATTTCCTGAATGGGAAGGCCTTTGAAATGTTTAATGGTCTCAGGGGTTTACAGTTAGACTCAGAACAACTGTCTTCATCAATAACACTAATGGCTTGTGAATTCATAAGCCCTGGTGATTGTTTTAGAAGCATAGTTTCATTATCATATTATGGAAAGACTAAAGTTTGGTATGCCCAATTTTTATACTTGTCTTATGAAAAGGAGAAGCCATCAACAACAAAGCAAACAGAAGGCTATTAAGACAGAATTCAAATACTTGAATGCAGTAGGAGCTGTGTGACTCCCCCTCCACACACACACACACACACACACACACACACACACTCACACCCCTACACCCCTCTCTGCCCAGTGTTGGTGGAATGTAACTCAGGAAGTGTTTGATTGGCACACATGAAGTACTTAGGGCCAATCCTTAGGAGAAACAAGAGCCAGTTGTTGGGCCGTGGCGCGGGGAGGGAGCACAGGCGGGGATGGGAGTGTGAGCCGCCTGTGCTACTCTCCCGCTCCGAGCCCTGTTCTGACCGTGGCACGATCCTGCACACCCAGAGTGCGAGCCGCCTCTGGTGCTCTCCCACTCCGCCCCCGGTTCCAGTTCCGGTTCTGGCGTGATCCCTGGGAGACCTGCCTGTCAGCGTCAGCATGCGCCCGTATCCAGTCAGGTCCTGGCCGTAGCACAATCCCTGCGACTGCTGTCAGCGCGCGCCCCACCACCTGGTCCAGAGAGTGGATCTCTTTTCGGGCTGAAAGTGTTATAGCTCGTTGGACAAAAGTTTTCAGATACCAGGGCAGTTTTGCACCTTTATTCCTTCTGGATAGCGGGTGGAGGGCCCGTGCAGAAGCCGGACTTACTGGGTGGGCAGGCAGGTGGAGTAGAGAGAGAGAGCTACTTAGGTCCGGATGCTCTGATATACTGTTTGGGAGGGGTCAGGGGTTTGGTAACCGATACTTTCCATTGGCTTGGTTTGGGGACTTTGTGGTGCCTCATTTGCTTGTGGGGGACTCAGAGTTGCTTTCTACGTGACAAATCTCACATGCCAGACCTCTCTATATATAGGGGTTGTAAAGGCTGTGGCTGGTTTTACAGGAGTCTTCCAGGAGCGTTGGCTAAAAACATAGTCTGGTCTCTTGTGAAAAATGTCATGGGGTCTCCCAGAATTTTCAGCCTTTGCTCAACCGGGTGTCAGATTGTCTGCCACAGACCAGTGCCCCACAGGCATACATGAGGTACTTAGGGCCAATCCTTAGGAGAAACAAGAGGCTGTTAAGACCATTCATTCCTTTGCATGAGACTAAAACAGAACGAGCAGAATAGGTTTATAATAAAGAACAGAAAAAAACAAGAGACAACTGAAGGGCTTTTCTTTAATATTCGAATAGAAGTTCAACTTCCACTTTTATCATCAAATTTCCTTTGGGAATAAATGATTAAAACTTAGAATATTTCAAAATGAAGCTAGTTGTTGTTTTTTAAACTTAAGTTTAAAATGTTAAGGAAAAAAAGAGGAGGCTGTACTAATAAGTAGAAAAGCAGGCAGTCTGGCCTTTGGGAGACGGCGCTGACTGTGAACGGCAAGCAAGAGGCGACTGTCCAGTCTTCGGCACACATTTTCTCACCAGTGAAGCGTGTACCTGGAACAGACGACCTGTGTCTTTTGCCTCATCCAGATGCAAATTTCACTTGGAAGCCTTTCAGGTCAGAGCGCCAGCCAACATCTGTTCTGGTGCTAATCTGTTCTTGATAGCAGTTGAGCCTACATGTGGGTTCATTGTGATACAATACAGTTTCAATTAGCCCCAGCTTTCAGGAGGCAGAAATAGGAAGATCAGAAGTTCAAGGTCAGCCTGGTCCACTAACTCTGTCACAAACAAACAAACAAACAAACACAAAAAAAACCCAAGAATATCTCAAAACTTAGATGTGTAATAGTTATTTATTAACTAATTTGGCTCCTATCTATTAATCTTTCTTTAAGAACATGGTTGGGCTGAGGAGATAGCTCAATTGGTAAAGTATTTGCTACACAAGTGAGAGACCTAGGTTCAAACCCCAACACCTACAAACAAAACAAAAGTTTGGTGGCATGTGTTTGATCTCCTAGTGGTAGGGAGGTAGGGACAGAAGTACCCCTAAAGCTTCCAGACCAGCCCAATCTGCAAACCCAGGTCCTGGTGACACACACTAATTCAACGAACAAGATGGACAGCTCTTGAAAAATGACATGTGAGTCTGATCTCTGGCCTTCACATGCACACATTACAATAGATAGTTTTGGATAAAATTATTTATATTTTCCATGATGGCCTCTGTCCTAAGGTCATTTAAGAGGGTGAGAATATCTTTTTAAATTGGGGTTCAGAAAGTATAAGATCCTAAATTATGAAATATACATACAATGCAGGTGTTTTTAACAGTTGTTAAAGATACAATCTAAGATGGATATAATTTATAAGATTCTTAGAAAGTGTATTCTTCCCTAAAAGAAGCAAATGTATATATCTCTCTGAAAAAGATGCAAATACTGAATTAAACATGTCCATATTTGGAGCTACAAATTTTATTTGCTTTTTAAAGTAGCTAAATTAATTTATGATTACAGCAGAAACCCTCCATTCAGTATAATTTTATAAATGTTTTAAAAAGATAGTGTCAGCTCAATAAAATGCTCATTTTATAAAGTAGTAAAGAATATTCTAATCACAGAAGGGAAGACAAGACTTCAGGAGTTTGAATCAGCTGCTCATATTATATCTGTCCTCAGTCAGAAGTGACTAATGCATGCTCAACACTTTTTCCACTCTTAGGAAGTTCAGGGTCCCCTGCTAGGGAATGGTGCTACCCACATCGACTGAACCTTCTCGTCCCAGTTAACATAATCAAGTTACTCTCACACAAGGGGACCCATAGGCCTACCTCCAGGGGATTCTAGATTCTACCAAGTTGACCATTAACACTGAGCATCACAGCACGGGAAGGTCACGTAGCATCTTCAAAGAAGATACCACAAAACACTGTGCTTGTCCGAAGAAAACAGAAAAAAATGGTCAGATGAGAGTAAAGACTTCTCTGGAACCATCTTCTTCAGCTTTGGGACTTGACTGCTCTGTTTTTTGTGACCAAAAGCTGAAGAAGATGGTTAGGAAGTACCACTGCTCTAAGTAATGGTACTTCCTAGCATTGAATGGTTCTCTGTGGTTCCTTCTTTCAGTTTTATAACACCACTGGAAGGTTCAAGAATTTGCTCTAAGGATTTACAATTAGAGTCACTCTTAAAAACACAATCCTCTGAAAGCATAGTTAGAACATACAAGAGCCAGAATGTGGAAGTCATAAAGAAGAAGAACAAACAAACAAACAGTCAGTGCCCACCTCCTCCTGATTCCTAGAGGCAGCATGGGCAGGAGGAGGACGTGTGTCAGTCTCGCATGATGTTCTTCTCATAGGTCAAAGCCTGTCCTGGTGAAAGTGATTTGGAGCAGAGGGAAACTCCACCACAAAGTGCACATCATTTACCAGAGAAACAAAATGGATGAGAAGCCTGCCACCAGGAAAGGTAAGGCACTGCCCTCTTTGCAGGTAGTTTTAGAAACCCAGTGCTTGGCTCCAGATATTTCATCCACGATGCCTTTTCTTTTTATCATTCCCCTGGACGCTCTTAGTGAAACATCAGACCCAACCTCAATCCCAAGATGTCACTTGCTTTTTATTGTTAGGAGACACCATGGATTAATCTTGCAGAAATCAAACCCAATGATCAATAAATCCTGTATCCAAGGGATGCAATGAGTTTTGAACAAGTGATTTAAAAGCAAAGAGCCAATTTAGCTGTTTTACAGATCCCTGTGGAACATATTTGCCGAATGTCTGGCCATTTCTTCTGAGCTTGGCAACTTAAATTGATATCAAAATAATTCATTTGCAGGCTACTGGTTCTACCCATGAGGCTATTTGGAGATTTTGTCCATTTATTTTTATGTTTCTTCACAGAAACTATTTATGCCCCACAAGTCATAGTTTTGCAAATATGCAGGAGAAAAAAGCCTAACCCATCAGTCACATGGAAATCCTTCTAATATCAACCCATTACTTTATTTCATTGGGAATAGACACAGAATATCAGTATACACCTTATACATATACATATTGAAAATATGATGAATGCATAAATACATACATGTGTATTACAACTCCGTTGAATACTCTTTTGTATCATTTTACCTATAAGTTTAGCAAAATTGTTTCTCCATATTTGTTTGAAAAGCTGAAAAACCATGGAGGCAGGGTCTAGTAACACACAAGGTTGGGGGGAGTCCATGAAGTATTCGTAGTACTGTGAAGTATCAGCTCTCAGCTGGGCATGGTCATGAACACCTGCAGTCCCGGGTGTTCAAGAGACAGAGCTGGGAGCATCCGTTGAGCCACAAAATGAAAAGAAGGAGAAGAAACTGGCAATAATCGGGGAGAGAGCTCAGAATGGAAAAGGAGAAGAATGTTATTTCTCTGATAATCCAAAGGAGACTCCTGAGACATAGAAGTGCTGTCTGTGAAAGGCAACTGTCACGTCAAATCTCACAAGCTCTGTGAGAAATGAATGTTCTACATGAGCTGACCTGTTCCCTTGGATTGCAGAGAGGTGCCATTCACGGTTGGCTCTGCCATTATCTTCCCAGTGTCTTATTTTAGAGCAATGTAGCACAAAATCCTTGCATTGAGGTTTTTCCTTTCCTTACCATCTGTCCCCAAACTCATCCTGCTTACTAAACCCAGCAAAATAATATAGCAACAGTGTTTGGAAGAAATATGTGGGTGAGGAAGGAGGCACCGGGATTAGCTCGGCCTGATGACAACTGGTTTATAGTTTCACTGTCCTGGAAGGCTGAGGCAGGAGAGATGGCAAGCTCCTGGGCTACAAAGTGAATTCAAAGCCAACCTGGGCAACTTAACAAGATCAGTCTCAAAGGCGTTCTAAAAGGGGCTGGAGACCAAGCTCAGTGGCAGGCTGCTTGCCTAGTAAGCACATGCAAAGCCTGGATTCAATCTTCAGTATGAAAAAAGAAACAAAAACCAAGATAGTAGTATTGATTAGTGTCATCTGGAGTTCTTTCATATTTAACCATAGCAGAAATGGAAGGCAGCAGTTTTCTTTCGGGTTCACTGTGTGACTCTGTGTCCTGCCTAGGGTCAGGTTTCTGCTCATTACGCTATGCGCTGGCTCTCATCATGCACTTCTCCAACTTCACCATGATAACGCAGCGTGTGAGTCTGAGCATTGCCATCATTGCCATGGTGAACAGCACCCAGCATCAGGACCCAGCTAATGTATCCACTGAGGGGCCTGGGATGGACCTCCTCAGTAACCAGAGCAGAGGCATCAAGGACTTTAGTACCCGGGTGAGTGTGGTGGAAGAGAGGGCTCTGACAGAAAATAACAGGCAAGAACAGGGAAGGAAGGCTTCAGTCTTGACTCTGCAGATTATAGAATTCAACCATACATTGAAAAAGACTGAAGTGATTCAGGCCATTGCTTGAATAATAATAATTTTTCACTGAAGTAACATTATAGATATAAGTTGTAAGAAAAATGAAAGAAAAATTTAAAAATAGGACTAATAAACTACTTGAGGTTCTTCAAAGAAAAACTAGTTACTGTCTAGGGAACCCTTCTGGGTTGTCCCATTCTATGTGACTCCTGGCAGCTTTCATAATTCTTTAAGCTACTTACGGCTCAGGAAATTATATAGGGTGACTAGAAATGCTTATGAGTCTAGTCCTGTGGAGAATCCATCTCCACTCTTCTCCAGTCAGTAGCTCCCTGACTGTGGCTGAGTAAGGCAGTTTGTCAACTATTTAAATTCCACCCCAGCATTTCTGTCCAGCTTAGATATGTGTGGTTCTTTTCATTCTCTTTTTTCATAAGCTACCATGTTTTACCAGTTCCTCTACTAATCAATGAGTTAAATAGTACCTTTATCACAGGTTCATTGCATATTTGTTTAAGAACGATAAAGATACCCTATTTTTGTAGGCATGCTTTAACCTGTCATTTATTATGCAGTCCTAATGTTATCCCTATAATCCATGAGTTAGGACGGTGTTAGAATGCACCTACTCATCCACACTCCCATGCTCGGGAACTCTAGGCACCTTCAAGTTAATTGACCTGTGTCTGGACATGCTGCGTCCCACCAGAGCCTGGTCTCCTTCCTCAGCACACTCCTATCCACCAGTGGCCGAGGAACTTCTCTGCTCAGAGCCAGGCACTGTCACTGTCAGTGTGGGAGCAGTTCATATACCAGATGCCGCAAGTCTAAATGTGCTTTTCATCCAATGGGAATGTGTCTTACTTGCTTTCTTCACACAAATCCTAGGCATTTTTTCAAAAGATGCCTCAAAATCGCTCCCTCTCTTGGATCTTCTTAAACTGTTCTTCCTTCCTCAAGTTTTCTGTTCTATTTATGTCTGCCTTCAAATATTAATTCTAACATGAATCATATACTCTGAGCTATAATGATCTTTTTTCTTTGTTTATATTTTGAGACAGGGACCCTCTGAATAGCCCTGGCTGTTCTGTCCTAGTATTTGTTATGTAGATCAGGCTGGCCTTGAGCTCATAGAAATTTGTCTGCCTCTGCCTCCCTAGTGCTGGGCTTAATGGCATGTTCCACCAGTGCCTGGCTACTAAAAGTCATTTTAAGTTAATAAAGTATTTCTTGTTTTACATCCTTTGCTAATCTAATTTATAATATGATTCCAGATCTCGATCTCTAGGGACTATTAAAGTACTGAGTTAATATTTATCTTAGTAACTTGATTCTTTCAGGCAGTCCATACATAACAACTAAATGTGATTTTTATTTTTCAATCGGGTTAATTTTGATAAGAAATCAGCAAAGTTGTGTTCACTTTATTCAATGTGAGTCAGTGGCACTCAAGTTTTTAAAGAAGCTCTTTAACATGGAAGCCATCCTGCTGCTGTTCTCAGACTCTCATCTGTGTGATCATTTATCTTTTCAAGAAGATTTATTAATTTTTCTATGTGTGAATGTTTGCCAGCATGCATGTATGCCTTCCAAATAGGTGTCCCATGTGTTCTCAGAAGCCAAAAGGACATCAGATGCCCTGAAGCTAAAGTTACAGACAGTTGTGAGCCACCACGTGGGTTCTGGGAACCAAACCTGCATCCTCTGCAAGAGCAGCAGGTACCCTTAACAGTCAAGACATCTCTCTAACTCCATAATCATGTATCTTTATCTCTTTTCTTCATTTCTTACAATGAAAATTTTCTCTCCTGTTAAGGGAAACAAATTAGGGATAGATTTTGTTATTTGTAAAAACAAAAAATAGGTTAAGTAAAATTTTGAGGAAAAAAAACCTAAATAAAACTAAGTATTTATAATAGAATTATAATAGAATCTCTTGAATACAGAACAACTTTGGGTATAAAGTAGATTTTCAAATCAGGATTTCTTAGCAAAGAGGACGCCCCTACTAACTACTACTAACCCTAACCCTTTCCTTCTTTTCCAGGCTGCTGTTTATCAGTGGAGCACAGAGACCCAGGGCATCATTTTTAGCTCCATCAGCTACGGAATCATACTAACGTTAATACCAAGTGGATATTTAGCCGGGATATTTGGAGCAAAGCAGATTCTTGGCGCTGGGTTGCTTGTCTCATCCCTGCTTACGCTGTTCACTCCGCTGGCTGCTGACTTCGGGGTGATTTTGGTCATCGTCATTCGCACAGTTCAGGGGATGGCACAGGTATCCAGATATTTTTCTCAGACTGAGTGGGCTACAGATTCCCAACATCTGCAAAACAACAAAGATCTCAATGACTTTTGTTGCAGGGAATGGCGTGGACCGGTCAGTTCACAATTTGGGCAAAGTGGGCTCCGCCACTTGAACGGAGCAAGCTCACCAGCATTGCGGGCTCAGGTGAGGATGCCTAAGTGTCTCAGCAGGTTGTGATTTGCTCTGTTCTTCTGTGACTCAGATGATTTCAACAACCAAGAAAAAAATGGAGCAATATGAGACAATTATGTAACAAGGAGACACATACATCTGTGATGTAAAGCCTCAGGCTTAGGGGTTGGGCCAAGCACTGTGGCGTATGTCAATCCAAGGCTAAGGCCTAATTGGGGAAAATGCTGAGCTTTATGAAAAGTAGAAATGAAATTTGTCATAGTGGCTATTGCCTGTCATCCTAATACTGAGGAGGCAGAGGCAGGAGGATTGTGAGTTTGAACTCAGCTTATATTATAGAAAATTACATTTTCTTGAGACTCTGTCTCAAAAAGGAAAAGAGAAATGCATAAATGAAAAACATGTTACACTCACATTTCAAGAAAACATTGGAGGTCAAAATAAGGACTCAAAGAGGCCAAGAGCAAAATCGACTGGAAGGTGAAATGTTCACATCATTCTACTATTCTGAGCTAGGTAGCTCATATAACTCTCTTATGTACATGCTATTTTTGTGCTTTTGTCTCCCAGAGAAGGGAGTTAGTGCGTGTAGAGATTAAGTAAATGGTCCAAATGCAAACAGTAAGTAATAGAACCAAAATTTAAGCCCAGGCACTTTGTTCTCAGAGCACACATTCTTGGTCATAATGCAAGAAGGACCCTCATAATGTGTGGTCTCACCAAGGCCCCCTCAGGGCGACTGCACAGCAGCTCGTAGACCTGATAACACATATGTAAAGGACAGATCTGAGGTTCTATGAACAGCTCACTCATGGGTCCAGCACAAGCCACATCCTGCAGTCAGTTCCCTCATAGAAAGCCCCCTGCTTGCTTCTCTACCATCACTGTCATGGCTTCCTCTATCTCCAAATGCTCCCAGCTAGTCTTTCTTCTCTGGCTGGATTTCCTCTTTCCATCAGTGCTAATTTATTTTTTGTACTGCTGAGACTGTTTTGCTCGTCAGCTTGAGTATCTTCCCTGTGCCCCTTTACAACTACAACTACAGAATAAAGACTCACCTCCTTATTATACTGATAGATGTTCAGGCATTGTTAAACATACTGACCACTCAAGTCCCTCTGCAGCAGAGGCTCTTGTAGCATAAGTTGTCTACAGCTGTCCTCACTTCCCCACGACTCTCAGCTCACAGGTTCATATCTTTAAAAGATTCTATTATCCCTATTTTTTAAAAAAAAAAAAACCCACGGATATTTACTGCCTTCTTCATACAATTTCTAGTTTTCCTATTGCAGTTAATTTAATTTTATATGTTCCTATTGTACAGTATAATTTTATTATTGCCTTTACATTGTAATATCACTTCTTAAATAGAAGAATAGAACTGTGTTGTGATATCAATTCAGTGGGAGCAAAATCTAGGATTTAAAACATGAAGATGAAGAGGATAGGGCGGGGTAGGAGAGAATAGAATAGACTATAGAATAGAATAGAATAGAATAGAATAGAATAGAATAGAATAGAATAGAATAGAATAGAATAGAATAGAAAAGAAAAGAAAAGAAAAGAATAAATAGAATAGAATAGAATAGAATAGAATAGAATAGAATAGAATAGAATAGAATAGAATAGAATAGAAAAGAAAAGAAAAGAATAAATAGAATAGAATAGAATAGAATAGAATAGAATAGAATAGAATAGAATAGAATAGAATAGAATAGAATAGAATAGAATAGAATAGAATAGAATGGATACCTTTCACATTGTACAGGTGACCATAAAACCTTTCTGAGGTTTTTATATGTGGTTGTATGTGCAAGTGTTTGTGTACACTAAGTATGTGTAATATTGCTATGCAAAAGGCATTTCCTACTGTGATTCTGCAAAATGCATAGCTGTAATTTTGTTCAGCTTTGTTTATTTGTTTGTTGCTTAGTTGAGACAAGGTTTTACTAGATAGCCATAGCTGGCCTGGTACTATTGGCATAGCCCATAGTGGCTTCAAATTCATGTCAATCCTCTTTCCTGAGACTCCTGAGTGCTGGGTTTGCAGAGATATGCCATCATGCCTGGCTGTTGCTGTTGTCGTTGTAGACCCCAAGATCCAATTGTAATCCAGTTGGAATAAATTTCTGACAGTAAATTTTGCTCATTATTCTCTCACCAATTAGAGCAAACTCTTGAACGCAGGGACTGTACCTCTCTAATGTTGGTAAGTCTTTACATTTCTGTACCCAACTTCACATTCCACCATGGTGAGCTGCTCTTGCATAGAGTTTCTACAATAAGCTGAGAAGTCCGAGTTGGCCACATCACTGTTACAGAGCTACTGAAGTAGACTGCTGTTTATTACAATGCTCGTTATTTCTCATGATGTTGGGAGAGTCTAGTGAACAGGAATAAATCCTCTCATCACCCAATAATTCCAAACCAGCATAGGGACAACGTTCACATTTTAGCCACTGCTATCTCCATAAGTTTAATTCCTGTCTTCCCTTTAGGGGCAGCATTTGGGTCCTTCATCATCCTCTGTGTGGGGGGATTAATCTCACAGGCACTGGGCTGGCCTTTTATCTTCTACATCTTTGGTGAGTCACTGTCTCTTAAATAACATTCCCACTTCTCAGCATTTGTTTTAAGATAGACATCACTCAGTCTCTCCGCATATTCTTTGTTAAATTGAAAATTATGAAGAATGTTGAGGATTGATAGCTTTCTTAGTATAGTTCATGAATCTTGGTCTCACACCTTCCAGAGGTTTAGACAATCCACATGCACAGGGATGAGATCACTCTCCACAGCTTTCTGAGAAGCTTTTGAGAAATCAGTTACAATGCCTTTCCTGTCTGCCACACACACTTCCCAGCACCTCAACCACACACACCTCCACCACACATACTTCCCAGCACCTCCACCATCGTGTCTCCAGTGCCTGGTCTCCTGCCGCTGTGCAGTTAAGACATCAAAGCTGATTGAGAGCACCTTCAGTGTGTCTACACATTTTGTAGTAATTATTACATTTATCCAATATGCCTTCAGTCTGTTCTCTATCAAGTGAATCGTGCAAAGCTTATTCCAGATGGTCCTTCCTTCATGGAGCCTTCTGCAGCCTATTCATCAGGCCCAGCCAGTCTCCCCTCTATGATCTTATCAGCACTTCCTTTTCAGGACACGTGATGTTTCTTGTCTCACCAAACTTCGAAATGCTTAAATCAAAGGATCTATTATATAATGTTTTCTAGATTGCTTTGGGGATCATAGTATCTGAAATGTAGCTCCCAATAAAACAACAGATTATCCAGATAATATATGGGGGATTTAAAGAACAACTAGTTCTCAAAATCTTTTAACATAGAATATTTTTGAAATGATGCCACGCCTTTAACCTCAGCACTCCAGAGGCAGAGGGTAGCAGAGCTTTCTCACTAACAGTGTGAATCCCAGGCATTTTGTTTCACACATGTTAACCGGGCATGGGAAAACTGCTCCTTCTTGGACTCCATGAGAGATCTACAGTTTGAATATGAATAGCAACCTCTTGCAAACATATTAGAAATATTTCTGTGCCACAATGACTGACGTTGTGGCAAGTGGTTTCATGTATGCATAACTACTTTTTCTTCAGTTTCAATCACACAAACCAAGACAAGACAATGACATGTGCACCAAAAAAGTTATTGTTAAGACCATCTTTGGCTTTAAATAAACACTGAATCCTTAAGCCTTGGCTGTACTGATTTATTTTCATGCTCACATTATCTCTAAGATTCTGACATTGACAAAAAGCAAGTTTATATTTAAGAACTGGCATCTAAAAAGGTTTAAGAGAAGGAGTTTTATAGGGAAAAGAGAAAAGGGAAATTTAGGTCTATATGGTAGAGTAATCCCAGGTTGATATGTGTGGTAGAAAGGCTGTGATATTTCAGACAAAACATTATTCTTCCAATATATGAATCGACCCGAAGTATAACTGCATCCCTACTTCCCAGGTAGCATTGGCTGTGTCTGCTGTGTCCTGTGGTTCACGGTGATTTATGATGACCCCATGCATCACCCGTGCATAAGTGTGAGGGAAAAGGAACACATCACATCTGCAGTGGTTCAGCAGGTACCCTACACCCTCTCCTTCCACTCAAGGACCATGCAGATGTCTGCAGAGCACCGTTTTTATGGGGACCTATCCTAATGCCGATGTTGATTTGATGTTTTCTTTCAGTCTGGTTCTCCCAGAAGATCCGTCCCCATAAAGGCGATGGTCAGATGCCTGCCACTGTGGGCCATTTTCATGGGTTTTTTCAGTCATTTCTGGCTTTGCACCATAATCATAACATACCTACCGATGTACATCAGTACAGTGCTGCACGTTAACATCAGAGATGTGAGTACACTCCTCTCCTGTGACTGGGACAGTAATGACTGTAGTCCTGCGCTGCCCATTATATTCCAGTGTATAGAATCATTTTACCTTCACAATGGTGGTGACAGAGGCATTGCCATGATTCCCATTTCACAACAGTAGAACCGGGACATTCTGAGGTGAGATAATTTACCTTGGGTTATCTGACTACTGCGTGGTGGAGCTGCTGTGCATCTGGGTTCTTAATCGCCATAGTCTTCTGCTATGCCTACTGGTCCAGAAGTTTTCCCCAGAAACTGACATCCCTTTTCTTGGGCATTGGTTCTCTTACCTAGGACAGTGTCCTTCCAGTGTGGCAAGGGTGCTAGTTCCCTCAAACAACTCGGAACGTCGGAGGTTAGGCTAAGGTCAGTCTGTGTGATAAACACTGGCACACTACACTGCTCTGTGATGTTCTGTGTACATTTCCTTCTTTCAGAGTGGGGTTCTGTCCTCCCTGCCTTTCATTGCTGCCTCAAGCTGTACAATTTTAGGAGGTCAGATGGCAGATTTCCTTCTATCCAGGAATCTTCTCAGCTTAATCACAGTTCGAAAACTCTTTTCATTCCTGGGTAAGGATAGGTGTGTGGATTCAGGTAACCATTCCCCTTCCTGCGTGTGGTTTGAGAAGCCTCTTGACTCATCCCCATTCTCCAGGGCTCCTCCTTCCGTCCCTCTGTGCTGTGGCGCTGCCTTTTGTGACTTCCAGTTACATAGCAACTATTGTTTTGCTGATACTCATTCCTGGGACCAGCAATTTGTGTGACTCAGGGTTCATCATCAACACGCTAGACATTGCCCCCAGGTAAGGGCTTTACTATTGCTTTTATCAGACCACTCAAGTGATGGTAGATCTCAGTGTCAATGCCAATGTACAAAGCCTGTCTGTTGTTGATGTGTACTAAATCAAGGTGAAGTGACAGATAACTAGAAATGCTGGTTCAGAGCCATGGCCATGTGTCTCATTTCTGGATAGAGAAAGTTTTTCAAGTTCCCTGGTAAGAGATTAAACGGTGTGTTTTGGAAACGGCCATAGACACCTGTTTTGGAAATTTCCAGGGTGTTTATTATACCAGCCACCACACATAGACTACTCACCATGAGCCAGACTTATGCTAACACATTCTCAGAAATCAATAAATATCATCATCACAAATACAGTTAGGTAGAGCTATTACGACCCCCTAATTCAGGGAAAGGAGACTGTAGCACATGGGCATATGAGACCTGCCTGTGGTCACACAAGGGCAGAGCCAGGATCTAAAGACATACAGTTTGGCTTCAGAGTTGGAGACTGATATGGAGCCTGTTATGCAAACTGCCCTCTGCACTTAACAGTATTGTGAAAAAAGTTCCCACAAAAACTACTTCTCTGGTTATTCTCGCTATTGATTCAGTGGACGGATGATTTCAAAGTTGGTAAATAAGCATCTCTTTGGATGTCTTTAGGTAACGAAAACTATACTAGGCCAAGTGACCTTGCTATTAAAAATGTGTTTCATGAAAGTTGAACATCCACATGGATGGTCTCCTACATAAAATCATCTTCTCCACAGATATGCGAGTTTCCTCATGGGCATCTCAAGGGGATTTGGTCTTACTGCAGGAATCATCTCGTCCACCACCACCGGATTCCTCATCAGTCAGGTTGGGCATGTTATTGAACATCTGCAAGTGGCAGGTATTGTTTTAGGCATTGAAAATATACACTGCTCTCAAAGACTGTACAGGTGGCCAGGGGAAGCAAGCGTGGATTTGAACATTCAGTTCATGAAAATCAGACCATGGCATGCCATGCTTCCCAGGGAAAGAAAAGTGAAAACCTGAGTTTGGCAAAGGGAATCGGTATCCATTTTGTGAAAATGAGCTGTTTGGGTGCAAATAACAGGTTTTTTCTATGACTTCCAAGAGTTGGTGTGGGGGAGTGAAGAGATAGCTCAGCAATTAAAGACTAGGCTCACAACCAAAGAGACAAGAGAGAGGCCTTCACTGTGACAAGAGTGAATGTGTCATGTCAAGGATTAGTAAGCGATGAAGATGAGAGTAGGAAGAGGGAGTCATGAAGAGTCCAATTGGTTTCCTCTCAGCCTCTAGGTGTGGTCTAGTGAGCAAGAAGGAAGGCAATAGTGGAAGACTCAGGCTAGGATGGAAGAACTGGAGTGTCAGCCTGAGAAGGAGAGTTATGTTCTGTTTTTAGTACAGCTAGGTAACCTAGATGCCAGGCTAATTTATGAGTAAATTTATAAGAATTCACTATGATGATGTTAACAGTGAATTGGCCTGGCAGGAGAGTTTATCAAACAGGTCAAGTGTAGTTCACTCACACTGTATTGAGAGGTCCATGTAAGGAGGTGAACTGATTGAAGTCAATAGCTAAAAAATTAAACAGATCAAGAAAGACAGACCTTAACTATGCATTTTTAGCATAATTGTAAAGCTTCACTTTTATAAATGCTGAAATCCAGATTTGTGGAGAAGTATCAATATTGCTTAATTTGTTTTTGTTTGAGGAAATAGCTACCACAACATAGGATCCAATGTGCTTTTTAGAGTCATTTGGTTCCCAACAGTTTCATGACCCGTCTTGGCCGACAGGATACTAAGTGTGTACTGTATTTGCCCACTAATTTGTGTGCATCTGATTAGCATTGCAATATGCAAAGTATAGGACTTGTATAATTGGTAGGAAAGACATTTATAAAATTAATAACTCATTGTGTCTTTTTTGTGTTCAGGATTCTGAATCAGGATGGAGGAATGTGTTTTTCCTGTCTGCTGCTGTCAACATGTTTGGTCTGATCTTTTATCTCATATTTGGACAAGCAGAAATCCAGAACTGGGCCAAAGAAAGGACTCTCACCCGCCTCTGAGGATGTAGGGTTGGAGGCCAACCAAAGTGCTGACCCTTAACATATTTTGCCTATCACCATTCTTTCTTTGTACTTATGGTCATAGACACAGCACTTCTCTATTCTGGCTATGTGCTAGCTTTTACCAAAGAGCTTCCAAAACAGATCCCAGGCTACCCTCTAGAGGGAGTTAGTCTGGGGTGGAACTCAGTTGCCACTAAGTTTTAGATTCCCCGGCAGTTTTTCCAACATGCAACTGTGATTAATAATTGGTGGAGGAATTTAAAGCCAATTTTGGTTGCCTTTGAATTTTCCTCTTTAGAAAGTACTAGATGAATAAAATTCTATCTGAAATAATCTGATAAATGCCTTCATTGAGACTGTTAGGAACACAGAGAAGGTCTTATAGGAATTGTAACTATAAGCTATAAAACTCAACAAAGAACAGAATTGAAACCTATAATAATAGAATTAACTTTATTCCTTTTATAATACTCCAGGAAACATGGGTGTTTATGCAGTTAGATGCTGTTAATATAAACATGCTAAGATTAACCATTAAAGCTATGTAGACTAGAATTCTTTCTAAAGGTGGGACAATATTTATGAATCCTAGCCAACTTTTTGAAGTTCGTGACCAGAAAAGTGATTCAATGAATGAGATTTAAATGGAACACAAGAAGAGAATTTTAATTGATACCAGAAAGGGCAGAGTGGATACCTTAGAACACTATCAGAGTTTAGTCACGTGGTTAAAACAGAAAGAGACAACAGAAACACTCTTAAGTGAACATCGGGGAAGAGACTGGTAAGGATAAAATGAGCTAGAGAGAGGCTTGGGAAGAAATTGGGTAAGAGACATTCATCCTGAAGGCAGAGACTATGCGACCCTCATACTCTCCCAAATAGTCACATTCAACTACAAAATAAAATACAGTAGTAATTGGTTTGGGGTTTTTTAATGTGTACAGTATACTCTAAGGTACCTCCATATAGATGGCTTATTCTATTTTTGCCTCAATTTTCTTAGAAAAAGTATTTGTAAAATCATATTAGGAATTTCAAAATAACTGCAGGACAAGAGCCTTTGATTAATTCCTAAGGGGAAGAGAACCTCAACCAGGTTAGGTTAGAACTAAGAGGTACTTTTGACCAGAAGTTGTAAGTATAACAGTTGGTGTCAGGTCCTGAAATCGATACTAAGATAATAACCCATTGGTTCTGCTTTCCAAATGTTTATAATACACAGAGCAAAGGAGTATGTAGAAAACTAGAACACTAGAAAGAGAGAGATTATATAGTGAACTGGCACATTATGTACGAAGGAAAAGAGAGCTCAAAAAGAAGGAATGATTGTAGTCTGGGTGTTGGGCTGTGATTGGAAGTCTGTGTTTCTGGTCAAGCTAAAGTTTGAACATTGCAGGCCCAATGGGCTGTCCTCAGCCTACAAGGGATAGCAACTATTTGCCTAAGCTCCTAGAATACAGCTTCTAACACATGGTTACATCTCTCCATAGGTCTGTGACATTTGGTCACATAAAAAAGGGTCACGCCCCCAACCCCTCCTCAGGTAGAGGAGTGGTCATGTGCCCAAGCCCGCCAAAGGTAGAGGCGTGGCCACATAGCCCCAAGCCATCCCCAGGTTAAAGTGACACCTGGAGACTTAGCCACACCCCTTCCCAGTTACTATATCTGCCTTGCCCATCCCAGAGATTGGGGGGTACAATTCCATCCACGCCACTCTCCACAATGAAAATAAACGTCTTAGAATTATGGACTGTCTCTTCATCTGGACTGCTGTGGGAAGCGAGGGATCCAGCCCTCAATTAAGGAGCCTCGCCTAATCTCTCGCCTAGGACTTCTCAGCGCTCCCAGACTACGGTACTCATTCACCCAAGCTTAAGCAGCTAGCCGGGCACCTCAAGCTGCCGAAACCCGGTCCTGGCAGGAATCCCAGCTGTGCTCTGGCTAGCCTGTCTGAGGCACCGTGCTGCAACTGCGGTGCCCCGGGCTAGAGAACCCACAAAGACGGCTGCTGCCCATTCCCCTGGAATGCCCCCCCCAACCCACCTACGGGTAGGACCTGCAAAGGCTTCCCACAGCCCCCATCTGCCCATTGGACTGTGTGGGAAGATGCTCGGCCACTTCCCGCTTGTCTTCTGTCCCACCCAGAGCCGCAACACCTGTGAGGAACACATGAGGCTTCTTTCCACTGTGCTGGGCTTGTTCCAATATCTGGGAATTAAATGGAAAGAGGGAAAAAGAAGTGGATAAGAAGAGATATGAGGAGAGACAGCTAAAACTAAAGGCTATTTGAGGGGTCATATGGAAGCCTACTACCATAGAAGCTTCTTAAAATATGTACACATATGAATAAAAGAGATATAAATGGAATCACCAAGAAATGGGAGACAAAGCTCTAATTAGGCATCTTTTACCACCAAATGAAACCTCTAGTGCCAGAAATGGCTTACATCTAATTGAGTTATTGACTGGAGATGCCCCATGGAAACCCACAAATAATCCAAGCTATTGCCAAGGTCATTGGTGGCTCTCTACAAACTGACAGGCCCTATTGTTGAAGATAATACCTACAGTACTTAATGAACACTGAAAAGTTATACTGGTGCCCATCTAGGACCTTACTGACTAGTTCATGGTTGAAGAAGGTACTTCTCATGCTACCAGAGGAGAAAGGTAAATACCAACCTAGCTTAAAAACCTTGAATCTACAATAGTGATCTGCTTGAATGATATGCTGGTAAATAGTGGCACAAAAGTTGCAGGAGTAACCAACTATCTGACCGTATTTAAGGTGGTCCACTCCAGAAGAAGAAACCCATGCCTGAGAATTCTCAGTTGGTCAATAACCTGAGACTAGATAGGTCATAGACATAGAGAAAGACAAATACTACTATTCAGCAAAAGGAACATGGCAATAAAATTACTTCTAATGATCTTCTGCTATACTTATAGATCAGTGTCTTGCTCATCCATCATCAGAGAAGCTTCTTCCTGTAGTAGGTGAGAACAAATACAGAGACCCTCGACTAGACAAAAGTGAGAGACCTTGGAACATTCAGTCTAAATGGGATGTCTCCATCAAATTCTTCCCCCCAGGGCTCAGGGAACTTTGAAAAAGTAGGGGGAAAGATTGTAAGAGCCAGTGGGGATGGAAGATTCCAAGGAGACAAGGCCTTTTAGACACAACAGGGCTGATGCACATATGAACTCACAAAGTTTATGAAAGCATACACAGGACCTGCATAAAGCACTGGGAAGAGACATGGACACAAACACCCATCCCTACCCAGAAGCTGTCTCTAATTGACAACCTTTCAAAAAGGAAAACTCTTTTCTTTAATGGAGTCTTACTGGGTATACAAATTAAACTTAAAGGCAGGCCCCATGCCTAGCAGTAGACAGCCAACACGAAATCAACTCAATGGTATTCTTGAAGGTTGTATTTGCTTTTTGTTTTGTTTTGTTGACTCATAATGCTTTGCTTGCTCTTTTTTTAAGATTACCTTACAGGTCTTTTGCTTATACATTTTGTTTTTTATTTTATATTTTTATATAATTTCTGTGTCTGTATGAATGTGTATCATTGCATCTCTGTGTGTTTCTTGTGCTTTTTCTTTGGTTCTTTTCTCCCCATTTGTATGTTTGTTTTGTTCTATTCTAGTTTGTTGAAACCATTTTTATAGTGGCCATATCTTGTTGCTTTTATGGGGAAGAAAGGTTGATACATAAGGTCTATCTATGTAGCCCAAACTATCCTTGAACTCATGACTCTCCTTCCTCACTCTCGTGAGTGCTAGGATGGCCAGCCTATGCCATCAGGCTCACTGCTCAGTTGCTTTTCTGAAATGAGGCAAAGTGGAGGTCAGAGGGCAACCTCAGCTGTTGCTACTGGGGAATCATCCACTGTTTTTATTTTTGTTTTGAGATCTCAACAAAGAACAGCTTGGGGAGCCAGTGAGTTTCAGAGATCTGCAAACTTCTGCCTCTGCAGCACTGGGGATAAAACCACATGCTACCATGCTTAGCATTTTTTTTATACAGCTTCTAGGGAATCTAACTCAACTCCTAAAGCTTGCCTAGCAAGTACTTTGCTATCTCCCCAGCTGCTCTTCCTTTTTGATATGTAACTCTTCAGCTCTAGAAAGCACTTAAGCTAGTCTTATCAGTGAATTATCTCCAATGGTCCAACTTTATGGACCTATTTGTAACACTATCACCTGGGGGACTATCATAGAAAACATGCCACGTATGTAAGGAGGAAGGCACAGAAGAGTACAGAGACTAAATGACACAAAGAGCAACACAAAGTACCCTCACCTATAACTCTGCAGTTCCTCTGCCTGTGAAAATCCTTATTCATGAATGACTGTCTAGACAATGTAGAGAATGGCATATGCAGAGCCTGGCACATGGAATTTGGATGTCAATGAGTCTTTGGCCTCACACTCAGAAGGATGAATTAAAATATGTCCAAGAGGCTCTATTATTCGCATATTTTTCCAAGTTTTGCTACCAAGTTTTGCACTGGCTTTTTTTCAATCAGAACTATCATGTCCCCATATGCATGAGTGGTGTGCACAGAAGAGAAAGCATCAAGTCAACTCCCACTTCTCTTGCTGGTTACTTCATTTCTTTCCTAGAATCAAGAAAATGCCAGCTGATCTGTTATAAGGTCTCAGTAAACACATTTGGAAAGGGATGTTCTTAGTTACATTGTCTCTGTACCTGGACCCACTAGGCCTGGTTCTTTTAGTCCCCAGCTTGCCACTACCTGGGAGGGAGCCTCACATCTTTAGAAAGCCCCATGAATTTGACGGACTTCTTTGCTGCTAAAAACTCCACACTGGGCTTTCTCTATTACCACCTACTTTGTTTTCTATTTGGGACTTGGTGCTGATTATGACACGACTGCTAACTCAGTAATCCAGGGTCATTGCCCTGTTGCCTCATGGGTAGGATGTCATCATGCCTGCCATCTTCCCTCCCCCTTCAGACTTGGATATCAACACTGTTCCTCTCAGCAATTCTGGCTTTCTCTCTTCATGCCTTGTTGATGTCCCTCTAAGTCCTATATGTAGATTTGTTTCCACTTAGAATTTTCCACATGTCCAGAAGAATCTGCAAATTCAAATGCTTTGTAATGATTGAACAGGAAGACTCTTCCCTTCTGTCATATTAGCTAACCCCCATCACTAAGCCAACACTCTTTCATACATAGTTTCCATCGTATATGGTTTTCTACTGGAAAAACTGTTAAGAAAACATTTGGTCCCATTACAAATTCTTTGACATGTACCCAGGCAGAATCCTGAATCCAGGAGTGTGTTTTCACTTTTTATCTTAAAGTCTTACCTTTTTTTGTTCTCTTTGAATGTGGTCTTTCTGAAAGTAGTAGAATAACAGGAAATGACTCAAATAATCTTACTAGTAAAAATAATAGAAGCGATAAGCCCAACAGTCTTGTGTGAGGAGCAAATAGAAGCTAGATAACTGGAGTTAACAAACAAACCACAGGCCAGTGAAACTGCTCAGTGGAGAAAGCATTCCTTGCTGAAGCTTGATGAACTGAGTTCTAGTCCCAGAACCTATAGAAGGATGGAGGAAGAGCGCTGACTGCACAAAGTTACCCTCTGACCTCCACATGCACGCTGTGGCATGTACATGCCCCACCCCACACTCCACACTAATAATAAATTAGCAGTTCTAAAAACTTAATTCATGAGTTAGATAGGAAACAGAGCTAAGCTGTAAACCTCAAGGGCAGTCAGTCCCTCAACCCTTCACTTCTTCCATCTGAATCCCATCTTCTGAAAGCCCTACAACCTTCCGGATGAGCTCCCATTATTTAGGGACCAAATGTTCAAACAAATGAGCCAATAAGGGGACATTCCACATTCAGTGTGACAGTGTGATGTGGCATGGGGTCTCTTTTCATAGTCTTCCCACACACTCTCTTCTCTCACGTAAGACTTGATGTCTAGACAGGAAGTGCTGCACTTTCCAGCCTCCAGCAAAAAGATGAGGTAGAAAGCAAGCAGCAGCTGATCCTGTAAAATAGATACTTGTAAGCCCTGAATTCTGGAGGTTGTTTTCCTCATTTTTGTTTAACCTCAGATGTCCTGAGGGCTATGGACAATATGAGAAGTCCCACCATCAGACAAACGTGTGTGTGCATAAACAGACGAGACATGTTCAGGATCTTTCAGTATGCAGAGCAACTTGGAAAGAGAAGATAAACCACGCGAGAATCTTTTCTTTTAAGCATACAAAATAACGCGTTTCTTGGGACATTTTCATTTATGTTTACTGTTTTACATGTTCTTATGAGAATCTTCATTTTGATGGAGTGATTGGGACAAATATGTTGGGGCTGTGCCTCTTTCTTCTCTCTCTCTGTCTCTCTCTCTCTCTCTCTGTCTCTCTCTCCCCCCTCTCTCCTTTCTTATTTTTGAAGGTCTCATCTTGTAATTGAGAATGGCCTTCAGTCATTATTCTGCTGCCTGTCTCTCCAGAATGCTGAGATGGCAAGCACGTGTCACCATGCCCAACTTCAATTGCTCTAGCAACTAAGCTATGTCATCAGTTCTAGTAGTGTGCTTTCATTGTTACTGGTTACACTTAACAACTACAATAACAACACAAAAACAAACTATATGAAACCAGTAAATAACTGGCCAGTTTGGGGATCTTTATACTTGTATGTTTGAAAAACCAAACTTCCTATCTACTGAAAAATAATTTTAAAAAAACACTAAAAATCATTTTTATGACAAGAACCAAAGCCAATGAGAGATCCACACAACTCATTGTTTAAAACTATGAATTATGTGCATAGGCAAATACTTTGGATCCAACAAAATAACTCAGAAAACAGAATAGAGGACATTCCCACAGAATCTGGGCAAACTCATGCTGTGCAAAAACTCAGATGAAGAGTTGGAGTGAGAACCAGAAATCTCCAGATGGACAGAAAGGAGGAGGGACGGGTTAGCATGTAAGAGGAGCATAGGTCAGCACGTGAAATTAGTTCTAATTAAATAAGGACTACACTAAAAAAAGAAAAAAATTGGGAATGTGGTACTGATTAGCCTGACCTAAAGGTGACGGTGACATTTTAGAACTTAAAATGTTGCCTTGGGGATGGGCTGCTGGCTCAGTGAGTGATGTATTTATTGTGTAAGCCTGATAATCTGAATTTAGTTTAGAACCCACATAAAAGCCATCTATAGCACATCTATAGCAAGATGGAAGATAGAGCCAAGATAATCTCCAGGAGTTCTCTGGCCAGATAGCTGGGCATAAGCAGCAATCAACCACAACTTAGGAAAACAACAACAAAATATGGTTTATAAAGCAGATTGGTTCTGTCCCAGTGCCCAAGCCACTGCCCAGGTCTGCACATGAACAAACTGTATTTACTTCATGGTGTCCCACAGCAGGATGCCCTGTGGTCCTTCCTGGAGCAGAACTGGCAGACTGAAGATGAACTTTCCAGGCTATTTACCATCAGTTTTACATGCAGATAAAGGGATCTGTCCATTGGAAGGCTCCTTCAGGGAAATATGTATGCACCACCTCTAGTTTCAGGGAAGGAGCAGATTCTCTTGCTTTACTCTGGTTTAGAGTCTGCCTCTCAGTGACTCATGAACCTATAGCTTATGTCATTTATCACAGGAAATCTGAGGCCCTCCTATGCCACTAATAGCGATGTAACATTAAACTGGTCCTGATTAGATTTGTTTTCTATAAAAGCAGAGAAACGTGCTATAAGCTGAATGTTTGTGTTCTTACCCGTCCGTGCTGCAATCTGAGACCACCAAAACCACCTTGCTATAGTTCTAATCCCCCAGTACATAGTGCGATCCTAAACTCAAACCATCTATGCCATAGTCCTAAGACCCCCAAATATGCATGCACAGTCCTAACCCCCAAACAGTCATGCTCCGCTCCAAATCCCTAAACCATCCACGGTGCAATCCTAACACAGAAAAAAAAAATCCTTGTAACAACCCTAACCCCAAATATTCATGCTACAGCTTGAATCCCCAAAGCATCAGCACTACAGTCCTAATCCCCAAAATGATAGTATCAGGAACCTGGCCTTTGGGAGAAATTAGGCCATGAAGGAAAGTGCAGCCTCTGAGACTATGAATGATGGGCTTATCAAAAGACACCGGTGGTCTGGGGATGTAGCTCCATTGGTGGAGTGCTGGTCTAGCATGCTCCAGTCCCTCCAGCTTTGAGCCCCAGCACTGTACAAACCAGGTAGGTGCCACATGCCTGTAGTACCAGCACTGACTGCTCTTCCAGAGGTCCTGAGTTCAATTCTCACAACCACATGGTAGCTCACAACCATCTGTAATGGGATCCGATGTCCTCTTCTGGTGTGTCTCAAGACAGCTACAGTGCCAGTGTACTCATACACATAAAATAAATCTTAAAACAAACAAACAAACAAACAAAAACCTGATTGCAAACTTCTGCCTCAACATTAGAGGGCACTATAGGGACAGACGAACCAAGACTTGCATCTGGTCCCCTGAAGTCTACATTTGGCTGTGGCCTGCCTGAATCAGCACCTCTGCAACAGCAACTCCTTGGACTTCAGCACCCTAGTGTATGCTAGCCTCAAAATTCACAGAGATCCACCAGTCTGCCTCTGCCTCCCACGTGCTAGATTAAATGTATGGGGCACTGTTCCTGGCCTGTTTATTCATTTATAATTTTTATGAGGCACTGCCTCTATGAGAAAGATAATTTATGGCTGTATGTGTGTTGTGATGAGGAGAGTAGCCAATCAGAGTACTTGATGCTATCATATCCCAGCAATTGATTCAAAGGCAAAGAATATTCTGAGCTGAGTCAATAGGATCCTTTCCTGGGCTCCCTCAGACTTAGTTCTTGGATTTCTTCTTCCCCTTTGTGAAAAATGAGATTCCAGACATGGCAGCAGATCTGTTTATATTCTCTTACAGATGAAGGAAGAAGAAGCAGGCAGCAAAAAATGAGTGCATGGTACTGTATTGAAAAAAAAAGAAATTTAGTTCTCGTTGTCACTGTGGTCCCGGGACCATGTTTGTCTCTATTGTTTGTCCTTCTGTGCCCTGTGCCCTTCTACACCCTCCATCTCTTTTCTCTTCCAACAACCTGTGTGACTCTGGGATTGACCTGAATGAGGAGGTGAGAAATAAATCACAGACATACGGACGCACAGAAAAGCTGGTCTCCGATAGAGGTGCACTAGCATCACTGAAACTCAGCACATTTATTATAAACAGCTGAGGGAGGAGGTGGTTAGCTATTCTTGGTAGAGCAGTCCCAGGCTGAGGTCATCAGGGAGGAGGAAGCCGAGGCTGTTACTTTTTACACACTGTTTTAGAGCTGTTTATCAGCATGAGTATCTGAACCAGAGAAAGCCCTTACCATTCCCCTGATGGAGAACACCTTGCCAGTCACGTGTCTGAGATGTCAGGGTCTGACCAAGCTCTTGTTGTGAAGGGTCATTCATGTGTGAGTGGAGTCACTCCCCAAAACATTTCATCTGGACTTCTACCACTTGTAAGCACAGTTCTGACAAATACAGTCCACACCCAATAAGCACAATAAAAACTTAACTTTGTAGTGTGGAAGCCGGTAAATAGGTCTGGCCCCTAATCCTTGCTACTGGCTGATTACAACAGGCCTCTGTTCTGATTTAGCAGCTGGAGGGTGGGTGGGTGGGTGTGGAATTTGGTTGGTAAAGGCAAGTATCAACACATAATGAACCGAACCAAGACCTTTACTATAAATATCAGAACTTGAAAGGAACAAAAATCAATCCCAAGGCAAACTTCACATCTTCATAAAGGTAACGTAGGACAGGGTAAAGACAAGAAGGAGGAGAAGGAAGAGGGAAAGAAGGAGGAGGAGGGGGAGGAAGAAAGAGGAAAAGAAGGAGGAAGAAGAGGAGGAAGAGGAGGAGAAGGAGGAGGAGGGAGAGGAGGAGGAGGAAGAGGAGCCCAGTGTAGTTTTTCACACCTTTAATCCCAGTGCCAGAGAAGCAGATCTGTGTGGGTTCAGCTACACAGTGTGTTTTAGCCCCGTCCCATCCCCTCACCCCCTTCCCTCCCCAGAAATAATTAGAGAAAGAGAGGAAGGAGAGAGAGAAGGAATTATACTTTGAATTTTTTTAAAGTACTGAATTAAAATCTACCTCCATCTTGAGGAACTAACACTTGGAATAATAAAATTGTTTCATGGTCTGGGGAGAGAGCTCAGTGGGTAAATATCTGCCCTGGGAGCATGAGGATGCAAGTTTCATCCCTAGAACTTATGCACTCGAGTAAGGCCCAGTGATCTGTGTTTGTAATCAAAGCACTGGGAAGATGAGGTGAATGAATCCCTGAGGCTGGTTGGCGACCGGCTTAGCCTGCTTGGCAAGTTGAAGGCCACTGAGAGACTTTGTCCTAAAAGTAGGTGGACAATGTGTCCTGGAGAGTTTTATGTCAACTGGACACAAGCTAGAGTCATTTGGGAAGAAAGGTTCAATTGAAAAAGTGCCTCCATAGGATTTGCCTGTAGGCAAGTCTGTATGGTTGAGTGGATCCTGCGTCTGCTCACAGGACTTGGCTACACAGGGAGGCAGAACACAGTTCTGACCGTACTTATCCCATGCTGACGACGGGCGGGTGTCAGGCTTTGGGGAAGCTGTGGGACACCACTCTGGGGGTGGGAAAGCACAGTCTGAGGCACAGGACCGTCAGAGCTGGCTCGGGGGTCCCTGGGGCCTGCAAGGAGGCTGGGCCCATCTGTTTCTCAGGCTCTTGGGCACCCAGGAGCCACTGGGAGCCCTAGAAGAGCTGAGAACAGAGTAGGGGCCTTTGGCTGGATCTAGCCCAGGGCGGGGGTCCGAAGGGATAGTCCTTAGGTTGTCCCCAGCAGCAGGCTTGAGCTTGGCTTGGTCGTTGCTGGGAGCACAGAGGGGCCTTCTAAGGGAGATTAGATAGCCGGCTCTGTAGGCTAAGGCCTTCTCCATGGCTCCCACAGGGGATCCAGATGAAAAGAGACAGTCTATGGTTTTAAGACATTTATTGTCATGGTGGAAAGTGGATGAGTAAAACCATACCCCACTTCTCAGGGTGTGCCTGAGGTTAAATACCTTTTGCAGGGAGGAGTGTCTGGGAAGGAAGGCTTATTGGCTAAGTCTCCAAGCCTTTAGGTACCTCATTAAAATTAAAATTAGGAGATCTGTCTTGAGCCTGTGTGACCTGTGGTCACATCCTCTACATGTGGAGGGGTTTGGGGCGTTGCCCTTACGTGACTGATGGCCACACATCTGTGGAGGGCTGTGGTCTCATGCTGGGGAACAGGCAAAACACCTACTGTCCCTTCAAGGTCACCAGAGTTTCGAGCCTTAGCTCAACTGGGAAAAAGGCCACCTTTCATAACACAAGTCTATAGTGCATTTTCTTAATTACTGATTGCTATGGGAGGGCCAAGCTCACTGTGGGCAGTGCCACATTTGGGTTGGTAGTTCTGGGATGCTATAAGAAAGCAGGCTAAGCAGCTATGAAGAGCAAGCCAGTAACCAGTGTCCCTCCATTGCCTCTGCTTCCATTCCTGCCTCCAGGTTCCTGCCCTGGCTTCCTTGAGGGGTAGACTATTATATGGAAATGTAGCAAAATAAACCCTCCCTATTCAGATTACTTTTAATAACAGTGTCTTATCACACCAAGAAAAATCCTAACTAAGACATAGTACTTGAGGAATAGAATCCAAGATTGACCTCTAGCCTACACACACACACACACACACACACACACACACACACATACACACGAGATAAGAGTAGTATGCCCAGATTCAACATGTTAAAATGTTAAATCTTTTTTTACTCAGTTCAGTGACACAACCAGCCAATCTTTACTCTCTTCTCTCAAAGCATACCTTAAGTGCAAGGAAAGCCATTAATTCACACCTAATTAATAATTGACTTTTAAGTTGTAGAATATATGCATTTATTCAGGAGTTCAGAGCCCCAAAATCAATTAACAAGGTCAACAGCCTCAAGAATAGAACACCAATGTTAACAGAAAAAATACATCTACAAATGAAAAAGTATTAACATAAGTAGTTAAATTTATGAATCCTGTTGGGAGTGGTGACACACACTTTTAATCTCAGCATTTGGGAGGCAGAGGCCGGCAGATCTCTGTGAGTTTGAGGTCAGCCTGATCTACATAGTAAGCTCCAGGATAGCCAGAGCTATACAGTAAGACCTTGTCTCAAAGTTAATTAATTAATTGTATCAAAAATATTTACTGATATATTTACAATAAGTAAATATGCACATGCACATACAGGCAACACTAATTGGATGCAGTAGAATAGTAAAAGGGGGTAAGGGCATTATATTGGGAGGGGATGTGCTCATGGAGAGCTGGGGATGAGAAATGGTTGGTGGGTATGATTGTAGTACACCGTATATACGAACGAAGTTCTCAAAGGAGAGACAGAAAAGGAAGGAGAGAAAGGAAGTCTTATTTGACAGTTACAAAATCTCTTTACATTACAAATACCAAGTTAGGATGCCAGCTGCCATGCAGTGGCTGGGGTGCATGTGAATGATAAAGAAACCTAGATTTGATTTGCAAGTATGTGGTGGAGAGATGGCAGAAGAAAAGAAGGGAACAGTGTGTGCACTATGAGGAAAGGAGGAACAGGAGACCCAGGGTGGAGAGGAACAGCCTGATATGAGTAGTCTGCCCTACCACCCAAGGTCATGGTGAAGTCCTGGTCCATGCTGCCACTGAGGGTCATGAAGTAGGGGCTGTGTTGATGTCGGTGGCCCATGTTATCGCCAAAGGCCATGCAGACATTCCTGGTCTGGACTGCCTCTTAGAATCATCTCAGTGTCCGAAGCCTGCTCAGAGTTGGCCCTGCCCCTCACCAGCTAAGACACTGATTAGAGCCAGCCCTACTCCTTGCCTGGCCACCATGGGTGAGCTGGCTCAGAGGATGTGAGAGCTGAAGAACTGGCCCTGCCCCTCTCTCACTCCTTGTTGGCTGTGCAATGGTGGGCATGGGAGAGATGTGCCCCTTGGTCTTTGCCCCTTGCCACAGATGAAACGGAGCTGGTGGGCTGAACAACACAGCCACCACCAAGGCTCAGATTCAGGGCTTTGAGTTGGTCCACCCCAATATCTACCCATAATCTAGGAACTGCTTGAGTGCATGAAGGGGCTGGTCCTGCAGCACCAAAGCTGCAGAATCTCCACGACACAGGACAACAACAGGATGTCTGAGAGGAGCCCTGGTGAGGATCCAGTATTGACAGTGCAGCAGGAGCCAGAGGCCTTGAATCACACCACCGACTCACTACAATGAGCATTTGCAAGTAAAGCTCTTTATGCAAAACACTATACAGTGCGACATGCTGAGACACACCATGGCTTTCACAGTGAGATGGCTTTGTTGTTATTTTTCTTTAATTTTTATGTCATTTTTCTCTTTTTTTTTTCTTTTATGGGAGAGATTGCAAGGTTGGAGGGTAAATATGGAGGGATGAGTGGGAGTGGGAGTGGGAAGCATGATGTGAAATTCACAAAGAATCACTAAAAAGCAAAACACAAAAAAAGTAAAGCAAAAAGCAAACATTCTTGTTTACCATCTATCTGGAAACACTTGCCTCTCCACCTTTAAGTGCAGCCCTGATTTAGTCTGTGTCCTCTCTAAAGAGTGCATTTATCACAGTTGTCTTTCTTTCCTTGTCCATTGTCTCTGGCACTGTGTGGTTTTACAGCTTGGGGTAAATGTTCCTTGGTTGCTGCCATACATACTTTGTATTCAAACTGTAAAGTGCACCAGAAGACAGCAGGTTTAAGAATAGAGGTAAGGAATATTTTCAGTGAGGTAGTCCAGCACAAGACTGAACATGGGAACATAACAGAAAATACAAGCATCATTTTTCTCAGTTAATAGGAAGCAAAATAACAGAGATGGCCTCCCACGAGCAGCAAGGTAGCACCAGTACATGATCAGATATTAGATTTGTGACGCACGTCCATGACCCAATTCGTCATGGAGAACAAGAGGCAAAATAAAACTTTAACTTGACCATGGGTGGAAGCAAAAACATTTGCTAGACATTCTAATGAGGACTTAGATGCTGAGTAGAGATGACACAGCATTTGGGTTCCTGGCTTAGTTCTGAGGCTCCAGGGAATGCTCACTGCCACTGAGCCAGGCGTCTGTGTCAAACTTCAGCATACTCTGCATGGTTGTGCAAGGCTGCCCCTGGATCATCTGATCACTGCTGGACTTTGTGAGGTGTAGGCCAAGCACACAGAAAATTGTCCTTTCTCTATCAGGGCTATGCCTGGCTCTCTAGTCTAGAGATAACAGGCTTCTGTGACTGCCTTAACTAGGCACTGGTTGCCTCTGAGTTGTTGATCAGACATGGAACTGTCATATAGATAATTATTAAGGACAATTGTTCACAAACTTAAGAAAAGCATTCCTTGGATATTCAACTCAAAGTGAGACAGGTGCACTCTATTCGCTCTGAAGATTCGCACATCAACAAAAAGTAGGCTAGAGCTCATTCGAGAGGAAAATGTGTAGTCTTTAAAAGGTGAGTAGAACAATTTAAGTCAAAGAAATACTTCAACTCATACTCAAATGTTTTAAAACTAATTGTACAGGTGAGGCAAAGCTGGATTTTTTTCAGTGTAGAAGCATGCTGGGTCTTTTTGTTTATGAAGTCAAACTAAGTAGAATGTTAAGCTCTAATTTAACATGGTTAAGAAACGTGAACATTTTAAAGTAAAGTTAAAAATTAAATTACGAAACTAAGCCACATAGTCCAACTTGGTTAATTTAGAATTAGAAATACTTGAATTCTAAAGTTGTTGTTTATTTATCCCAGAGTACAGAGTTCTTTAAAAATGACTCAGGGAAAAAGAAATTGACACAGGAGGTAAAACTCATAAGACTCCATAATGAACTTAAACCTTTCTATATTTACATTTCAGATGTGTATACAAACTGTGTCTGTATTTCTTTCTCTTACAGACAGTGAAAGATTATATACTATGAAGATCATATACTACATATGCTCAAGAAAACCCTCATTCCCCAAGACCCAGACCTCTTGAATTGTTAATCTCAGTGACAGAGTCCTTAGTTATTCCTGTTATTGAGAATTGGTTTGTCCTTTTACAGTATTTATAATCAAACAGAAAACCAAAGGAGATGCAAAAACAAAGCAGGACAGGACTTAAAGCCACAGTGAAAATAAGCTACCAGAAGACCTCAGTGCACACAGAACCCAGATTCCTTTCTGTGAATGAGTTTCAGTACATCAGTACTCAGTCTAAGTCATAAGCCTAGGGGCCTCTGGAGAGTTGGACATTATTTGCCTATAGGAAACAGTGGATTTGAAGTATCACCTCACCTTTGAGACAAGGGCAAACTCACTCTTCACCAGCTTAGAAGGCAATGAATGAGTCTGTTGTCTCTTTCTAAGATATTGGCAGGATCATTTAGAAAAATGAGCAAGCTTAGCCTCTGACATGCTGGTGTGGGTGTTCCATGCTCATCTCCTGTTTTAGAAATCAATGTGGAGGTACTGCGCAAAGCTAGACATAGGTCTACTGTAGGATTCAGACATAAAACTTATGGAGAATATTCTCAATAGACTCTATATTCTACTGTAGATGTTTATTGCTGCTCTGTTCACGATTGCAAGGAAATGAATAGGTTTAAATTTCCCATCACCTGATAAATGTGTAATGATGATATGGTGCATATACCCAATGGAAGATTATTCAACCATAAAGAAAAATAAAACTATGAAATTAGCAGTTTGATGCATTTCTCAACCCTCATCAGAGAAGCTTCTTTTTACAGTATAAGGTGATTAATACAAAGACTCATTACTGGTCAACATCTAGGGAATAAGAGAATGTGGTATGATCAGCTTTAAAAGGGCATCTGTATCATGTCTTTGATCACAAGGCTCAAGAAACATCATAGAAGGGGCATCTTAAGCATCAGAGGCAGTGGACATCTACTGCAAAACCATATTTGCCAAACAAGACAGTGCTGTTGTACACATGAGCTCACAGCAGCTGTGACCACAAACGTGAGACCTGAGCAAGATCCAGCCAGCCAAAATCTCACCACGGTCAGGGCAGGAGCTCATGAAGTCCCACCCATGGCCAAGGAGCATTAGTTTTCTTCAGGGATTCAGACTCTAAGATGCTATTCATGCTCCAGTAGATAGTTCAACACCCATGAACACACAGACAGCACTAAATGACTCAGTAGACAGAAGAAGGAGAAGGAGAAGGAGAAGGAGAAGGAGAAGGAGAAGGAGAAGGAGAAGGAGAAGGAGAAGAAGGAGAAGGAGCTTGAGAGGGAAAAGTGACAATGGGGGATAGAAGGAATTTGGTGGCAAAAATGAGTGAGGTCTGATCATAATGCATGATGTGCATGTATGAAAGTTTTAAGCTGTCCGCCGGTGGCCGGGGACCTCAGCTTGGGCCACAGGGCTCCATAGCAAATTAGCGCCGGGACAAAGATACCCTCCCAGGAGCTTGGAAAAGCCGGGAGTGGGCCCAAGACAACCTCCACAGCTCACCAGGAACTGCTCCGAACCTGGGAGACACAGGGACCGAGGTAGGCGGGCATAGAAACCCCCTGGAGGCGGAGACCTCTGCCTGGGCCACCAGGAGTCCATAGCCAACTAGCGCCGGAAAAAGCTACCCTCCCAGGAGCTTGGGAAAGCAGTGAGTGGGGTTAAGGGGAGCAACACCTCTCACCCGGACCCGCCCGGATCCGCCAGGACCCAGGACCTGAGAAGCGGGGGACACA
>CM052714.1:35494154-35516774 GCA_028551405.1 Uromys caudimaculatus | reverse complement strand
GTCCACTGTTGGTGGGATTGCAAGCTGGTACAACCACTCTGGAAATCAGTTTGGCGGACCCTCAGAAAAATGGACATAATACTACCTGAGGACCCAGCTATACCTCTCCTGGGCATATAACCAGAAGATGCCCCAACATGTAACAAAGACACATTCTCCACTATGTTCATAGCAGCCATATTTATAATAGCCAGAAGCTGGAAACAACCCAGATGTCCCTCATCAGAGGAATGGATACAAAAAATGTGGTACATTTACACAATGGAGTACTACTCAGCTATTAAAAACAATGACTTAATGAAATATGCAGGCAAATGGATGGAACTTGAAAACATCATCCTGAGCGAGGTGACTCAGTCACAAAAAAACGAACATGGTATGTACTCACTGATAAGGGGATATTAGCCCAAAAGTTCAGAATGTCCAAGTTTCACTTAACAGTAACCACTGGACTGAGAGTGAGGTCCCAGATGGAGGGGTTGGAGAAAGATCTGAAGGAGCTGAGGGTATTTGTAGCCCCATGGAGGGAGCAAGAGCGTCAATGAGCCTGAACCACCCCCCCCCCCCGGTCGTCCTGGAGTTCGTTCGGACCACCAACCAAAGAATACACATCTATTGACCCATGGTTCGGACTACATATGTGGCAGAGGATGACCTCTATGGCCATCAGGGAGAAAGGAGAGGCCCTTGGGCCTGATGGTGCTAGAGGCCCCAGTAAAGGGGAATGTCAAGGTGGGAATATGGGGATGGGTGGGCGGGTAGGTGGGAGGAGGAATTCCCTCACAGAGGCGGGGAGGGGGAGGGTATAGGGGTTTTCCAAAGAGGAGACCCAGAAAAGGGGAAACATTGGAAATGTAAATAAAGTATCAAAAATAAATAAATAAATAAATTTAAAAAAATAACACTGAACAATTAATAATAATGTTTTATCTCTTCATACATCACTATTGACTTTTCCTTAACAGTAAAATGAGGCACTGTTGGTTCCTCGCATAAGGGCTGCTTCTCCTCCTCCTCCTCCTCCTCCTCCTCCTCCTCCTCCTCCTCCTCCTCTTCTTCCTCCTTCTGTTCCTCTAGTAGATGTCTAGACATTTCACTTATTATTCCAGACTCTGAGCTAAGAAACTTTAGTTATGCTTCAGGAAATGCATTTAATAAATCAATAAATCAGAAAAAAAAAAGAAAGTTTTAAGCAATTACTCAAGTGAGTTAGAAAATCTCCCATTGTACATGGGAGCATGTATGCAAATCGAGACATAAGTCCAGGCACTATTTTTATGTAGTTTATCAACAAATATAGAAGTGGTTAAAACAGGAAGCAAAAACATGAGGAATACATCCTGAATGTATGGAGAAGCTTGTGGGTTTTGTCTGTTTGATTTGGTTAATAATGACGATGTTTAATAAAATGATGGCTCACATAGTTCAAAGAAGCAGAAGAAAATTAAAGAAGGGGCAAAAACAAGAAAGAGAGGGAAAGTGCAAAATGTATTTAATTTGTAACTTATCTCTTTTTTGACCTTTAAACATTTCAAACCAGAAAAAAGAAAAGTCTTTAGAAACACTGCAACACAATGTGACCAACAACCATGTGCAGGTGTCAGACCCCCTAGATACTTCAGGGGTCCTGGGGAGACACTTGACCAGGAGAGAGGCTGTGAAGCTCACAGCTGAAAGCTATGGGTGCTTCAGCCTCTCATTAATGATTAATAATTCAAGTCCTAGAGTGGCAAAGAATACTGAGCAGACTGGGAAGAAGTAAGAGAAGCCTGCTCAGAGGAAACACGGGAAGCCCTACCTCAGGCACTAAGTTGGTAAGTCACTTACTTTCACTGTGTAGCCAAAGGTCTTCATTGCTCTTCTTGGATACCAGCTGATGGTTTCTATAATCCCTCCTCCAACTTCAAATGCTCTTCTGCTGACAAAATGAAAAGTGTGCATACAGTGTACCTATACGTGCAAAGGCAATGGGGGTAGGGGGAGTGAGGAAGATTGAAAAATGGGGGAGAGGCAAAAGAGAAGGGGAAGGAGGAGGGCAAGGGAGAGAAGGGCACGAAGAGAAGTAGGGGAGGAGAAACGGACAGAGAAGGACGGGAGAGAAAACGAGGGTCCAAGAGGGAGGGGAAAGGGAGGAGCATAGAGAGACAGTGGAAAAGGAGAGGGAAGAGAAGAGAGGGAGAAAAGAGACTGGAAGCTGAAGATTTTGTGCCAGATCACTATGAGCTTTCATGCTAGCTGGTAGAGACAATGGCAGCTGTGGAGACAAATCCAAGAAACACATACTATAAAGGAATGTTTTTAAAACTTTTATGTAGTCACATAAAATTATGTATGTGTGTAGAAGTGACTTGTTCAGAGAAGCAGGTGTGGTAGGTCTACCATACCAACAGAACTTTTTATTTTAAAAAAATTGAGAGAGAGAAAGAGAGAGAGAGAGAGAGAGAGAGAGAGAGAGAGAGAGAGAGAGAGAGAGAGGAAAGAGAGAGGGAGGGAGGAGAGAGAGAGAGAGAGGAGAGAGAGGGAGGGAGGAGGGAGAGGAAGAGGGAGAGGGAGAGAAGAAGAGGGAGAAGGGGAGGGAGAAGAAGAGGGACAGGGAGAGGGTGAGGGAGAGGGAGAGGGAGAGGGAGAGGGAGAGGGAGAGGGAGAGGGAGAGGGAGAGGGAGAGGGAGAGGGTGAGGAAGAACGGTAGAGGATAGTCAAAGTGGCTCATGAACAAACATCAGTTCTTTTGCTCATGAGCTGAGTGGCCTAAGAGAAGAGAGACAGTGAGTTTTCTGAGGTCAATGGCCCTACCTGGGTCCTGAGTCTACAGCAGTGGCTGCAATTACTCTTGTTAGCCTGACAGCTGCTGGGGACATGAAGGATGTTACAAGCATTGTAAAAACCACTGGAGATACAATGGTGTTAGCAACCACATCTTTGCCTGTTACATTATTAATGCAAAAAGTACAGAGCTCTTATCTCACAGCAAACATGACATTATGCAGGAGCCATATTTGAGATACCATGGTCTGGGAATATAGATTTAGGTTATGCCAGATGTCCATGTCCCAATATGAAAGCAGTTTTATGAATTTTATAGTTTTATAGAATGACAAAAGTCATAAATCAAGTTTAAAACACACTGGAGTGTACATAGAGAGGCAGATACAGCAAGATGGGGAAGTTTTTCTGTAGGCCTCAGATGCTATCTGATGAAATTCTTAGATTTTGGATTGGTACAAACTAGTAGCAGCATCAGCAGTAGTGGTCATCACTGTCATCTTTAAAAGTCAATAGATTTCAAAAGGTCATTTATCAGTCATGGAATGTTAGTTTTGACACAGAGGCGGACAAGGAATGGTTATTGAAGTGGCTAAATCTATCCCAAGTTAAGATAACTAGCCTGTGAACTTATAATATTTCCACCTTCCCATACTATTACAGTTCTAATCAATGAATCAGTCTTTGTAGACACATGTGCCTTCCAGGAATTCTCACCGACATTGCCATATATGCCCTGTCCCCCAGATTCTATTGATCTTTTCCTTAGACAACTCTACTTCAGCAATGTGACTACCATGGTGTTCTGAAGCAATGCAGTCTTTCACAATCAAATTCATTCATTGCCTCAGGTTCCTGTTCAGATTAATCAGGAGACAGCACTATAGCATAAGCGGTGTGTGTGTGTGTGTGTGTGTGTGTGTGTGTGTGTGTGTGTGTGTGTGTGTGTGTGTGTGTGTGTAAGGTTGCTCTTATGCAAGAATACTGGATTAAGAAAACCAATGAGATGATACGAACCTTAACCAAATTAAAATGTCTGAGAGCAGACGGGAGAGATGGCTCAGTAAGAGTGCTTACTGTATAATGTAAAGACCTTAGTTACATTTTCCAGCACCCATGTAGAAAGCTGGGTTCTATGGCATATGTCTATAATCCCAGTTCTAGAGAGACATGTGGGTCCCTGGAGCTCCCTGTCCAACCAGTCTTGAATTTCAGGTTCAGTGAGAGAACCGGTCTCAAAAAATAAAGTGGAGTGTAACTGAGGAAGACCCCCAACTTTACATTCACATATATGAGAACACACATCCATCCTCGTGTTAACATGCCCAGCCACATACACGTACATGAAAAAAAAAAAGTCTAGGTATACTGTTGAGATACAATGCTTGTATAACGTATATGGGGGCCTAGGTTTGACTCACAACATTAGCCAAAAGAAAATGAACCAACGACTTGTAATAGAAGAAATGGGGAAGGGAGACCATTGTAACAGTGGCTGGGGTCATCAGAAGATGGTGGGTGGCCTGAGGGCAGTGGGAAGAAGTAATCACCGAGTTCTAAAACTGTGAATCAACTCTCACAGCTACATTTACTGACATCACAAAAGATCATAGTTCTGGGTGTAGCTATTTAACTCACCAAAAGCTGACTTTTAAAATGGTATGGTACATTATGGAATTAGAATGCCCAATGTTGAGAAGAGTCAGTTCCTTTTTTTTTTTTTTTTAAAGAAAAAACTATTTATTTTATGTATGTGAATACATTGTCATTCTCCTCTGACACACCAGAGAGGGCATTGGATTCCATTACAGACGGTTGTGAGCCACCATGTGATTGCTGGGAATTGAACTCAGGACCTCTGGAAGAATAGCCAGTGCTCTTAACCACTGAGCCATTTCTCCAGCCTGAAGAGTCAGTTTCTTAAGGAAGATATATTCATAGCAAATAATACCATGAAAAGATGGCAGCTTCTCTAGAGAAGTGTAAGTAAAACCAAGGTGAAACATACCAGTTGCCTTCTGGATGCCTTACATTTCAAGGGCTGGCCGTACCAACAGATTGTGTGGATCCCTCAAACACTGTTGGCGATCGTGTAAAATGGCACAAAAGCAGTTGGCTAAATTCCTATAAAGATAGATATGTACTTGTTACATAATAGAGACATTCTAGTACTAGGTATTTGTCTAAAGGAAGTAAAAGTGCATGGTTATACTGGAGATGGATATCCATAGGGGCCTCATTGTAAGGCTCAACAATCTATAAATATTACAGTTGTTCATCAAAGGATAAATGGTTATACAAAGTGTAATATAACTGTTCAGTGACAACAAAGTACCAAACCACAAATATGTACAATATGCATAAATTTCAAAATAGTTATTCCGAATAAAAAGAAAGCATTTCTGCATTGTTCAGTTTCCACAGCATGTCTGGGGAATATCAATTACTATTTGCCATCAAAAGCAGGTTACCAATAACAGGCGAGGGCTATCAGGGTGAGAGCAGGGCTGCTCAGTGCTACTTATTACATACGATAAGTCAGTTTATTAATGGCATAAAGAAAAGTTTTTTCTTGAACTACTCCATTAGTAAGATTGAGCACTGAACGTTGTACACATCTTCCAGTTCTACACAGTGTTCTACATAGCAATTTCCTTTGGCGTAGAGACCTTAATATTGTACCATAGCAATGAGCTTTTACATGTGGAGAAGACGAAGTCTACTAGTTATTCAATAAACTCTACAGACATAGAATCAACTTCAAGGTCTATTAGTTATTCAATAAATTCTATAGACATAGCATCAACATCTGGAGAGTACCAATGTGGGATCCGAATTGCATCACCTGTTTATGCAGACTTGCTTCTCAGTTATCTTCGACATTCATAGTGAGTTATATGGGGTAGCAGCATGGTAGTCCTCTAGAGCAGTAGACTAGCCGAAGCCAGTGTATCAGATACAGGTAGAAGACTCCAGAGGAACACAGTCCTGAGTGACCGGATCTGTTTGCTGTAGTTATATCTTCTAATACACTCTACCTAGTACTGTGCTTTGGACAAGCAATCTATTACAAAACTACTGCAACATCTTTCAGGTCTTTCCTGTTAATAGCAGACAGAGAAACATGCATTTAGATTTGTTTCTGTGGCAAAGTAGGTCAATATAAGCCTGTATTGGAACTGGGGACTAGCTACCAGGCCAGAGGTCTTCAAGCATTCTACAATGACTCTGATAAATCTTGTGATAAGTAGTTCTAGGCCTTATCGGCAGGATGCCTATTGTGTTGAAGTGGGAGATAGTGGCCAGCTCCACCCCACCCTGCACCCCAGTTAGATGGAATGAGCCTGGTTTTGACTGCTTAGTACCAACTCTTCAAAGGTCTCACCTATGGGTTATATATTGCCCTGTTAGATCACAAGCCATCTAGCGCTCTCTCTACCGTTCTCTTCTCTTTCTTCTCTTCTCTTCTCTTCTCTTCTCTTCTCTTCTCTTCTCTTCTCTTCTCTTCTCTTCTCTTCTCTTCTCTCCTCTCCTCTCCTCTCCTCTCCTCTCCTCTCCTCTCCTCTCTCTCTCTCTCTCTCTCTCCAGTTCAAGTGAAGGGTAATTTCATGTCAGTTCTTTTCTTTTTTCTTTCTCTCTTTCTTTTTTTTTTTTCTGACAAAAGCTAATTACCCACAAAGAAACATCCACAATGGCCACAGTGGTAGAACTGAGTCCTACAAGTGAGCAGAGTGAGTTCGTCCTAGGCACAGCAGTGAACAAGAAGATTCCTCCCCGGAAAGGTAAGCCATGCACAGCTGCTTATCCAGTGGCTTTATGGGCACTCTTTTCTGTAATGTATTCATATAAAACAATGGATTAATCATTTTAAAATTTTTGATTCTTTTTGAAACACACTAACCTTAATACACACTTCACAGTTATGTGAAGGAAGGAAAAACACTCTTAGGAAAATAGTTTTTCACAGTTACTTTCTCATCTTTATCCATATGAATTATTCTTCATACCTGATAACAAAGCTGTTGGGAGACAGCTTCATGTCCTGTTCCTTTAATGTTTGATTGCAATAATGCAAACACTATTGTTAACAATTTGTTGTTGTAACAAATTATATAAATATCTAAAATAAAAGAATTTTTATAAGCTTAATTTACCAAATATAATTTTGCTGCATTTGTTCTATATGATTTTATATAATTCTATACTATATTTGCTGTTTTTTAACTTGCTAAGCTATTTTTCAGTATTGCTTTATAAGATTAACTTATTCTTTTCAAATTTTATTAATTCTTTAAAGTTAGCACCAAGTTACGTCAAGGAATGGGTCTCACTATGACACTTCCCTCCACATGTCATGATACTTTGCTCATCTTCCTCCTCTCTACCCCGCCCCCTGCCCCCTGCTCCTCATGCTTCCCATGCACCTCTGGCTCGTGTTTCCCTCCTTTGATGAAATTCTGATGGTGTGAAAGCAGAAGGGATGACTGTCTGGAGGAAAGACAGGACTAGAGTGTTACACTTAAGACATACTTGATGCATTCCAGCAGGTTCACCTTCCACATTTACTTACCTTTGGATAGCCCAGGCTAGTCTCAAGCTCATGGTCTTCCTGCCTCAGTCTTTGTCAACCGGTCATCCCTGCAGGCATATCACCTTAAAGTCAATAGCCTCAAACACCTCACTATCTTATGGAAGGAGTTGGGGACAGAGCTCCCAGCAGCTTGGTTTCACTTCTTTTCTGGTTCTCATCCTGTCTCACTCCTGCACAAACCCCTCTAGTGTCCCCCACCCCATAAAAGCCACAGTGCTTCCGACAGCACATGCAACCTCTAAGACCAGGTTCTGCTTCTGGCTCCCTCTGTTCTGTCACATTCACCTGGTGTTGGCAGTCACTCCGGGGCATTTCCACTTTGTAGAGTGTGCCTTCCCCTCCTACGCTCACATGACCAGCTCTCTCTCAGGCATGTCCCTGGGACTGTACCTCTTCTTGTTTTATTTTCTGCACAGCACTGACATCTTCTAAGACAGACTTACTGTTTGCCTTTGTCTGTTGTTCTCCTCTCCGGAACATGAGCTCCACTGGCTGCGTGCTGCTCCACACGGAGAGTGATCAGCAAGTGTGTGTCCAGTAAGAACTGAAGACGCAAATCTAGCCCGGACAGCATGGCTTAGGAGAGTGGCCAGTCCAGCTCCTGTCCAGTTCCCTGAAGTAAATCAACTGGCGTGTTCAGGCACAAGAGGAGCTGAGTAGATTTACACTTCCCGGAGAGACAGGCATTGGTCTATTAAAGTATCCATGTAGAACACTGGGGGCTCTCTTTGACACCCTGAGAAGAGGCTGAGCTCTGAATGCTCAGCTTATTTACCACAGTTGCTACCTAATCTACTTCTCCTGGAAGGGGGAAGGGAGAGAGGGAGAGAGAGAGAGAGAGAGAGAGAGAGAGAGAGAGAGAGAGAGAGAGAGGTGTGAAGTGCTCTCTGCTGAAGTACATCAGGAAGAATACCTGTGGCCAGGTGAATACAGCTTCCTGCAGTCTTATGATTTTCTCCTTATCAAGTTGGTCTGTCTAATGTGTACTGTCAGGACATCTACTCAGGGCAGCGCTGCAGGCTTTCTCAGAAGCAGTAGAAAGAGCTCTGGAAGCAATCAGCTAGTTAGACAGTGTTCCTCAGAGGTCTGTTTCTGAGCCAGTCTCTCATTTCACTCACAGATGTATGTGTCACCTATGTTTTGTGTTCTTTGGACATCGCAACCAAGCTCTGGGAAAGGGGGACAAGGATATCACTTTTGTTGTGCTCACTTCTTTTTCCACTACAGGTTCACTACAGGTTCTCAGCATTTGAGGGTCCCAAATTCCCTAGTGAGGAACTCTTTCTAGGACTTTAATCTTAAACTTGATTTCTTTTTTAAAACAATTATTACATTTCAAATGAAAGTTTATCCTCATCTGCCTTAATGAGCAACTTCTTCAAACATTAAACTTTATTTGTATGCATTAGGCATGATATGTTACAAAAATTATATTTGTGATATGTAAGATAAACACATATGGCATATTACTAGTTATACATATTATATATGTACATATGCATGTAACTTACATATAATGTACTATGCATTGTGTAATTATTTATATTTATCTTTTAATATAAGTTTTACATTTACTGTGAATCATTTCATTGGCTCTAAAACTGAACGATTTAGGAATGGAACAGACAAAATAGGAAGGACAGATAGCCCCAGTGGAAGCAGGCTCTGCATATCTGTAATATAAAATGTTGCTTGGATCAATTCAATCATCTGCTGCCTTTGAATCTCCTTTTGCTCACTCCAGCAGAATCAGAAGTGTCATTTAAGTCATCAGGTGGCGGTCAGTAGTGACTTTCTACATCATGTCTCTTTTTTTGAGACAGGTCATGTTTAGCTAACCTCAAACAGCAGCCAACAAAGATCAAACTCCTGATCCTCCTGCCTCCACCTCTCAAGAAAGCCAAGCTTTCTGTTATATCTTGTGAAAACCTAATATTAGCTCAATAAAGCAAGCCATGCTGTGATGTCTTGTTTCCAGTCCCGAGTTTATGTTCCATGCGCTATGGAATAGCCTTCATCGCACATTTCTGCAACTTCACATTGATATCGCAGAATTCCACCATAAGCATCACCATGGTAGCCATGGTCAACAACACCGACCACCCTCCCCACCTCAATAGCTCTACTGAACAGCTTCCTGCTGGTTTAAACAGTAATCAGCATGAAGCCTCAAAGCACCTTTCTATAAAGGTAGGCAAAGCAAAATTTAAATTTATTCTCCCAGTCCTATGTGTGTGTGTGTGTGTGTGTGTGTGTGCGTGCATGTAGGACCCAAGCCTTGAATGTTAGGCTGTGCTAACTGCCCAGAGGGTCCCAAGGATTTCCCTGTTCCTGCTTCCTCAGTGATTGGATTACAAGCCACAGTGGTGGGCTTTTTATGTGGGTTCTGGGGCTTAAAATGAGTTCTTAACGGTGGCATAGCAAGCACTTTGCCAACTGAGCCATCTCTTTAGCCTCGGGACTCAAATTTTTGCTATTCGTTTTTTATATTTATTTTTCTAGAGTTTATACCTTCAAAAGTCCTTTTTACAGTTCTGGGAAGAGAAGCCTGGGCCTTGCACATTTTAGACCAGTTGATTTATAACTGAGCTACTTTCCAGCTCTCTCCTTTTCTCTTCTGTTCATTCCATTTTCAGAAAGAGCCTCGTTGAGCTATCCAGGCAGGCCTCAAGCTCACTTTGCAGTCCAGGCCAGCCTTGAATTTGTGCTCCTCCTGCCTTAGCCTATTGAGTAGCAACCAGGCCTGATTGTGTTCAAAATTTTTAATTGAGAAAAATTCAGATCTAAGGGGTCTTCTTAGAGTAGGTAAGTACTTTTCAGTATGTGGCTCACAAAGGCATTTTTTATTTCCTAAAGGCACCTGTGTATAACTGGAGTCCTCAAACCCAAGGAATCATCTTCAGCTCTGTCCAGTATGGCATGATGCTGATGCAGGGTCCTGGCGGATACTTGGCCTGGAAAATAGGAACAAAGAAAGTGGTTGGAATTGCTCTGCTTGTATCTTCACTGCTCACTCTCTGCATCCCACTGGCTGCCAGTCTTGGACTACCTTTTCTCCTGGCAACTCGAGCAGTTCAGGGCTTAACCCAGGTACCACGCATCTCAAGTATTTTCTTTCTTTCTTTCTTTCTTTCTTTCTTTCTTTCTTTCTTTCTTTCTTTCTTTCTTTCTTTCTTTCTTTCCTTCCTTCCTTCCTTCCTTCCTTCCTTCCTTCCTTCCTTCCTTCCTTCTTTCTTTCCTCCTCCTCCTCCTCCTCCTCCTCCTCTTCATATTCTTCCTCTTCTTCTTCCTCCTCCTCTTTCTCCTCCTTGACCTCTTTCTACTCGTCTTCCTCTTCTTCCTCCTCCTTCTAAATGTAAACCAGGCTGGCCTCTAACTCACAGAGATCCACCACTTGCCTCTGCCTCCTGAGTGTTGGACTTGAAGATGTGTGTCACCACACTCAGCCTTAGATACTAAGTATTTTCAAACTCTGAGCCGAATATTTCTATATAGTACCACATCTACATATCTAATCATTTTTATTTCAGGGCGCTGGATATGGGGGACAGTTTGCACTCTGGCAGAGATGGGCTCCTCCAAATGAACGCAGCCGACTCTGCAGCATTGCTATGTCAGGTAAAGGTGTGCAGTCTAGATGGGTACTTGGCAACCCAATGCTTCCTATTGGGCTCCTAAACATTTTTTTCTGTTGAACAGTTCTTTTGATGATGCTAAGAAGTGTTTATATAAATTAAAGAAACCAATCCTTTATTTGTGATGTGACTTATTTTTCCCTGTGTTATGATTTGTGTTATAACATTGCTTGTGATATGACTTCTCAACTTTAAAAATGTTTTTATGTTGCTAAATTGATCACTTTTATGGAATTTGAAATTTCCCCTCACTCATGGAAATGTTGTAAAAACAATTACCCATGTTTTAAATGAATTTGTAGGGTTTCATTGTTATACATTAATTCTTGACAGTCGTATGAAACTTATATTTTCATTCCATCTGACATATGGATTCAATTTAATTTTTGGAATTGCTCTAATTTTTTCTGAGAATATCTTTACTTTTAAAAGTCTTATTACACTTATTTACTTACTGCATATGCATGTCACAGCATATAGCTGGAAGTCAAAGAATAACTTTCAAAGAGTTAATTTCCCCCTTTACCATGTGGGTTCTAGGAATCAAACTCATGCCACCAAGCTCGGCATCTTTACTCGATGACCCATCTTGCCAGTCCCTGAGACTTCTCTCTGAAATGACCTGTTATTCTGGAGGCAGAACCCTAACATATCCTAGGGAAAGTGGAGAACAGATGGTGTAAATTAACAATGGCCACTGTCAAGGCTAGCACTGGGTAGAAAAAGGCTAACGCTGTAGGCAATATGTGTGTTTAAAGATAATCAAGAACTCTTCAAGTCCAAAACCATGAGTTAGCCACAGAAAGCCCCCCCAGAAACCCAGAATGGTAGTATCCAGTGTGTGTCATGGGAGTTCACATTAGCTGACAGAAAGAAAGTATGCAATTTAGACAAAAGAAATTCGCCTCAGTTCCCATCTGTGACAGGATCTCAGAACACAAGACAAATTAGGGAATAAAAGCATGTGAATGCGGACACAGCAGCTGGGGGATTAACCCAACCAACAGTGGATAAAACGCATGAATGTAAGCTTATGTGATGACAAATGCATGCAATGCCAACATTCAGAAGGCTGAGATAGTAGGATTGCCACACAGGCCAGCCTGGGCTATGCAGTGAGTTGCAAGCCCTCATCTGAACAAAACAAACATAAAACAAAAGGCACAAACCATTAAAAAAAAAAAAAAAAACCAACAGAATAAAGACAGTGAACTTGAAGGACTGCTAGCTCCCTTGCCCTTCACTTACTGATCTATAGGGCCTAGACCAAAATAAATCAGCTGACATATTTAGGGGAGCTCACATATCTCAGGAGCCTACAAACTCACAGGCTTCCTTGAGAAACTCCAGGAAGAAATGTTCTTCTGATTCCAGAAAGCACTGGGAACATGACTGCCTGAAGGCGGCACAGAGAGGGCAGATGTTAAAGTCCATCAAAACGGAGCCTCCTGAGCCCACTTTCTTGCCTCATAAGACTGATATCACGTCCGGTAATGGTGATGTCTGGGTTGAAAGACAGGAGTTCTCTACCCAGAAGTTAGAGAAAGACTCCCCAGAAAAGCACCTGCCTAAGGCCCAAAGGGCCCGGCTACTACCAGCCTCCAGTGCAAAACACACTGCTTGTTGCTTGTAGGTGTGTCTAGCCTTTGACATTGTCACCCTACATTGTCATCTACAGAGTTCACACCTGAGAACAAGACTGAATAATTAACACACGAAGTCTTATCCCAAACTAAAGAGCTGAGTCAAGGTGTTTTTAAGGACGTGGTTGTGGTGTGGTGTCCACCTCTAGTGAAGAGTACATAGGTAACACAAATTGGACTTAGGGTTTAAAATAATAGGGCACAGTTGGGTGGGTTGGGGAGGACAGACGGACCTAAGAAAAATTAGGGAGGAGGTAAATATGATCACAATAAATTGCGTGATATTCTCAAAAAGCTGATAGAGAAAGAAAACAATCATAGACTATCTCATAATGTTTAAGTAAGTTTAAGATTTTGTGTTAGACTGTATTCACAGCATCCTGGGGCGTGGGCGGTCTGTGTCTCATAGCTTGGACATGCTTTCAGGGGCTACAAAAGATGCATATTGGTAGGGAATTTTATAGCTACCCAAAGAGCTTTGGAAGTAAGCAGGTCAAACAGGACTTGTAGCTCATGCTTAAGGTTAGTTAGTAGGTGATGGGAATAAAACCAAACGTGTTGTTAGCTTAGCCCAGAGCTCGGAAAGCAGACAGGCAGGCTCTCAAAGCAAATTGAGTGCCTTCATTGCGCAACTTTCTGAGTTAATTTAAAACATGGAGTGAAACGGGGGGGGGGGGGGAGACAGAGAGAGGGGAGAGGGAGAGAGATGGAGACACACACACACACAAATGGGGGGAGAGAATGATATAGTTATCTCATGGGAGATAGGAGGCAAGCATATGGAAGCACCATCTGTTCTCAGATGCCTAAATATCTCTGTCCTTCTACTGTCTCAGCCTTCTTACCAAAGGTGTGGTGATGAAAAAGGAGTTCAAGCAAGAATGTCCCCAGAGGGAAGGCACCAGAACCCCAGACACCTGTAGCTCTATGGGAGGGAAGTGTGAAAGAGTAGAGCCAGTCAACTAAAGAGCCTGATAATTGTTGTGTTTTGGTTCTTGATAACCTGGAGCAGAAGGGGCAGCACCATAGGATGATTGGCCCGGGCCTTTGTGTGTATTGAATCAGTAGTGCTGCGCTGATAAAGCGGTCCCTTTAAGAGGGGTGAGAAGCCAGTGTACAGTACTTAACAATGGCTCTGCTAAAGGGAGCCCTGAGATATCAGTCTTAAGACACAGAGTGAGGAGGAGAAGATGGGTACAGTCAGATGTCACAGACCCCAGCACTCCAGGGATTTGGTGCTTCATGTGCCTCTTCAATGTTCAAGATCACAGGCTTTGGCAGTTTTCCCTCACAGAGAAATGCCAAAGCATACAGAGGGGGCTCTACAGAGATAAGGCTCTGCTTTGGTTTTACTCCCTTTAAATTTTCTAGAATATTGAAAAAAATTTTAACTTTTAAATCTTTTTAATTGACACAAAAATTATATATTATGAGATATATGGTACCATGAAATATTTCAGTACATGTGAACACTTACTAATGTTCAAATCCAGGCATATACATCGCCTCTAACATTGACCATTTCTCTTTGGTGAAATTATTCAAAAATCCTCCTTTAGTTTTTTTTGAAATGTAGTATGCTCTCATTATTTACCCTCTGCCTGCTACTATGCAAGAGGACACCAGAACTGTGCTTTCTTTACAACACAGATCCTATGCGATTGGCACTGCATGCAGACGGTAAGAGTCGTGAGCACAGAGGACGGTGAGGGGGAAGAAGTAAGAAGGTGTTGACTTAGGAGCCCAGGCTTGAGCTAGACTGGGTGGAGGCAAGCAGACAGGAAAGAACATGACCTTGCTTGATAGAGGAGTCTGTCTTCCCTTATAATCAAGGTAAAGGCAGACATTTAGGTGAGAGGTACTGACTGGGTGGACCTGCTGGTAGAAAGGGTACTCACTTCCAACTTTCTTTCCATGCTCCCAGGAACTTGGAATTCTCTTTCAAACACTCCCTTCCCTGTTGTTAAAGGGCCAACCTGGGACAGTTTATGTAACTGTGACTGACTGCACTTGATCAGATGCAAGTTTGATTGCTGGCATTTAAATGAGATAGCATAGACAATATGTGTCAGTGAACATGAATTAAAAAAAGAAGATATTAACAATTATTTCTACCTTGGAGTGTAAGTTAAAAAGAAATCCAAACAAAAGAGTAAATCTATAAGCTATAGATCTAATTGCACAAATGCCTGTTAAGTGCTGACTGTGAAATACACTGTAAACAAAGGAGGGAAGAACTGTGACCAGCAAGCCACACGGGGACTATTCGCAATGCAGAGTCTGTAACTCGAGGCAAAGGGAAACAACGGAGAGAAACAGAAAAAAGACAACAAACGATAAAGTTGGTAAATAGTGAAAAACATAACTTCACTAAAAAGAACATAATTAAAATTAGAATTTTTATCATTTATATTGGAAGAAAAGTGCTTAAAATTTTTGATGTCTGATGCCATCAAGGAGGTGAGAAAGAAAGAACTACGTTGGCAATTTAAGTTGAACAGCTTTCAACGTAGAACTTTTGCAGTATTTACCAAGATTTAAAGTATACATAGCCATTGAGCTAGCAGCTCATCCTCTGATCCTTTAGTCACAAAAACAAATTGTGGGTTTTTTTAGAAATGAGAAATACCTGTTTAGAGTTAAGATCTACCATACAACGGAGACCTTTGTAAGAGCAATTGATCAATGAGGACGAATGTTGGGGGTGGAGAGCTGGCTCCATGGTTAAGAGCATGCACTGTCCTTGCAGAGGACCAAGGTTCCATTCCCAGCCCTCACGCCTGCCACTGCATCCCTAGGGGATCTGTCATCCTCTTCTGCCTCCGTGGGAATTTCATTCACATGTACAGTCTCCTCCTACCACACACTGCAGACAGACATGTAACATAATTCAAAAATAAAATCTAAAAAAAAAAAAAAAAAAAACCTGTTACATTAAGCCCTCAGGCCATTATGATCCTGCTTATTTTAAAATAACAACTCCGCATACATATGGAATTTGACGAGTTGGCTAAACACAAGAATGGAGGTAGCTTAGAACTATTTGCAAAGCTGTGAAACGGGAATGTGCCTACTATATTAGAATGCTCTGTGAAGTTATAGAAATTAGAAGTGTCATTAGCATATTTATGGAGAAGCGGCTTCCCATGAATGCATTTACAAAAGTGCAGAGAAAAGAAGGTGAGCGACTGTTTCTTGTACAATAAATTGATGTGATGCTTGTCTTCAAAGGGAAGAGAGGGTAGAAATGGAGAGTGTACTAGAACCTTGGCTCTTCGCGGTGCTGTAGTTCTATAATAAATGCCTATAACTGTAAATTAAGACAGCACAAAAGGTAGCATGGCAGTCACCTGAATGTCACTCGGGAATTTTAAAGGGAAAAAAAGATTCCCTGGAGGTATATGAATTCAAGGACTAGTCTGAAGGCTTTGCATTTGCATATGCTTATTCTGTGGTTTGGTGGCTTCTCCATGTTCATCTGCCAGCCTACATATCTGTCTGGTGGAAGGCAGGGTCCCACCACTTTCTTTCTGTCTCTGCAGGAATGATATTGGGAATCTTTGCTGTCCTCCTTGTGGGCGGCATCATTAGTGAAGCCCTTGGGTGGCCCTTCGTCTTCTATATTTTTGGTAAGCTGCTTGCTGGTTTCTGGGATATTCGGGAATGTGCTTTTGAGTTTGTGCTCCTGAGTGTACTTTTCTAAAGGAAGAGAGTCAAAATATAAAAATGTTAGGGAAACAAAATATCAAAATATAAGGAATAACCTTTGTTAGCTGTCTTAGGGTTTCTGTTGCTGTAAAGAGACACCATGACCACAGCAATTCTTTTTTTTTTTTGGGGGGGGGGGGTGTTTGAGACAGGGTTTCTCTGTATAGCCCTGGCTGTCCTGGAACTCACTCTGTAGACCAGGCTGTCCTGGAACTCAGAAATCCACCTGCCTCTGCCTCTCAAGTGCTGGGATTAAAGGCAGGCGTGCGTACCACTGCCCAGCCGACCACAGCAACTCTTATAAAGGACATTTAATTGGGGCTAGCTTACAGGTTCAGAGGTTCAGTCCACTATTACCAAAGCGGGAAGCATAGCAGCATCCAGGCAGGTATGGTGCTAGAAAAGGAGCTGAGAATTCTGCATCTTGAACTCAAGGCAGCCAAGAGAAGACTGAGCATCCTCAGAGAGCTAGGAGGAGGGTCTCAAAGCCCACCCCACACTTCCTTTAACAAGGCCACACCCACTCCAACAAGGCCACACCTCCTAATAGTGCCACTCCCTGGGCCAAGCATATTCAATCCACCATACTAGCCAGGATGTGGAAATCCTCTGGGTTCATAGAAAGTGCTGCTCCCCTGTCACAAGGCACAGCCATCAGGATGTCACTGTGCCTTGTAGGCAAGAGGGGAAGATTTTGGAGAACAGTGCTTTCTAAAAGACACAAGAAAACAATCTGAGGAGGTAAATGTAGCTATGGGGTTTGTCTTGGTTAAACATAGCAAAGGGATGAAGTCCTTAGCAAGCCTTGAGGTTTCCAAGAAAATAATATATAAAACACTGAAAGTAATTTGGGGTAACTTCACTATTGGCCCGGAGACTTTCATTTAGCTAGAAACCAAGAAAGTACTTTCACCTACAATTTCCACTGGAGTGGCTTTGCACTTTATTTTCAAACTTCCCATTAGCTTGTTTTATTTACAAGCCTGTTCCTCTTCCAGACTGAATATCTTGGAGACAGAGATGGGTTATCGTCAGGTGTTGAGACTCTGTAGAGTTCACAAAACATGAAAATACTAGTCCACAGATCATTGGGTGAACTATTAATACCAAACAAAGATAACTTCAGAACAAGGAGTATTATCAACTCACCAAGAAGATACAAGAATTTGAAATACATATGAAATACATACATACCCAACAGCAGAGCTCCCAAATGCACCATGCAAAAACTGACTGGATGAGGTTGGGAAGTAGCCCAGCTGATAATGTTCTTGCCTGGGATGAAGCCATGGGTTCAGTCCCCGGTAGCACAGAAAACTGGGCATGGTGATACATACCTCTAATCTCAGTACTCAGAAGGCAGGAAGATCAGAAAGTCAAGGTCATTCTGTACTACATGGAAAGTTTGAGGCCAGCCTGGGATATGTGGAGGACTGTTCTGTGGAGTGGGACTAGAATGAGGAAACAAAAACGTAAGGAAATATTAGCCACCTTAGCCAAATCTGTGAGCTCCAGAGTCAGAGATCGTGTGTCATGGGAATAGGGTGAGAACAATCAAGGAAGATGTCCAGCTCTCTCTCTCTCTCTCTCTCTCTCTCTCTCTCTCTCTCTCTCTCACACACACACACACACACACCAGACCTATATATAAAATATAAAATCTAGGACAAAAATTCTTCTAGAAGAAAGCAGGGAAATTTTATTTGTTCTTTAATTAACCAAACAATTCCTAAATATGACACCAAAAATAAGAGCCATAGAGGTAATCAATAATTTGAAAATCACCACGATATATATATATATATATATATATATATATATATATATATATATATATATATATATATATATAATCTTCAAATGGCATTGTTAAGACAATAAAAGGCAGACTAGTTCAAGGAGAAAATATCTAATGGCTAATACTGAAAACATTGACAGTGTTAGGCTGTCCCTGAGGTCTGTGACCCCATTCCCATAACAAATAAACAGGAAGCCTTGAGACAGCTTGTTTGAAAACTGAGAAGAGTTCATAGTGAACTTTGGCAATAGCTTAGCCTGGAAAATGTCCTAACATGAGAAGAAGTTATTCAATATACTCAAAGAACTCTAAGACAGCCCAGCACAGAGATACCTACACATCCACATTTATTGCTGCACTATTTACAGTATCTCAGGGATGGAACCAGCATAGATTTCTAGAAACAAAAAGCAGATAAAGACAATGTGGTGCAGATACACAGTGGAATTTTATTCAACCAGAAAGAAGAATGGAATTATGTCATTTTCTGGAAAATTGATGGAACTGGAGATCATCATGTTAAGAGAAATAAATTAGATGCAGAAAAACAAGCCACATATTTTCTCTCATTTGTAGAAACCAAAATTCTTTACAAATTCACATCTGTCACCTATCCACATACATGTATACATATTTAGGTTATAACATACACATACATACATGCATACATACATGGGTCATAACATACATATACATACATGCATATATGAATACATGAATACATACATACATACTTGGGTCATAACATACATATACATACAAATTTACATGGGTCATAACATCCATATGCATACATACATTGGTCATGAACATATACATATATATATGGGTCACAACATACATATATATATATATATATATACATACAAGCAGATAGGCAGCTAAGGGAGATTAGTAGCTGGTAGGAGGGAAAGGGACAGGAACAACTAGGGAGGAGATAGGAAGAAGCCGGCATGATCAAAACATGTGATACACTTAAAAGAAATTATTAAAAACCAACATTATATAAAATGACTATTACACCAACTTAAAAAAAAAAAAGTGCAGGGTTTAGTTGTAATGAGTCAAGGAAGTGTTGACAGATGTACTGTGATGTTAACACAGGGAAGCAGGACAGGAGGTGTGTGGGAACTCTGGGCTATTTTTGCAAAATGTAAACAAACTTAACATTATTGCATAATTTAAAATCCACTTTAGAAATTATAGAAATGAGCTCCCTGATAAACTCTTATCTCTGCTTGCAGGAGGTATTGGTGTGGTCTGCTGCCTTCTCTGGCTCATTCTGGTTTATGATGACCCTATCTCTCACCCATGGATAAGTGGCCCAGAAAAGGAGTATATTTTATCCTCTCTGAACCAACAGGTACATATAAGAACTCCAGCCTCAGCAGAAACCTTGCATCCACATCTGGGTTCCTAACGGTGGCTGAGACTCTGAGCCTCATGTTGATCTTAGGACTCAGACCAATGCATTTGTTTTCAGTTCAGCTCAGAAGAGCAGCCACTTCCCATCAAAGCTATGCTCAAATCTCTGCCCCTCTGGTCCATGTGTCTTTGCAGTATGACCCATCAGTGGCTTGTTAACACCTATATAATATACACTCCAACCTACATTAGTTCTGTGTTCAAAGTTAACATCAGAGACGTGAGTAAATTTCATTCCATTCCTTCCCCAGTTACTCATCTGTGGCAATAATTCTTTCTGCAGGACATTAAGTCTCATTATCCAAAATCACCTGATATTTAAAACTAATGATAGTAACTTTGCTGGGAGTATTACTTAAGAGGTTGCCAGGTTTCTTGGGGGGGGGGGATGTCAGGATGATTAGGGGATTACCAACACATTTTCTCCTTGCCTTAATTATGGCCATTTACCCAGTCTTCTCATTTCAGAATGGGTTCCTGTCTTCTCTTCCCTTTTTTGTTGCCTGGGCCATTGGTATCCTGGGGGGCCAGCTGGCAGATTTTCTACTGAGAAAGAACTTAAGGCTCATAACTGTGAGAAAAATCATCACAATTTTAGGTAAGAACAGGGATCTGGGATTTGCATGACGTAAGCATTCAACAGTCAAAGAATGCATCTCACTCTTGCATTTGTCTGTTCCATATTTCCTAGGAAATACCCCTCCCGCAGCCCTCATTGTGGCTCTGCCCTATGTCCAATCCAGCTATATTACAACAATTATATTTCTGACAATTTCCTGTGGAATAAGCGCTCTATGTCAGGCAGGAGTCTATATTAATGCGTTAGATATTGCTCCAAGGTAAGACTCTTGTATTTACTCTTAGTTTCACATTTTCTGGGGAAAAATGGTTTGTAGTGTTCTGGGAGCCTCAAAGTTTGGAAAACAATAAATCATAAGCACGGACCATGGCTGGGCCTAGGGTGTATTGGTGAAATATGGACTTGTCAAATCGCTTCCCATTGAATATGCACAACCCGAGTCCTTTTTGATGGATTCACACATAAAACAGGGCTGAAAGACGCTGTCAAGTGTGTCTGGATTTAACTTGGGATATTGCTGTCACCCACAGGTATGCCAGCTTTCTCATGGGGACATCAAGAGGATTCGCACATTTATCTGCTGTACTGGTACCCATTGTTGCTGGCTTTTTCCTCAATCAGGTAGTTTCCATTCCAAGACAGACTTTTAAAATACTCTCCCACATGTATTTGCAAAAGCGATAGCTAAAGAATGTGTTCAAAGGTTGGGAAAGAGTGTTCACTTCACTTGGAGTGATCGTGAAGGGTGGAGCAGAACATTTTGAGCATATTTTGGAGCTCTTTTCTCTGATTATCAAGACACTTTCTAAGAAATGAATTTCAAGGAAACCCTCTGGAAACTGTCATCTGAATTAGTTTCATAGGAAAAGAGATGAGAGAAGTGATACGTCTTTTGGGTCTTGTGTTCCCAGGACTCTGAATTCGGGTGGAGGAATTTCTTTTTTGTACTGTTTGCGATTAACCTATTCGGCTTAATCATCTACCTCGTGTTTGGGAAGGCAGATATTCAAGAATGGGCCAGAGAGAGAAAGCTCACTCGTTTGTGAAGGTAACAGACAATGATTTTGGTAGAGTTACAATCACAGAAGCAGGACTTGCAATTGTTAATTTCTTGTCACTTTCTTCCTCAGCTGTCCCACTTGCAGTAAAGAAGTCATTACATACGCTGCTTCCTAGGTGGGAAGACTTTCATGAAAAGCAACGTCATGTATTTTCTCCCTTTCATTCAGACTTCTTTTGAAGAAAATATGAGATGAATAAAACATCAAGTAAAATGATAAGAAGGAACCAGGTTGTCATCTTTGAATCAAGAATTTGGTGTTGACATAGTAGTTTCAGTTTTTGGGTTTTTTGTTTTGTTTTTTGTTTTGTTTTTATTTTAATTTTTTAATACTTTATTTACATTTCAAATGTTTCACCCTTTCTAGGTCTCCTCTTTGGAAACCCCCTATCCCCTCCCACCTCCCCCGCCTCTATGAGGGTATTCCCCAACCCACCCACTCGCCCACCCACTCCCATCTTCCCACCTTGGCATTCCCCTATACTGGGGTCTCTAACACCCTCAGGCCCAAGGGCCTCTCCTCCCCCTGATGGCCAACAAGGCCCCCCTCTGCCACATATGTGGTCTGAACCATGGGTCCCTCCATGTGTATTCTTTGATTGGTGGTCCAATCTCCAGGAGCACCGGGGGGGGGGGGTCAGGCCCATTGGCACTATTGCTCCCTCCGTGGGGCTGCAAACTCCCTCATTTCCTTCAGTTCCTTCTCCAACCCCTCCATCTGGGACCTCACACTCAGTCCAACAGTTGCTGTGAAGTGAAGCTTGGGTATTCTGAACTTTTGGGCTAATATCCACTTATCAGTGAGTATATACCATATTCATTCTTTTGTGACTGAGTTACCTCGCTCAGGATGATATTTTCAAGTTCCATCCATTTGCCTGCAAATTTCATTAAGTCATTGTTTTTAATAGCTGAGTAGTATTCCATTGTGTAAATGTACCAAGTTTTCTGTATCCATTCCTCTGCTGAGGGACATCTGGGTTGTTTCCAGCTTCTGGCTATTATAAATATGGCTGCTATGAACATAGTGGAGCATGGTGCCTTTATTACATGTTGGAGCATCTTCTGGGTATATGCCCAGGAGAGGTATAGCTGGGTCCTCAGGTAGTATTATGTCCATTTTTCTGACGGTCCGCCAAACTGATTTCCAGAGTGGTTATACCAGCTTGCAGTCCCACCAGCAATGCAGGAGTGTTCCTCTTTCTCCACATCCTCACCAGCATCTGCTGTCACCTGAGTTTTTGATCTTAGCCATTCTGACTGGTGTGAGGTGGAATCTCAGACTTGTTTTGATTTGCATTTCCCTGATGACTAAGGATGTTGAACATTTCTTTAGGTGTTTCTCAGCCCTATGAATTTCCTCAGTTGAGAATTCTCTGTTTAGCTCTGTTCCCCATTTTTTGATAGGGTTATTTGG
>CM052714.1:35475508-35493654 GCA_028551405.1 Uromys caudimaculatus | reverse complement strand
TAAGTTTGGTCTTCCACCAAACTTAGAACTCACCGTTTCAGTGGGGCTGGCTGGCCAGTGAGCCTCTGGCCTATGTCTGTCTCTACACCTCAGTACTATGTCTGTACTGGAGTTATAGATGTGTGCTGTTGTGCCTGGTATTTGACATGGATCGGTATGGCAAATCCTTTATTCACTGAGCCTTCTCACCATCCCTAATTAAAGCAAGAATGTTGCAGGGGATGTTTCTGAAGTGCTCAGCAATTCAAAGCACATGTTTTTAAAGGCTTTCGGAAAGAACATGCCACAAGATGAAAATAGGGCCTGGCCGTTCTTAAGTGCTTACCTGACAGAGTCATAGAGGTAAGTCTGCCTCGTTCCAAGGGAGGTGCCCATTTGACCCATATTTCGTGCTGGCCTGTTGACACTGTTCCCTGAAATGAAATGATGAGGAATTTTGAACTCTAATACTCTGAATTCAAACTCTGTGTCTGTTTTAACTATGTCTTAATACCTGGGCTATTCCCTGGAGTACTCGACACACAATGACCAAAGCTGCTCCGACTTGTGCAGCTGATGGGATGAGCAGGGACATCACAGAGCTGAGGAACAATGAAGATCCAATTATTCTCTTCATTGGGTATATTCTAATTAGGTACCCAACAGGAGCTTGAATCACGACCATACCAAAGAAGGTAGAACTGAGAATAAGCCCTTGGATATCAAGACTCCAGGAATACACAGGATTCTAAAAGAAAGAAACAGAGTCAAGTCTAAGAACTCTGCATTGGAGATGTAATCTGGTGTTTATGGGGCCCAGAAGTGTGATATTCCTACTCAGTCTGTATAAAGGAGTTCCCACTTCTTTCTAAAGATTTTTTTCCCCACAAAACAACTTTATCATCTTATAATGTCATTTTGCATATATTTACATATTATTGATGTTTTCAATTATAGGTTAAGTATCTCTTATCTGAAATATCTGATCTGAAAGAAAGGTTTCAAATCCTTTTTGATTTTGGAGATATTACCAAATACATAATAATATATCTTGGGGATGTGACCTACCTAGACATAGAGCTTATTTTTGTTATATTTGTTGTATTGTTTGTTTTTCTTTTCAATGTCACAAAATGCCTAACAAAAGAAACTTAAGAAAGGAAGGATTTATTTTGGGTCATAATTCCACGATGTAGGTCATCCCAGTAAGTTAGTCATGGCAGCACGGGGGTGCGGTGGGGAGCCGTGACAACTGGTTGCCTTGCATCCATAGTTAGGAAGAACAGAGACATGAATGGGGATGCTCAGCCTGCTTTCTCTTTTTATTCATTCTGAGGCCCCAGCCTCCTGAATGGTGTCATCCACATTTAAAGCTTACGCTTCATTGTCTAATTATTATTATTATCTTGCCAGTAACATTTGACCTCTATAGAAACTAGCTAACAAGTTGAAGTTTTACACTTGCACTATGCTTTCAATATACCTTTACATTATCCAACACCTCCACTACAGATTCGTTAGAAAAACGGGATGGCTCTGTGTTGTTCACCATGGCTACCATTGTGAGGTTCAGGCACACTCGCTGGGCCATGATGGCAATGTTACAGAAGTGTAGAAGGATTGCCAGTCCATACCGAAAGGAACAGAAACCTGGAACTGAGAAGTCAAAAAAAAAAAAAACTCAATTAGCAATACAGTTGAAGTAAAAATTCAGGCATTTGGAACTCTAGATAACCTAGATAGTAAATTAAAATTTTGTTGTAAAGCATCCTGCTAGAAATTACCATATAATGGGAAAATGTGGGACTGATTTAATAATTTCCTGTGACTTTAAGACATAGTTCCATTTAGAATGCCCCAGAATGTTAATTCAGTTTCCAAATGTTTTTGGTGTGTGTCTATTTTAAAGGGATCTTTGATGAATACCTTGGGTTTCCTTTGGAAGTAAACCCCTTTACTGATATCAATGGCATTTTCTCTCAAAGAAAATACTTTCATTTTCAAACTGATATGATGAGAAACTCATATTTGCACACAGAGAAGTTTTTTCCTCAAGAGAGTAAATTTACTGAGAAATTATCCAGCTATAATAAAGAACGTAGTATTGGTATAAAACCAAACACAGTCATCAGTGGGAAAAAGCAGGGAATCCAGAAATACATGTGCACCTATAACTAAATAGTGTGTGTGTGTGCGTGTGTGTGTGTGTGTGTGTGTGTAGGTATGTGTGTGTAGGTGTGTGTATGTGTGTAGGTGTGGGTGTGGGTGTGTAGGGGTGTGTGTGTATATGTATGTGTGTGTGTGTGTAGGTGTGTGTTTTGCATGTTTGCATACATGCTCACATTGGAGGAAGGTGGTTGCATATATGCGGAGTCCAGAGGTCAGTGTTGAGTGTCTATCTCTATTGCTCTGCGTTTTATCCACCTTAGTTTTTGAGAAAGTGCCTCTCTCAGAACCTGGAACTCTGGTTAGACTAGAATGTCTGGCCAACAAACCCCAAGAATCCTCCTATATCTGTCTTCCCAGTACCAGGATCAAAGGACCTATCATCACACCAGGCTTTTTATATGAGTGGTTACTGGGGGGGGGGGGATGTCTGGACACAGGTCATGGCTCTAGTGCTGCAAATGATTTCCTGACCGATCCATCTCCCCAGCTTCTAAACATTTTTGGGTAAACGAACTAATGTAATTCAATGAAAGGAAAGAATGTCTGCTTTGAAGAATTCTCCCAAGAAAAATTAACATATGCTCACAAAAAGACTTGTAGAAAAATGTTTGCATCAGTTTTATTCAAAATAACAGAATGTTTAGAAAGAATAAACATACTGTGTTGTACTAACATAAAGCATATTGCTCAGAATTAAAAAAGGAGGCACTGAAAGACTCAGCCGTCTGGATTCATCTCAGCCAAACTTGCTAGGTTAAAAACCTAGTTACAAAAGGCTGTTTTCTATAGAAATCGATTGTTATGAAATCTCCAGACAGTCAAAAATAATCTGCATGGCCTCTCCTATCTTCAAAACCAGCAGGGGTAATCTTTACCATGCCACAGCTGCCTCACATCTGTCTGATGGCTCCATCTGTGATCTCTAAACACAGACTTAAAGGCTCATGTGATTCAATCACATTCCCCTTGATAATTTCCCTATTTAACTGGGAAACCTTTGCATGTACCAGGGTTGGGATTTCTTAGGGGCAGTGTTAAAATTCTGCCTACTGTGGCCCACCCATTTGTGCTCATCACACATGCAAAGTACAGTCAGCTCATCCTAAGCATCCCAAAGCACATTTTGTTGTAATATTCTCTTAAGCCTCACCAAAAGCTCATTACTTCAAATTTCAAAATCTCACCATCTAAATCACCATCTAAACCTTATAAGAGCAATGCAGTTGGGGCACAGTATCTATCTGTGGACTTGCCAAAGGAAGAAAATGTATGCCCCTACTACTGCCACCATTAAATAATGAGACAGGCATAGGGCAAAACTACAAAGATTAAAATTCTAAAAGAGAAAAGTGGCATGAATCCACCATGGTTTGAAGTTCAGCTGAACAAATATTGAGTTTTAAATTATGAATTCTAAATACAAATATTTTAAGTGTTGTTAGTTGCATCATAGTTATGAGATGTCAGAAAAAACTTAAGCATCCTGTGAAAACTTTCCTGAAATTTTCTGTTTATGTTTCTGTAGAACATATCTCCCTCATGCCCTCAGGGGCATTGTGTTTAAGAAGGTGAACTCCTGGACAGTGGGACAGCATTACCTTTCTTGGGGAGGCATTGGTTCTCCATTTGAGACTTTTCTTCTTGTGGCAGGGCTTGGTCTCCATCCACTGTGGGTGTAAAACACACTGGTCAACACAATTCAGGAAGCAACTGACTGAGCACCCAGGACTCTTCTCTGACTGAAAACCAGGATCAAAGGATGACTCACCAGACAGAGGCAGTGATCTTTCACCTCCACGGAGGGCCTTAGTTAACATTCCACTTTCATGATTTTTTTGTTGTTGTTCATTTAAAGTATATAGAAAACCTGATAACTATAGAAAATAAGCAGCTCCGCCAACCCAGGGATTTTTTGTTTAATCCAATTAAAAATAAAGACTTTATTAAAGAAATAGAAATTGAGAACATTTCGCTGCTAGTAGGCTTGCCCAGCAAGGCAAATTGACAGAAAGCCATCGGGCAGAAAGAGGCTGCGGTGGTTAGAAATTTACATGCACAAAGCAGCCAAATACTGGGAAAGGAGTAAGTACAGGCAAAACTCATTTTCTGTACCTTAAGGGAGGTAACATATGACTGTCTTCTTATTAGTGCCACTCTCTCTGGAGATAGGCCATTCTCCACAGCCCCATGTGAACCTGACTGTAGCCTCAGTTTCTGGAAAGAGACTTACTGCAGCCAAGCCTGCATCTGCTGGGGGAGGCTGCTGATGAGGATAACTTAGAATCAATTCCCACATAAGGCATAACACTAGACTTTGGGATCTGACTGTATCAGTTCACCTGACCCTCGTATGTCCTTCAGACACCTACAACTTGTATATTTGAAGCATTCTAGAATGAGTCGAGCATCAACCACGATTTTCACACACTCGAGCCTCTTCTGAGCTTCTGTTTATGCAACAAACTCATAACACAGTACAGTGGTACACACACACATACACAGAAATACTACACACATAGTATATATAGAACACAGTACACAGATACTACACACAGTCAAATATATGACACACATACCATTCACACACAAGTGACATCTAAGTACATACCTCATACATATATACAACACACACAAATAGTACAACACCCCAAACCAATCCTACATCAACCTCTACAACCTGTAACGACATGTGCACAAAGTGCACACACCACACCACACTTGCAGCCCATCACGGCACACAGGCCGTGCACACTTAGCCTTTCCCCGCACCAGTGTCATACCACAACAGTCAAAGAGCTCATCACACAGCCCACCCCACTTCTTTCCTTATGTCTTTGTGAGTAACTCACATTTCACACTCATTCCTATATATATGTTCTTTTTCCCTTTCCCCAAGAGAAGCCTCAAAAGAGAAACAAATTCTTCTAATTTTTTTTTTTTTTTTTTGCCCAGATTGTTAATTACCTTGGGAAATTCTCTACCAGGGAAGGACCCCAAAAGTACTCTGGAGAATTAGACGTTCATTTCACTTGGTGCACAAGAGTCACACTGACCTGATTAAGACACACAGCTCTTCCTTCTTCCAGGAAGGTTTTTCACTTGACTTTAGTGTGGAATTTTTCCTACTTGCTGGTAAATTCTATACCAAATCCTTTGACCTCATCACGCCAAGGGTAATGTTTAATTTTTAACTTTACATTTGCCCTAGCCTTGCATCTTCTAAGGAGAAGCTTGAGTCTTGGGATCTACCGGACTAGAATCTTCTGAGAACTGTTGTCAATTTCAAGATTTAGTAAACAGATCCCATACCCTTCAGCGGAGGCAGGATGAGAATGCCTTTCAGAAGTGTTCCTACAATGTCTCGACTGAGGAGGCCCTTGGAATTCCATGGATTGTCACAGAAATGCTAGGCTTTAGACGCGTCCTATCAGCTGCGTTCTCCTCCCCTCCTCCACTCCATTCCGTCCTTGCTTTTCCTCCTCCTGCCTTTCTTCCCCTTCTCCCCTCTCCTCCCTCCCTCACTGCCTCTTTCCCTCCTTCGATTCTCCTCTCCCCCTTCCTCCTCCTTTGCTCCTTCTCCCTTCTCCTCCTGTACTCTCCTCCTCCTTTCCTGCTCCACAGAGATCACACCTTTTTGATAACTGATGTGCTCAGAAAACTACCTTTTTTATGGCCTGCCCCTCAAAGCTGTGACATGTTCTGTGGTCTCTCCTGGTTCAGCTCCTGGCTCTTCCAAACCTTTCAGCTCTGCCAAAACTCTTTTGAATTCAATTGTAATCTACTGATCATCTAAGCCTTGAATCAGATAATTTTCACTGTTTATGACTCGCTAATATACTTAAGCATTTTAATTTTATTATGCCTTTTCAATGCACATCAATAGTTGACAGCTCCATGACTTGGAACCCATTTTCCTCCTAAATAAATGTTGAGGCCAGAGGTGGTGAGGGCCTGTAAACCCTGTACTTGAGGCCAAGACAAGAGGATCATGGGTTTGAGGCCAGTCTGGGTTACATAACAAGATGCTTTAAAGACACTGTATCAGAACAGGAAGGAGAAGGCAGAGAAGGAAGGGGAGGGGAAAGAAAACCCAAAGGTTGAAAACCTTTGCCGAGGAGGAGCTTTGTCCTGTTACTCAGCTGGAGCTGTAATTATTAGATGTGTTGATCCTCTGTGTGCCCCAGGAAGTCTGTACTATTTGCTCACATAGCTGGCAATTTCTGGTACTTTCTGGAAAGGAGGGCTTTTTAATGATTGAAAGCTCCAAGTTAGTAGTTGTTCAATGTCCACCTCGTGAATAAACAATGCTCCCACAAGGCATCAATGTCCTAAGTTCTAGGTACAAATTACATAAGAAGGGCCCATCTTTCTGTTTGCTGGCTTGCCTGTCTATTGCATCATGACATTCTAAAGTTGCTTTATCTGGGTTCCATGGTTCACTAATTAAATTTTTACTTTAGTGGTTTATCATGGAAAGTTTTCAGACATACAGAAGAAATAGAACAGTCTGGTGTAACCACTGACCTCTTACCTACCTTCAACTACTACTAGCATTTGAATTTCTCTGTTCAATAGTTGTTTCTGCAGTATTCTAAGACAATTATTGGACTTTATATAATTTCTTCTACAAAAAACTCAGCATGGAAACTTAATTCATCAGAAAAATTTAAAAGATAATTAATGACATGTCATTTCTCCACCATCACCAATTTAAGTCAGAATAGATTATATTAAAGGCAGTTTTATTGGGAAGCTGCTCTCAGTGAGTTCACTGGCCCCAAGGACCAAAGCCAGGAAAATCATCATGGGGGGGGAAAGGGGGAGGAAAAAGGGGAGAAGAAACAGCATGCAGACAGAGAAGAGAAGAAAGAGAAACCAAAATGTCTGGATTTTATAGGGAAGAGTCTATGGGGGAAGGGCAGCCCATCTCCAGGGCTGAAAGTTCAAGATTGGGGGCAGGGGATGCCAGACAGGGACTGAGGGATGCTGGGAGAACCTGGAGGTCAGGTCTGCTTTGATATATAAAGTACGAGTCTTAGTCCTTTGTCCCTGGGTCCAAAACTAAACAGTTAACATGCTACAAACACTAGTAAACAAACAATAACCCTTTAAATCTCTTTAATTGCTTCAAAGTTGTCTTCTTTATTCTTGATTGGTTTTTGGGACAAAGTCTCATGGAGCCCAGACTGGCCTGGAAGTCATGAGATAGTCAAGAATAGGCTTGAATTCCCAGTCCTCCTGCCTCTGCTTACCAAGTGCAGGGATTTCAGATACGTGCTACTGTACCCGGTTAGTGCACTGCTGGGCTTTGTACATGATGTTCACTCTATTAACTGAGCCACACCCTCAACCAGCGTGTCATTATTTCTTTTTAAAAATTGTAAGTGATGTGCACATATGTGTGCCTACGTCTATGATAGGGGCTCTCAGAGTTCAGAAGGAGGTGCTAGAGTCCCTGGTGTGGGGCTTGTGAGCTGTTTGACATGGGTGCTCTGAAAGAGCAGGCAGCATTCTTAATCTCCAAACCGTCGCTCCAGCTCCCGAACATCAGTAGTTCTTTACTGTCACTTGAGAACCTTACTGCCATAATGAGATAGATCATTGGTTTCACCCTTAAGCAAGTCCCTCCCACTACTGTAATCTGTAATTTAGGCTCTTTGCCAGCAGCTTATATCACCACCTGCCACTGCCTGGTGTGGCCTGTGAATGGACCAGGCCACTCCAGATCGCTCACCCCTCCTACCTCTCTCTCCCTCCCTCTCTCCCCTTTCTCTCCCCTCCCCCTCTTTGTTCTCTTCTTGTTTCTCTGGCTGTCTCTATCTAGACCTCATGTCTCTACTTTGAGCTGGCATTTCACCCTCCCCCCCTTCCTCCAATAAACCTTGTTGCCTGGTGTAATTAATCTCTTTAGCAGCACACCTTGGCAAGGGCCTACCAAAGGTGCTCCCGCACCCCCACCCCACAGACTTTATCCTAACATTACTGAGATGCTATGATTTGTGTGTGTGTGTGTGTGTGTGTGTGTGTGTGTGTGTGTGTGTGTGTGTCGGGGGTGTCTCTCCTGGTGCCTAGCCACTCAGAACCCTACTGGTCCTTTCTACCCTCAACAATAGAAAGTGAATACTTTCTGGTCCACCAATCTTTGCATCCAACCTGTCACTGGCAGTTGGTAAGTTCTTCCCCTCTGCCTGGCTGCAGAAAGCACATGTGTTTGTGAATTGGATTCCAAATGCTAGAGTCCAGTTCTTCAGCTGCTGCTTCTCTCTAGCCCTGTGTCCTCTATGGCTCTGACTCTTTCAGCCTGCTGACCCACGTGGATGGCTTCCTTCCCTTCTCCCTCTTTTCTGGCTTTCTGCAGCCAGACTTTGGGCGCACTAGGGACTCACTCACTAAGTTAACTCTCAGCTCCAGCCTGCAGACTCGCAGCCTGTTTGCACTCTCAGCTCCCTCTTGGAGCTTATAGGATTGCTTCCCCCAGCCAACACACACATACACTCCTACCCCAGGACACAGTTCTGCTTTGCTTCCCCCCCCCCCCCCCCACGGCCCCTACTCTCTCTTCCCCTCCCTGGGTGTGGATTTTGGTATCCAAACGTGCTCTGCTCTACACTCCCAAAGTCTCTTATTTCTAAGGTTCCACTTCCCCACTCTTAAAAATCTTTTATCTCTAGAATTTCTTTGCACTCTGCTCTCAAAAACAAATATCTAAAGATTATGCTGTAAACTCTTATCTCAGGATTTGTAAGTTTCTCATTGGGTATGGCTAAAAAAATCTGTATCATTAGTAACAAAATTTGGCTTTAAGCTTATAACAAAACGCTTATAATTAAAATCATTACGTATATGTGTGTGTGTGCGATTCAACTCTTGTTTAGGATATATATGTGTGTATGTAACTCATTCAATTCTACATATGTATATATCACTTGAATTCAACTCATTTAATACACACACATAAAAATATAAATCATTTTTATACTTATATATAAATATATATAGTATATATTTCCTAGTATATATATAATATTTCCTAATATATATATATGGAAAATAAATCTTTTTAAATAGCAACCATGCAGTACTCCTTCATCTTGGCTACTGACCTCATCAGAGTATCACCATCTTTACAGATTAACAAAAGTGAATTCAAGAATTATGTCTAACTACTTATGTCTTTGGTAACTATGCAACACCAAGCTGCTAGAAAAGTTAGATAAGTAACAACATATGTTTGGTAAATAAGTACATTTGATAATCATGATCTATAAACTCCTAAGGTCTACTCCGGTTCATAGAAATATTTGTTTAGCTTCTTTGCCTTTTAAGTTTTGGCATTTTGGGTAAACTAAGCCATACAAACTACAGTGGTCTATAATGGTAAACCATGAAAGAATCAGTAAAGTTGTGAGTCTCTCTATGGCCTGTATCTATGTTTAAAAGATTTATTTTTAATATTAGAAGAACTTCAATTCAAAATCATTATTTTAACAGCTAAACCTAATAGGGGTAGCATGTAAAGTCTCAGTCTTATGAAAACTATTAATTTATTGTAAACTGTTAAGGATAATTAAGATATTCAAGTTAATAGTCATTTTATAAATGACCAAATTCTTTAATGTGTTCAGAACTAAACCTGTAATCATGCTAAGTACTAATGTTATTAATCACAGAAATGAGCTTTATTTAACCTCCTGCATATACTTTCAAGTTAAGCCCAACTTTGAAACAAGTAACTAAAAACAAGCAAATGTCTATTCAGATATACTTAATAGATAGAAGGTCTTCAAATGCTTCAGAGATCTGAAGAATATGGCATTTAATTTTTTGATTAAAAAAAGCTTTCTGTGATAGAGAGTCAGCTTCTGGCAGCACCCTGATTTCCTCCAAAGAACATGATGGGCACAGAAGACCCTCCACCTGGAGCTTGATTTAAATGTGGTAAAGCTGCCCATTGGGTAGAAATCTGCCCTTTACCTTGTCTGCTGACAGCATGCTGTCCAAACGGTGTACCAAGCAAGGCACTGGGGAATTGATTGTCCTGCTTTACCTAGACAAGATAGGTAGTTTCTAGTCCACAGGAAAGTCTGTTATCTGCTGGTCCTGGTATCTAAAGATTGATGCTTCCTTAGGATCTCTTTTCCCAGCGACTACAGAGAAGCCTAGGGTGATTGTCCAGGCAGCTGGTAAGTCTCTTGTCAGTTTTAATAGTGTTGGAAGCTGTTTGGTCTGTACTTCTCTCAGCTGAAATTCATCCTTCTCAGGACTCTGATGGGGTTGATGACTAGGCTAGTGATAGCTTTGTCTGTCAGAAACAGCAACCAAGGCTTACTCAGTTATCTTCATATGTAAACAGCAGCAACCAAGGCTTCAGCTGCCTTCTCTGTTCTCTTCATGTGTAAAAATCAGGCCACAGGCCTCACTCTCCTAGAGCTGCTACTATCTCTGTCTAGATACAGCTTGCATGTTACCAGACTCAGAAAAGAGATGAACTCACAAAACAGATTTCTATGTAACCTTTTACTGTTCCTTCATTTAAAGGAATCTACTTTACAGCGGCTGCTCCCAGTAATCAATCACCTATGTCTCACGATTAATAACTGGATAGGAAAAAAGGTGTAAAGTTTATGTTAGTTTTAAGGATACAAAACCTTAAGTTGTGAAGAACTAAGGAAATGTTTTGGGGTGTAAGAAGGTGTTTTCAGGCACGTAAATGCAAGTTATAATGTACAGTAGGTAAAGGCAAGTTACAAAGGTCACAGGATGTGAAAGCAGCGGTGATAAGAAAGTGATGTAAGGAATATAAAAAGAATGAAAAATGCTTCAGATTTCATTTCCTCAATAAGCTACTATTATATTAAGACTTCAAAAGTTCAGAGTTTTAACATTAGTCAATGGAGTTCTGATAAGCTATTAGTCTATGATAGTCTCAAGCTCAAGATTTTATTTTTATTTGGTTGTCTTCTAAGTATAGACTTAAAGGGACTTCTCATTGTGAAAGAAAGTCTGTCTAATTTGTATACTCCTGTCTTCTGCATAGAGGGAAGATCTGTTTTCATTGTCTGTATTCATACTGAAAATCAAGATAAAGCAAGCTCTTGCCCCTCTGCTCCATGGGAGGTTTCTGTCTTCCCTGAGCTCTCCTTAAAGAGTCTTCATGTTTTTAACCCAAATTGTTTCCCAAGCTTCTACTATGATACAAAAGTATGAATCTACAGCCTTTTATACATGTGGGTTTCAGTATAGATTACAAACAATGGGAATGCTGACATTACCATTAAGCTTACCTCTTTTTGTAAACTTAAAAAATTCTTATAAGCTTCAGGGAATCGACTTGAACTCACTTCTCATGAGTCAGGTGGACTTCAGATAAGTACCCCTGTCAATCAACAGCCTACGGTTCTCCATCTATTACCTATTCCTGAGGATGAGACATCGCCCCTTTCCCTGGTTTTGGACTTTCCCTCCCCCAATTATAAGGACTATGGGCCTAAAATTTTCAAATGCACACCTAAGAAAAAATTTTCCCCCTAAACTCCTTGAGTTTATCTTCTACTCCTAAGAAATTGTGTGTGTGTGTGTGTGTTATGTGTGTGTGTGTATGTATATGTATGTGTGTGTGTGTATATGTGTATGTTCAAGCATCCTGGACAGTAAGTGAAACAGCCAGGTCTCCCAGGACTTGGCTGGTGTCCCAGTTTTCTTGGGTCTCAAAAGATACCTTGCCTCCAGACAGCAGGAAGCAGTCTAAAGAGCACAGCGCCCTCCCTCAATCCTGCCTCCCCACCACCCCTTCCTATACAATCACCTTTTGTAATATAGAAAAGGGAGGAATGTTGTGACTTTGGCACTCCACCAACCTGCCTTTAGGGACTCAGCTGCAGCAGCTTACATCATCACCTGCTGCCAGGGCCACATATTAAATACAAAGCACTCACAAAAAATCCGTAAGCAATAAAAAAAGTATGTGTATTTCTGCCACTACAGATAAACAAAGTCCTTACACAGTAGCCCTAATTGTATAGTGTCTCATTAGGAGAATCTTTCAGGGTTGATGAGAAGGCTCCAAGTTTGTGATCAATAATAAAGTAAGCCCATCTAAGTAATAAAACTCTATTCATTCAAAAATTCATTGTGAAAGTAAAAGAAAAGGCACATGAAAGTACTGGACCATTTGATGTTGTATTTGAGAAGCTATGGACTCTGGTTCAATGAAACAGCTGCTGTTCTAGAGAGTTCTCATAGTGCTCATCAGATATTTCCCTCTTGATTCTACTCGGACCGTACTTCACTTTTGAAAACAGTTCCACACAAATGTAGGCACTGGTAAGCAATCATGACACAATAAATGGTGTGCTATGAAGCGAAGGATATTCATCTCTGGGAAGATAGAACCTTTAAATGCCTAGCAACAAAAGGGTGTGGTGATTTGAATGAGAATGGTCCCCACTGGCCATTTGAATGCTTAATCAACTGGGGAGTAGTAGAACCTTTAAGGATTAGAAGGATTGGGAGACGTGACCTTGTTGCAGGAATTGTCACTGGGGGTAGGCAGAATATTCAAAAACCCACACTAGGCCCAGACTGTCTCTCTGTCTCCAGGTCTCCATTTGTCTCCTCTGCTTCCTCTTCTTCTCCCCTACCCCTCTCTTTCTCCCTCTCTCTTTCTTTCTTCTCTCTGCCTTGCCTGCAGATCAGGATGTAAGTTATCAGATGATGCTCCAGCTCCAGGACTGCCTGCTTCCTGCCATAATGATGAACACTTAACAAGAGTTGCCTTGGTCATAGTGTCTCCTCACAGCAATAGAATAGTGACTAAGACAGGCACAAAGAATTTCTTTAGATGGAGTGTCAGATTGCAGTTCAGTTTAGGAAAGCTCATGTTCCATTAAACACTGGACCACCAGACAGGCAGCACACACCAGCTGATATGAGGCCCCCGACACATAGACAGCAGAGGACTACCAGGTCTGTGTTCAATCAGAGATGATGTACCTAGCCCCCAAGAGACTGGAGGCCCCAGGGAGTTTAGAGGTCAGGGGGTGTGGGGGATGGGGTGGGGACATTCTTGTGGAGGTAGGGGAGTGGGGAGGAGGTATGGGATATGGAACAGTTGGAGGGTGGATGGGGGGGTTAAAATCTGGAGTGTAAATAAATTAATTAAAAAAAAACAACTTCCAGGCAACATATTTATGTCAACTAAAAATGGAGTTTTAAATATATGAAATATTGGTTATTTTCCAAAGAGTTATGAAATATGTTTTCATTTAAATGAGCCAATAAGGCTTCTTAAAAAATGCTACATCTGGGGCTGGAGACATGGTTCAGCAGTTAAGAGTACTGACTGCTCTTTCAAAGGTCCTGAGTTCAATTCCCAGTATCCACATGGTGGCTCACAACCATCTGTAATGGGATCTGATGCCCTCTTCTGGTGAGTCTGAATACAGCTATAGTGTATAATAAATAAATAAATCTTAAAATAAATACGTAAATATTTTTTAAAAAATGCTACATCTTTTTATCAGCAAATTCTGGTACAAATTTCTGCTTTGATACCATAAATTACTAGAAAACATGTAAAAAATCATAATTTCTCAACATGTGTCTTTGAGTTACCTATCTTACATCCAAATAGAAAACGATGGCATTGCCATAGTCAACATACCAACACTTCTAAGTAATTCTGGATTTAATGATGAGGTGGCCCTTAGGAAAGTCAGATTTGGTTATAGTTTGCCTGATGTTATCCATTTTTAATGCCTTTGTGTATAAATTATCTTGATAATACCTTTTTAAGCATGAGCTTGGGGCACCAATCTCTTTATTTTCTATTAATTTGAAAAGTCCCCTTTATTTACCATTATTGTTAAGGTCTGGTCCATGCCTTCAATCCCAACACTTAGCATGCAGAAGTAAATGGATCTCTGTGACTTCAGGCCAGGATGGTCTATAAAATGACTTCTAGGTCAACTAGGGCTACACAGTAAACTATTCAAAAACAAGCAATAACAAAAAAACAAAACAAAGAAACAAACCCAGCGCCAGATATATTGATAGTGGACAAAGAAAATTAATTTTAGCATATCCATTTGTTGCTTCATATAAATATTTTGATTTATATGTGTATTTCCTTAGTCATATTATATTTCTCATTGATACCTTTGATAAAAGTGACAAGTTAAGCTGTTTTTGTATCATTAGCCTTGCCATGTATTTCCAAAGCATAAGGTTTAAAATAAGAAGCTACACTCTGTAAATGTCTTTTAGTAGATTTCACCAGAGACCTTGGAAATCTTCTCTCTTTCTCAGTATGGGTTATGTCTGCAGGACTGTCCCTTACATTGTTTTATAATGTCACCATCAGTCACTGGGTCTAGTATTGTTGCTATTCAATATACTACCACATAACTAGCTTTGATAATAGAACCTGCTTACATTATAGCTTTTAAAATACCTTTTTGTTAAGAAGACAGACTCTTGTTCAGCTTTGCTCATTTGTTCTAACAATACAATCTTTGATATGAACTAGATTTGTCAGCATGTTTTTATGTGCAATGCCTTTTCAAATTGCCATCTTTGAAAACTTACAGAAACCTTTGCAATTTAAGCTGAGTAGCTATTTGTTTCAACAGTTTAACCAGAGAGATTATTTGCCTCAACAGAAATGTAGCCATCTGTTCACTTTCATTGAATAATCTTCTTTCATTGATAATGTTTCTTTGGGGGTGGGAGTGGGGTTTCTGTTTCCTTTTAAGACTTTATAGAAGCCATGTTGGGATTGAAGAATAGTAATAGGTATGTGGATATGTGCTTTTGTTATGAAAATGAATTGGCAGGGAAAGAGAAAGCAAGGATTGGGTCCTTCCAAAAGTCTCAACTGCTGATGTAGTTTGTAGTAGAGAGTGGTTTGTGAGGCCTAGCAGCCAGCACATAAGGTCCTGGGTAAGGTGTGCACATAGCCTCAGCAAGGGACTAGGAATCCTTACCTGTTGTCTAAATAATGCTGAGCTCCACCATGTTCAAGTTGTGAGTTAAGATGGCTGGGTCCTTTGGGAAAGGACACATGGACTCACATAGAAGAACTTGAAATGTATCAAAGGTGAATTCATGTGAAGGCCAGAAAAGAGAGAGACTACCACCTTTGGTTATACCCATGCTTGGGGGAAAAAGATGTTTGAGAGAACTCTCTCGTGAGATTCAGGTGATATTTTGATGGCTCACCTATGCATATAATGTCTTTTCCCTATGGTCTTCAACAACCATGGTGAAATAGAAGCTACCAGGTGTGCCAGAGAGACACACAGAGAGCTGGGGGGTGGGGGTGGGTCTTTGGTTTGCAATAGCTCCTGAGCTAATGAAGCAAATTTTCATTTACCAAGATCCAGCAACATAAGACAATGTATTGCTTAGTGCAATATCTGTAACTTCTTTAGAGATTAATAGAAATATTAACCAAGACTAATAATACGTTTATTCTATTCAGTGAAATTGTAGCCATGATTAATTTTCTGCCTCTAATGTAATACTTTGAGAAAGCTATTCAATCTCAGAACTATAATGCTGGAGTCTAGTCATTTGAGCCTATGACTACTTGACCTTTCCAACATCACTGCTAACTCAGCACAGTCAGTCAGCTCATTATCTTACCTCTGAACAGAGATCATCTTTCTGCAGTCTCTGTTTAGTAGTCTATCTTGTCTCACAGGTTCAAGCCCTAGGACTCTCACCTGTCTGTCTTCTCTACCATCCATCCAGTTAAGTGGTAGGATCTTCAGATCCTTCCACACAAACATTTCCTAACCCTCTTCTCTTCATTTCAACATGTCATGCCTTATTCCAGTCCCTAAAACTGCTGTTTTAAAGACCAGCATACAGATGAGCATTTGATGTGTCATCCTAATTCTGAAATTATAGGAGAATGCTCCATCTGGAAAGATCTGTCCACGTATCTATTGCTATGAGCCCTACTTCACTGCTTATATATTACATTCAACTCTCTCCCACAACACAGGAACACTGCGTGCTTTAGCCACACACCTTCCTCTAATTTTGTACTTTGTACTTTCCTGTGAATATGCAGATAGGGGACTTCCTTTAGAATGCGTCCTGTTTCCCGCTTTTATGCTTTTGCAAAAGTAGGGCTGCCCGTTTAATATGTACCCCTGGAATTGCTTCACAGATGAAACTTTCCCTGTGTTTTTCAGCATGGGATTGAAATCTTCATCTGTGTTCCATGTGTGTCCCTCTGCTACTGTACCCGATTCTTCACCATAGAAGGAAAACTGTATTTAACTTACTCTAGTGTCCCAACAGAGAGATGGGAATTCATATCAAGCCCTCAGTCATTGCTGTGTTTGTTCATGGTTGGCCTCTCTAACCTTGCCCTGACCTGTACTCAAAATGTATTACACCACCTCTGTAGTATATGATTTGAGGACAGTAATCTCTGTCTTCTACAGTAAAGGTCAGCTTAGAGAATAGTTCTCGATGCTGTCCTGGGTCTCTGAACTTGGTCTGACCCACAGACACCTACAAATCATTACAAAAACACTAAGTCAGTTTTACTTTTGATTCTTATGAGTGATTTAACCATAAATTAGGAATATCTCACAGAAAAGAGTTGGCAGCCACACTGGGCAGTTTCAAGACAGTGAAAAGAGATAATTTGCAAAGGATCAGGCAGAGGGCATGAAAACCACACAGGTTCTAGAGAATAGCAGAGATGGCCCAACGAAAACAAAAATAACAAATAGAGGGAAGAAGTAACCAGAACACACAGGGGGTTGCCTGCCAGGGACTGCAGTGACCCTCTGTGCTAAGTTCCTCAGACTACATTTTCATTTCTCCATCAAAAATCTGGCTGAAACCAGTAGACAGGGGAGTGTGGATGCAGGCCACAGCTCCCCCTCCAGTAGCCTGAGCACAGTGAAGAAGAATGGACCGTGTGTGGAACATGTGTCAGTGCCAACCCAGGAAATAAAAACTGCAGGCTAAGAGTGAAAGCCAGTCAAAGACTGCTTGCTCTGCTTCCAGTTCCACAGGCATAAAGAGAAATGAATATTCAACCTGACAAATAGAAAATAATTGCTCTTGTAACGATTACCACTCTGGACCAAGGGTTCATAAACTTTAGTCTTTTAAAAACTGAAACTACTGCTTTTCCATCTGTGGCAGGAGACCTCTGCCTGGATCACCAGGGCTCCATAGCCAAATAGTGCCAGGAGAAAGCTACTCCCCCGGGAGTGTGGAAAAGTCATGAGTGGGGTTGAGATGAGCACCACTGCAGAATCCTCGGGACACAGAGACTGAGGAGTGGTTTTCCGGTTTCTTTTGGCAGCCGGGGAGCTGATCCTGTGACATGGGGCTCCATACTCAAATAGTGCCAGGAGAGAGCTGGTCTCCCAGGAGTGCTGACGCACCTTCGAGCACAGGCAAAACCACCACTTCTGTTCAAATTCACTGGATCAAGAAGGGACCCTTGCAGAGCCATCAGGACACAGGAACCAAGGGACAGCTGGGGACAAGATCCTTCTGGTTTCTGTCTGTACCCCAGAGCTGACCCTGTGCCACAGCTCTCCAAACCCAAATTCCTCTCAGAGAGAGCTGGTCTTCAAGGAGTATTGACACAGAGGCTTGCAGGAGGGACAAGCCACAGCCAGAGAGAGTAAGACCAGCTAACACCAGAGTTAATCAGATGGCGAAAGGCAAGGGCAAGAACATAGGGAACAAAAACCAAGGTTACTTGGCATCATCAGAACCCAGCTCTCCCACTACAGCAAGCCCTGGATACCCCAACATGCCAGAAAAGCAAGACTCAGATTTAAAATCATTTCTCATGATGATGATAGAAGGCTTTAAGAAGGAAATAAATAACTCCCTTAAAGAAATACAAGAGAACACAGGTTAACAACTAGAAGCCCTTAAAGAGGAAACACAAAAATCCATGAAAGAATTACAGGAAAACACAATCAAACAGGCGCAATTACAGGAAAACCCAATCA
>CM052714.1:35436555-35475008 GCA_028551405.1 Uromys caudimaculatus | reverse complement strand
ACTTCCTCCTACAAGGCCACACCTCCTAATCCTTTCCACCAACTGAGGACCAAGCATCAAACCTGTGAACCTATGGGGGCCATTCTCATTCAAACTACTACATTTACCAAGCAATTACTTTGAAAGACAGGCTATGGAATTATAGAGACAATGTCACAATGTAAACTTAGGTTACAAGAGCTGCCACTATTCCTAATCCTAAGAGAACAAGTGAGCCAGAGTTCTCAGAACCCATCGAAAAGTCCCATAGACTGCCTGAGGAATGCCTGTTCCCTCACAAAGAACACACATAAGTAATGCCAGGGAGGGGATGTTTCTGGTTTGAAAAGATCCCTACCCTCACTAACTCTCCCTCTCATCCCTTCCCAGGCTTTCTGTTTACCAAATTACAGGAAAGCACACGGGTGAGAGGGCTGTTGATGTTTCTTCAAGTTATCCATGGCTAAGTCAGTGGGAAGGGGGGGGCAGATTGAGTCAGAGGGCCACAGAAAATGCCTAATCCCCATTACCGTGCTAAAGGCAAAGTCATAATAGGGCAGTGCATCCACCCTCACAAGCCCACTGCCCTTCATCCCCGCACCCATCCTCAGTAGTAATGGTGATTAGGAACTGGGTCTGTCTAGTTCTATGAACACTTAGTTTGGTATGATTTTGAAGTAAAGAGGCATTACAAATCTGGAAATATAAAGGTCCAACATTAGGAAACCCTAGGTGAGTGGGGGGACTAGTTGGATTAGGACAGACCATTGTGCTCACCAACACTTCAGCATTTCAGTAAAATTCATTCCACAGCAAGGGCCAGCTGTGGTTACAAAGAAGACTGTCAGAGTGTGAGCCTCACAGGGTTTTAGAGAAGAAAGAGACCACCTGGAACCTCAGACTTATGCTCAGAAATGTGCCCCATCCAGAACTCTAAACAGAACTTCCTTTTAACATGTGTCTCTTTAATAGGTATTATTGGGTGTGTTCTGAGTCTTTCCTGGTTCGTTCTATTCTTTGATGACCCCAAGGACCACCCATATATGAGCAGCAGTGAGAAGGACTACATCATATCCTCTCTCATGCAACAGGTAGAACGCTGAGCTCCTTTTGGGCAGTTTCTAGATTCTGCTCCAAACAAAACACATTCCAGCTGATCCTCACTCAGAATGAACCTTGATTTATTTTCCAGGTCAGCTCAGGCAGGCAATCTCTGCCAATCAAAGCTATGCTTAAGTCTCTTCCACTGTGGGCCATTATCCTCAATAGCTTTGCTTTCATATGGTCAAACAGTCTCCTGGTTACATACACGCCGATATTTATCAGCACCGTGCTTCATGTTAATATTAGAGAGGTAAGTCTACCATTTGTTCTCATTTGTAACTTTGGGAACTATTTCTCTTTATCTCTCTGTATCCTGTGACCATCACCCAGTCTTTGCCTACTTCCTACACTGGCTAGTGCTCTTTACCTGGAGATGCACGGTTTCTTACATGTGCACTCTGCCCACACAAAGAGTGTTGGTATAAATCATGTCTGGAACTCTATCATCACCACACATGTATCCACATTCACAGAGTTCCCCAGCTCCCCTTGATATATGTCTTTGCATGTTACTTAAGACATAGATTAGTACTGCGGTGAATGCCTGCCTGCCATCTCAGCACCTAGGACCCTGAATTAGGCAAATTGCTCTAACTTTGAGGCTAACCTAGGCCACAGTATGAGATTTTTATCTCAGAGAAGAAGAAGAGGAGAAGGAGGAGGAGAAGGAGGAGGAAGAGGAGGAGGAGGAGGAGGAGGAGGAGGAGGAGGAGGAGGAGGAGGAGGAAGAAAAAGGGGAGGAGGAGAAGGAGGAGAAGGAGGAGGAAGAGGAAGAGGGAGGAGGAAGAAAGATAGACAATACCATTCCCTTCAGGGGGATAACAGCAGTTACTGAGCCAGTGCCTGCCACTGTGCCGAGCTCTTGTCAACTCACTGTCTCAGACTAAAGCCACAGCTCCTGGGCTTTGGATCTTACTCTGAAAACACTCCCATTGCTCTCTAACATTGAGAATCAGTTATGCTGGGAACTTTGCATCATTTGGAGCATCAGTCTCATCATGGATGCCCCTGTGCATGAGCAACAAGAACTCTACCCCAGAGTCACATCCTTAAGTCCAGAGTACACATTAGTTACTGAATTGCAGTGGAAGCCGTGACTGTCCGGGACTGCCTCACCATCATATGCTCTCAGAATGATGTTTCCTCCTCAGAACGGGCTGCTGTCCAGCCTCCCCTATCTGCTTGCCTACATCTGTGGTATTGTAGCAGGTCAGACGTCAGACTTCTTCCTGTCCAGGAAGATCTTCAGCGTAGTTACTGTCCGGAAACTCTTCACCACACTAGGTAAGGAACAGCCAGGACAGACAAACGCTTGGGGAATCCTTCAACCCCCTGTGCAGAAGGACCTAGCTGTATGCTCTGGGTCTCTCTGCAGGGGTCTTCTGTCCTGTGATCTTCACCATGTGCCTGCTCTACCTGAGCTACAACTTCTACAGCACCGTCATTTTCCTGACACTCGCCAACTCGACACTTAGCTTTTCCTTCTGCGGACCACTCATCAACGCCTTGGATATTGCTCCCAGGTAAGGCTCTCTTAAAATTTATTTATTTTTGCATCAATAAGTAAAACTACATGGATTTATTGTGTACAGCATGGTGTTTTGAAATGATGGATTATGGAATCGTTAAATGGAACTAAGTAACATATATATTACTCATATGGTTCCTTTTTTTTTTTGAGGTGAGAATGCTTAAAATCTACCATAGGAGCAGTTTTCAAGCATACAGTGCATTGCTGTTAACTACAGTCAGTGTGCTGTTATGACGGATCTGTTGAATGCCAGTATCTTCCTAAACATCTCCCTCCACCCCCAGACCCTGATAATTCCCATTCTACTCTCTACTCTGTGAATTCAACTCTTTAATATTCCACATGTACATGGCATTGTGTGCCACTTGTCTGTGACCTGCTTATTTCGGCCAATATTATATCCTCCATGCTTAGGCATATTGTTTAAAAAAAATGACAGGGTTCCCTTCGTTTGAAGAAAACAGCATTCTATGTGCATGCAGACCACATAGCCTTTATTCATTTAGAGCTGGTGGACATGCTGTTGTCTCGAGTAGCCACACTAAATCAAGTTTCTACCTGTCGCCGACACTTCTCTCTCATCTTTTCTATAAGATCCATCTAAGAATAGGTACAAGGTATAATATCACTGTTTTGAACCTGAATTCCTTTGATGGTTAGTGATGTTAAACATGTCTGTGTGTGTGTGTGTGTGTGTGTGTGTGTGTGTGTGTGTGTGTGTGTGCACGCGCACGCACGTTTTTAGGTATTTTTTGAGAAGTATCTGTTTGTGTTCTTTGATCAAGTTTGATTAGGTTGATACTGAGTTGTTTCTGATGTATTTCAAATAATGATCCCCTTTCAAGTGCGTGGTCTATATTTCACCCATTGCATTGGTTGTTCCTTCTGCTGTTTCCTTAACTTTGTAGGATTCAGTAGTTTGAAGAAATTCCATTCTTCTTCCCTTGCTTTTTTTGTTTGAGATTTTTTTTTTTAAGTCAAATCAAAAATAAATAAATAAATAAAAATCATTGTCCAGACGAAAGTCTGGCTCTCCTGGAACTCACTCTGTAGACCAGGCTGGCCTCAAACTCAGAAATCCTCCTGCCTCTGCCTCCCAAGTGCTGGGATTAAAGGCGTGTGCCACCACCACCGGCCTTCCCCTTCTTCTTCCTCTTCCTCCTCCTCCACCTCCTCCTCCTCCTCCTCCTCCTCCTCTTCTTCTTCTTTTCTTCACTTTAAAAATTTTTTTATGTTTTATTTGTAGAGACATAGTTTCTCTGTGTAGCTCTGGCTATCCTAGAACTCAGAGATCTGCCTGCCTCTGCCTCCCAAGTGCTCCCATTAAAGGCGTGCACCACCATGTCTAGCTCCTATAGTGCTTCTTTCTCATAGTTTTATAGTTTCGAGTCTTCAGTTACTTTTGAGTCAATGCACTGTATATTATCAAAAAGAAGGGCACAATTCTGTTTTCTTCTGTAAGTTGATATACATTGGTTCTAATAGGTTCCAATACTATTTATTGTTCTTTTTCTATTTTCTTTTCTTGGCAATTTTATTAAAAACTAATCCTGCCATAAATACCTACTTTTATTTCTTGACTGTATTTTGTATCCTTGGCTAATGTATCAGCTTTGATGGCAGTACCAGGTCCCTTTGACCACCATGCCCTCGAGGTATATTTTGAAGATAGGTAGTGTAGGCCTCCTGCTTTGTTCTTTGTCATTGGCATGGCTTTGCCCACCTTTGTGAGGCCATATCTATTTTAACAATTGCTTTTTGACTCTGTGAAAAGTGTTGTTTGCATCTTCACAGGGCATGCATAGAGCTGAGATCACTTTGAGAATCAGAAATTTTACAAATTTTAATTCTTCTGACCTATGAACATGGGATGTGTTTCTCCTCTGCATGTGTTCAATCCATCAATGTCCCATAGATTTAGAGTGCAGCTCATTTCAACTCCTTGATTAAATTTATTCCTAACTACTTCATTTCTAGTTCTTTTAAAGGGGATTATTGCAATTTTTAAATTTGTTATTAAGTAATGATTTTAAAATAGTGTTCTCTCTGGTAGGGTGGTACATGTTCTAATTCCAGTTCTGGAGGTGAGGGCAGGAGGAGCAGAATCCAAAGTCAATCTCAACCATTGAGCAAATTTCAGGCCAGCCCAGCCTATATAAGACCCTATCTCAAAATTGCTTAAAACAGAAAAGAAAAAAATTATCTTTCGTTCTCAAATCCTGATTTCAGGGACACTTCAGAATTTCAAATATTATAAAGTTCACAGGCAGAAGACTAACAGCTCAAAGGAAATATCTATGTAAGTTGAATATAATGATAATTATACACATAGACTATGTACCTGTTACTTATCTATAAAGAGTAGCCCAGAGACCGTGGGTACCTATTTCAGAGTCAGATCATTGGATTATTGGTCTACATGGCTATTTACCTCAAGCAATCCTCTGGGTTGGTATCCTCATCTATAAACAGGGGCAAAAAGAGAATCCTTACCTCAGGAGTTGTTGAGAGAACTGAGGAGCCATATGTTTGGCACATATTAATAATCCCATCATTCAGGAAGCAGCAGCAGAAGGATTTCAAGATTAAGACCACCTGGCTAGATAGAAAGATACAGACAGACAGACAGACAGAGATAGAGACATAATTTAGTGTAGGTAAAATGTATATAGTAGTGCTTTGGCATGTAGAGAATGTCATTGGATTGTCTAGTCATCATTTCTGCTGTTAAATGCATGTTCAGATGCTAATTCATAACGACCTCTACTTACTTATTTTACTACCAAGGATATTTATTATGTTCAACTACTTAACTTTTAAGTTGTGGCTGCTGGTGTAGAATTTGTTAGTCAGCTCTCTGCTACTATAAAAAGTACTTGAAGTAAAACTATTTATAATGAGAAAGTTAATTTTTAGTCACAGTTCAGGGACTTTAGTCCTTTATGGGTGAGCTCCATTGCTTTGGCTCTGTGGGGAGACAGCACTTTGTGGCAGGAGTGTACATGGAGCAAAACTGCTAATCTTCCATCTGGGACATAGAAGGGCTGCATCTCCTTTGAGGGAATATTCCCCAGTGACCTAAAGACTGTCCTCTTGGGTCACACCCTTCCACTACCTCTGGTAGTGTCAACCTAGCAACCAAGCCCTTCACAACCAAGTCCTTGGCAACCAAGACCCTAGCAATCAAGCCTCTCACACATGCATGCAAACCATAGCAGGATACTATCTAAGATTTTAGTTCATATTTGCTTAGTGTGAAAACTGCCTTTTACTATCAATGTCCTTTGAGAGATTTCTGTTACTAACAGAAACAGCTCTAAAATTCACAGCTTACATATAACACATTGAACTGTGGGGCTAATACTCCATGGAGAACAGACAAAATAGTAACAATATAATCCAAAGCAGTAGCCTCTAGTGAAGTAAAACAAAACAAAGCCCCACTTATCACAAATTTGAAAGAAACTGGTCCGCCGGAGTCACATAAAGTGCAAACAATATATCCAATTCATTTATTCAGTTTCAAGAATTACCTTTAAAAATGCCACCAAGTATTCTAATTGTATAGAACTATATAAGGACACAAACATTATTTGATAAAGAATGTGCAACATCAATCATTTCTCAGCCTGTTGGCTAAGATCAAGTGTAGCCTGTCAATATCAATTGAAATATGATCACTTAAAAATTAAAGCTATATTAACAAATAAGTATATGTATAAAATCATAAATAATTAGCATGTTAGTTATATGCTTTGTGCCTATCATGCCCCAGTATGAATATAATAACCTCATCCACGTGCTATGGGTGGGTGAACAAACGATGAAAACAGGAGGCGCCACACCTAGGTATGTTGTTCTGCGGGGCTGACTAGCTATAGTCAGCCCTGGCCTCAGGATGCTGTCTGCCAGCACCCAGCAGCATGTAAGGTATCTAAGCAGGTGACCACTTGGGTGACATCTAATTTGCCCTAAGCTGCATCATTCCAATGGACTTAAATTCCTTGTTCCAGCTAAGAAAATTCTGAGAGGAAGCAAAGTCATACAGATGTGGTTTCATGAAAACACTGAGAGAGCAAGACTGAGGGAGGCGGGGAAGGCCTGGGAATGTAGTAACTGCCAAGTCTTTGGGGCAAGAAGAGCAGATGTTACCTGCAGATTCTGTGAGGCAGGAATGCCCTCTCCTAAGGCAGCTGCAACAGCAATTTCAATTTTATTAGCTATTCTCCTTCCCTCCTACAGTGGACTGCACCATAGGTCAGACATCTTAATTTTGTTCTGATTTTATTTAACATTCGAGTATTAAATTGTTAAAAAAAAAAAAAAAAAAAAACCAAAAAACTAAAAAACTAAAACTAAAAACCCAAACACTGCAACGTTTTGTTTTGGTTTGGTTTTTGGGTTTTGGGGTTTTTGTTGTTGTTGTTTGGGTTTTTTGTTTGTTTGTTTGTTTTGTTTTGTTTGTGTTTGGTTACAAAATACTTTAAACCATGGTCATCTGTTCCAGCTGAAGAATAAGCAAATTACAGCTGAACACTGCACAAAAATCTGTCTTACATTAAAGCAATTTAAAGGTTCTCATGCTTTCTGGTATCAAACCCCCACTGTTAGTAGGAGACTGAGATGCAGGATAAAGCTCACCCCTGCCCAGCCTATGGCGGGGAGGTGCTCCATCTTGTGGTTGCATAAGGAATTTCAGAGGAAGTTGCTGGGACAAGGAGGATCAGTCATGTGCCCAACTTCCATATTTCCTGCACTGGTTAAATTAAATCTACAAGGAAATATGGCTTTGCTGCCAAAAAGAGACACAGATTAAATGAATGGATTCAAAAGTCAATGGAATAAGAAGAATCCTGGCAATACTATCATAATACCAGATAAAATAAAGCTTAGTCCAAGAAGCATCGCTAGAAAATTTAAAATGTGCTCCAGAATTGTAAAGATAAGTGTGTCCAACTTCTACTTTTGTTCAAACTCATAATTTGCATTTATTTATTATTGATGTGAGTGTGTATGGGGGGGGCTGGGGTAGTCAGAGGACAACTTTTTAAAGTCAGTTTTCTCCTTGCACCTTAGGAGTTGAACTCAGGCTGCCAGACTTGCACAGCAACTGTCCGTACCCACTGAGCCATCCTGCCAGCCCATACATTTTTATTTATATTCATCATGAACTGGGGGAGTTCAAAGTATTAAGAGGTTTGACTAAACTACACTTAAATAATTAGATGCAGTTGCAAGTAAGGGACTTTTGGGGTCTCACCAAATTATCCACAATAAAAAGTAGACAAAAAGTTGGAAATGATATTGATGATTAGAAGAACAAATGAACATACCTCACCTGACTGACATAGTAAGACAATACTTAATAAGGACTGAGTCTATGTAATTATGAATGGTGTAAGACTTGACTGAAGTCGACAAACATTCAACATCATAAAGCAAGCTGCAGTTAACTCAGCATAACTGTACTCTTCCAGAATGTATTCTCTTGTCCCAGTGGCATATGTCTGCCATTGAAAGGAAAAGAAGAAAGTCCAAAGCAAGCAACAACTTTAAGAAGAAGTTCTCACCATCTCTATTCATCTCCAAAAGCCAACCCATAGTTAATTCTGCAACCGCACAGGATGCTGGGAATATAGATGTTACCTGAACAACAGGTCCACATAAGTTTCCCAAAAGACACGACTCAAGAGGACCTTAAATACTTTTAGGGGCCCGAACAAGTGTTTCCATTTATCTTAAGATTAAAAGAAAAGATATAACCTTTATGGTGATGTAAAATGATTCTCTCTCTCTCTCTCTCTCTCTCTCTCTCTCTCTCTCTCTCTCTCTCTGTGTGTGTGTGTGTGTAAACTAGTACTTTGATGAGCTCATAAGGACAGAAATAACAAGAGCTCAGAAAAGTCATAACTACCTCCAGTTCCATCCAAGGGTTTTGTTGCTACGACAAACAGGTGAATTGCAGAAAGTGAGGCTAATGGTTCCTGCCACCACCTCTTTGTGGCTGCTCAGGGGCTTAAGTATTCTTCACAATAGGACAGTGGCTAGGATACTGTCCTAATAGGATACACTGTCCACCTCTCCCATGACTCAGCTCAAAATTCCAATCTGTGACTGTCTTAGCCAGGAAACCCTGCACAAACATCATGACCAAGATGCAAGTTGGGGACAAAAGGGTTTATTCGGCTTACACTTCCATGCTGCTGTTCATCACCAAAGAAAGTCAGGACTGGAACTCAAGCAAGTCAAGGAGCAGGAGCTGGTGCAGAAGCCATGGAGGAATGCTGCTTACTGGCTTGCTTCTCCTGGTTTGCTCAGCCTGCTTTCTTATAGAACCCAAGACTACCAGCCCACAGATGGTACCACTCACAAGGGGCCCTCCCTCCCCCCTTGATCACTAATTGAGAAAATGCCTTACAGCTGGTTCTCATGGAGGCATTTTCTCAACTGAAACTCCTTTGGCTGTGATAACTTCAGCTTGTGTCAAGTTGACGCACAAAACTAGCCAGTACAGCGACCTTACAGTGTTCCTGAACAGAGGCTGATACGTTAAAAGAAAAGCTCTATATTCCTCCCCATGGCACATGTAAAGGAAAGCAGATGCAGTATACACCAAAGGAAATAAAAGAGTCTGAAAACTCTCCCGCTCATGAGAGAAAAGACCTAACACAGAACCTCTAACGCTGGACTAAAGGGCCAAAACTCCCAGGCCTGAACCAACTCCCCTTGACTAAGCACCAACTCACCATCCATGGCTGGTGGTCTTGTCCTCTCCTTGGTCTATGACGAACTGTGGATTCCTTGTTCACTTGTTCATTTCCCTCTAAGGTTGCTATGAACATCCAGGTTTGTCCAATCACAGCTGCTTATAAACTGACTTCTCATTTCCTCATCTGGAGACTGACAGCTATCCTTTGGGGTCGGTGGCTCAGGGTCCGTGTGATGAGACCAAGTGAACACGGTCCCTCTGTCAATCAGGCTCCACCCAGTTCCTACGAGTAGCCCATCTCGCCTTGCGCATGTCTTCGGCAGTACTTAGAAGTCTCAAACACTGCCGAGTTTTCTCTAAGCGTGCTCCCATTTCCATAATATCATAGATTCTTTACTACTAAGGTCCACCTTTCTGATGCTGTAGAACAATGAGAATGGTGTTGCCGTGTTAATGAATGTAAGCAATGGGGATGGGTGTCCTCATCCGTCCCCCGGCCTCACTGGATTGGGTAGCTTTGCCTGAAGCTTTTGGATCACTTTCCATCTGTGTTCTCTTTCTGTACAGATATTATGGATTTCTTAAGGCTGTCACAGCTTTAATTGGAATGTTTGGAGGTCTAATTTCTTCAACTCTTGCTGGGCTGATCCTTAATCAGGTAAGTAGCATGCAGATAGGCATACTTAATTTTTTCACTATTAATTGTGTGAAGAAAGTCTCTCTCTCTCTCTCTCTCTCTCACACACACACACACACACACACACACACACTCCACACAAAAGGGATGAGATGCCAACAGCAGATGAGTTTCTGTATCATTTGAAGACAACTTCGGTGAAATCAGGTGATCTTCTGACTCTACAGACATTCTATTCTTTCTCTTTGTTAGTTGTTAGTGCCGGGAACTGTTAGTGTTAGTTTAGTTATCTGAAAGGAAATGGGTCTGTGTGGTTTTAAAAGGAAATATGTAGCTGCTGAAATGGGATTTTGCCTGAGTGAAGGTAGTGAAAGTAACAAGTCTTGTCAGAAAAGAAACTAAAATCAGGACAGCACAGAGCTAAAGGTTGAGGGATAAGGTCATGTCTACCAAGGCAGGCACTGCATCTAAAATTGTTACAGAATAACTTAAAATCTTCATGATGGACACAATTGAAATATTCTGCCAATTTAAAGTTACTTAAAATACATGCTTCTGGCTGGTAGGATGGCTCAGTGGGGACAGTGATTATTGCACAAGACTGATGACCTTGTTCAAATCCCAGAATCCACATAAAGGTGAGAAGAGAGAACTGGCTCCACAAACATTTCCTCTGACCTCCACATCCATGTCGTGGCACATGCATGTACACACACACACACACACTCACACACACACATCCTGCAATACACACAAATAATAATTTTAAAATACATGCCTTGTCTTGAAAACAAACAAGAGAACATTTTAGAGATTCAGAAAAATTGATTCCAGAGAGGTGAATGACCATAGGGCCACTGGCTGCCATGGATGAATGGACAAACAGTAATCCAAAAACCGCAGAGCCAGGATGAGCGTGCTGGCTTAAGTATGCAGTGGGAAAAGACTGCAGCTCATTCAGCATCTGCAATACCAGAGATCATGCTCCCTGCCACCACAGAAGCTGGAGCAGAGGCAGGAATTGCATCTTTAAGTGGCACTTTGCTCACTGTGTGGGATTCAGTCATCTGAGAAGGCAGCGGGTCAATATCCTCAGAAAAACTGCAACCAGCTGCTTTTACAAGGAGGCAGTCAATCATTCTGGAGGTCAGTCTTTCCCTGCTGGTCAGGTAATCAGCAACGTTTCTAGACTTGTGATGTTTGGGCCTCTCTGGGTATTGTGCCTTGCACTTTCCCCTTACTTTCTAGGAGCCTGACACCAGGCACTTCTTTAAACGCTGAGTCTAAATAGTGCCTGCCTATATCAACCGTGTGCTCCTCCTTTACCTGGGCTGGAGTGTTAACTCAGAACAGCCAGCTGCTAGCACTGTGTGCATTCTAAGTTATTGATACTATGCACATGTAGATTCCTTTCTACAACATGGAAGACAAAAGAACCCTTTACAGTGTAAAATACTGAAGACTCCTCATCTACCCCAACCCCCAGCCCCTTTCAATTGAGCTAGCTCATAAACTGGTTTGTTTGGGGGAAAGCTCTCAAGTGGAGAAGTTTGTTGGGAATTCCTTCGGTTGTTCCCACACACACAGCATGGGCCGTGGTGAGGTGGTCAGTATGCATCGTGGCCACATTGCTCATAGAAAAGCCTCCAAAATCCTGCTTCTCATATTTATGATGTCATGAAGGCAGAAGACACTAACAGAACTATAGAAACTCCTTGGTAGGAGCAATGGCCTCACTAGAGAAGGAAAATTCAAGGCAACCAGGGTCAGACCTCTTGTTGAGCATAGAGCTAGTCACACCCTGTTTTGCCACCAAGACCATTTGTCTTAGTTAGGGCTTTACTGCTGTAAACAGACACCATGACCAAGGCAAGTCTTATATAGACAACATTTAATTGGGGCTGGCTTACAGGTTCAGAGGTTCAGTCCATTATCATCAAGGTGGGAGCATGGCAGCATCCAGGCTGGCATGGTGCAGGCAGAACTAAGAGTTCTACATCTTCATCTGAAGGCTGCTAGTGGAAGACTGACTTCCAGGCAGCTAAGGTGAGGGTCTTAAGCCCAGACCCACAGTGACACACCTACTCCAACAAGGCCACACCTCCTAATCGTGCCACTCCCTGGGCCAAGCATATATAAACCATCACGCCATTTAAATTCCTAATTATTGTCAGCTGAGCAAACTTTTCAGCTAATTACTTAAAGGTGTGAGGAAATGAAATTTCAGAACTTTGCAAAGTTGTCTCTGCCCAAAAAAGAATCTGCCTTTTCCTAAGTGTGAGGGAAGAGAAAAATTGAATAAAATGTTCCCTGAGTACATGAAACAATGAGCCAATGAGAGTTCGAGGTCCACACTCAAATCCTGTTCCTCCCCCAAATCTTTTTTTAATTTTTTTTTTATTTTATGTGTATGGGTGATTTTTCTTTATATGTGCCTGTGTACCATGTGTATGCCTGGTGGCCACAGAGTCTGAAAGAGAACATAGTATCTTCTGGAACTGGCGTTACAATCTATTGTGAGACACCACATGAGTGCTAGAAATAGCAAACCTCAGTCCTTTGGGAAAGCATCTAGTGCTCTTAACCTCTAACCCGTCTTTCCAGCCCCAGCAAAGCCTGTTTCTTCTAAATGTTACATGCTGAGAACTGTTTTACAAGACCTGAGCTTTCTGGTTGGAAGAAATTAAGTTTTTCTAGAGAAACATCCTGAATTCATACTCCATGGGGTTTCAGTACATATGGCACAAATTTGAAAAAATCACAAAACACTTGAAGAAATTTGAAACAACCAACCAACCAAACAAACAAACACAGAATTAGAGCCTCAAAGATACTGGAAGTGATGCAAACATTTAAAGAAGTGAAAGAAGAGACTAATAATAGTATATTATTTTTAGCCCTAAAATAATAATCATATATTTAAGAATCAGTTTGATTAATTATTTATATATCTATGGAGAAAACCAGGGGATATTTTTACAGAAAAAATTTAAAAATTAATAAATGGCAAGATATACCATTTTATTATATTAAAAGACTTGAAATTGTAAAATGCTTTCTAATTCTGTTATAAGATCTGCTAGTTCAATATAATCCCAATCAAAACTTTAAATTATTCTTTGTGGGAAATTATAGTGTTTTTATACCATTGGTGTGTGTGTGTGTGTGTGTGCGTGTTCACAAAGGGCTAAAAATAACTGGGGAGTTCAGGGGGTTCATTTGGCTTTGGTTTTGGTTTTTGTTTGAGACAGGATCTCACCGCATCAGCCTGGCTGACCTGGAACTCACTATGTATCCTATGATGGCCTCTTACTTGCATCTCTCTGCCTTCCTCTGTCCCATCAATGCTGAGATCTCAGGCATGTGCCACCACATCCAATACCATGAATGCCTTGAAGAAGAAAACCTAGAATGCTTTCCCTTAATTGTATCAGAACACTGCCATGGTAAATATGAAATAATACGAGAGGCACTGTAGCAAAATAATAAATACTGCACATAGGTTGGTTAAAAATAATAGTTATAGAACATAGAAATTTTTAAATCTGCTAACTGCATTTGAAAACACACTTCCTCTCTACATACCTGTCTATACACACTTATCTGATCAACATCCTGTTGTCTATGTAAGATACCTTGAAAGAGACAGGAAGTTTAAAATAATAAATCATAAGAATAAAGATACACAAATTATAAGAAACTAGTATATTGCCAGATAGTGGTGGCACACACCTTTAATCTCAGTGCTTGGGAGACAGAGGCAGGCAAGCAGATGTCTGAGTTTGAGGCAGTCTGGTCTGCAGAGCAAGTTCCAGGGCATCCAGGGATACACAGAGAAACTCTGTCTCAAAAACAAACAACAGAGAGGAAGGAGGAAGAACAAGGTATATATATATTTTTTTTGATACTTCATTTACATTTCCAATGTTTCCCCTTTTCTAGGTCTCCTCTTTGGAAACCCCCTATCCCCTCCCCCTCCTCCGCCTCTATGAGGGAATTCCACCTCCCACCCACCCACTCCTGTATTCCCACCTTGACATTCCCCTTTACTGGGGCCTCTAACACCCTCAGACCCAAGAGCCTCTCCTCCCCCTGATGGCCAACAAGGCCCTTGTCTGCCACATATGTGGTCTGAAACATGGGTCCCTCAATGTGTATTCTTTGGTTGGTGGTCCAGCCTCCAGGAGGATGGGGGGGGGGGGTCAGGCCAGTTGACACTGTTGCTCCCTCCATGGGGCTGCAAACTCCCTCAGCTCCTTCAGTCCCTTCTCCCACTCCTCCATTTGGGACCTCACTCTCAGTCCAGCGGTTATTGTAAAATGAAACTTGGGTATTCCTAACTTTTGGGCTAATATCCACTTATCATTGAGTACATACCATGAAGAACAAGGTATATTAACCACTGGTAAAAAACAGAATTGTGAAAGACAAAAAGAAAGACAAAAGCAATTACTTGTATAGAGTGAAATGGTGAATTTCTTGGTTATTTATACGTTTTTGAATGCTTGGGTGACCTGTGTTGACTCTACATATATTTTAATGCTATATTTTAACTGTTATAAGACAGAAGATCAAGATCAGTTACTCATCCTTACTTTGTATCTTAATTCCTCAGGATCCGGAATATGCTTGGCATAAAATCTTCTTCTTGATGGCAGGCATTAACGTGATGTGCCTGACTTTCTACCTTCTATTTGCTAAAGGAGACATTCAGGACTGGGCTAAAGAAACAAAAACCACACGGCTGTGAAGGTGAGACATTATCAGATTAAGGACAGTGTTGAAACTGAAGATGTGGAGAGGGAAGAGAACCGCTGAAGATGAACTGCTGAGATAGAGAGCAATCGGAGCCTCGGGCTGAGGGAGTGGGAGCAGGCTAAATCTGAAACTAATGCTGATACCACCGCCCAGTGGCAGCCAGCTCTGGAATTCTGAGGAGACATCAGGGTTGCTATAGAAATTTGGGAAACTGAGCTTGAAAAATGAACAGCGAAGAAAGATGCAAGAGAGATGAGGAATATTCTTCAGGAACATGGAATAAAGGTTAGGAAATGTGGGGTGTTGAGGTGGAGGAAATAGTATCTCTGCAAAGTGCACTCTAGGACTTAAATAACATGGGATCTAAAACTCACCACTGGGATAGGCAAAAGTTACCACAGAAATAATCCAGGCAAAAACAGCTTTCAAGTGAATGATGAAGAGAAGAGGTCAGCTAAGGTGAGAGAACCTGGCCCCTTGCTTTTCATATAAACTATGGATGGTGAGTAGACAGGAGAAGAAATGACTCGTGGATTAGAATTGGCAGTTGTGAAACAGCCCTGTGTTTAAGCCCCATTGGATCAAGAGGTCGTTATGATAACTGCCATCATCCATCAGTGTCTCACAAATGGAGAGACAAAAAGACTGTGAGCCTGCTTTTTTATTTTTTAATGCATGAGGGAAGTGAGTGCGTATGTATGTCTGGGCTCCTGTGCATGAAGATGCCTGTGTGTGTGGAAGCCAAAGACAACCTCCAATGTCATTCCTCTGCCGTCCGCCTCTTTTGAGACAAGATCTCTTATTGACCTTCAGCACAGTAGAGTCTACTGGCCAATCAGGCCCACTGATCTTCCTGTCTCTGCTCCCCTAGTGTTCAAGTTACTAACGTGTATCCCAATAGTGTGCATTTTTATAGGGAATCAAACGCAGGTCCTTTCGCTTGCAAACCTTTGAGCCAAGTATTTGTTTTCTGTTGTTTGTTTAATGAGTAGAAAAAGAAAGGAAGGAAGGAAGGGAGGGAGGGAGGGAGGGAGGGAGGGAGGGAGGGAGGGAGGGAGGGAGGGAGGAGAGAATATGATGTAAAGAAATAGAAACAGAACAGACAATTACTCTTGGAAAGAAATATGGAATCAAAGAGGTTTTGTTGCTGCTCTTGGTTGCTTGCTTGGAGGGGAGATGCAACTGCTGATAAGCCAGTGGTATGTACAAGCCACTGCTCATCGGTCCTTCCTGCCGTTGATGTTAATGCACTTTTTTATATCTACTTTGGTCAGAGTGTGTTATCCAAGAACTCCTGTGTAAGAACTTGATCTACTGTGTGGTGGGGGGAGGGCCTCAAGCTCACTGGAGTCCAGGCAGACTAGCCTGGAATATGAGATCTTTGTACCTTAGCCTCTTAGGCATTAACATTACAGATGCACATTACTGTGCCTGATTTTTAAATTCTATTTTAAATTGAATTGTTTTCTCAGTTTAATCTTTGTATTAAGTGCAATAGGAGGACAATGAACTTTTGCACATTTCCTGCCCTGCAGTTTTATTAAGCTTATCCTACTAGTTTTGGGTGGATACTGTCAAACTTCTAGTTAAATAATTTTGCTATCTATGATTATAAATAATTTTTCTTTAGTTTCCAATCTGAATAAACTTTTTTCCTTCCCCTTCTCTAATTGCTCTGCTTAGAACCTTTAGTATAAAGCTGAATACAAGAGTCAAGAGAAAAGATCTCTTATTTGGTGATTTCTTTGTTGGTTTGGTTTGGCTTGAGGGGTAATTTTGGGGTTTTATAGAAGTTACTGTGTGTAGGGGGGTGCGCATGCGTACGTACATGTGTCCACATTTTCTTTCTTTTTTTTTTTAAATATAATATCTCAGTAAGTATAGTTTACACTACCCTTGAACTTTCTATGTAGCCCATGCTAGCCTGAAGCTTATGAGTTTTCCACCTCTATTTCTGAGTGCTTGGGTTTCATGAATGTGCCTCTATGACCAGATTTAAGGATGGGCACTTTTATATTGTTCAGACCTTCAGGCAAAAACAGGCATTTTCAAGTTGTTAGAAAGCCTTTCTGTACCTCAACTCTCTCAGAGTTATATGTCTGCTATGTGCTCCCCCACTACACCCAAGGCACCATTGCAACATTATAGCTAAGCCCATTATGAAAGGACTCACCGTGTGGCCACAGAGAGGCCACTTCACAATAGGAGAACAGAAGTGAACTTCTTAGACAAAATCTGTGCTCAAGGCAGTGACAATGTTGTCTAGAGATGTTCAAAGATCTGCAGCATTTCCCCTCCACAGATACAATACATGGTGGTCACCTGCAGCAAAGGAATTCTCTGTCCCACCTACAAGGTGCTGATAGACAGGCATTAGGCAATATATAATTGACATGTAAAACTTAAATACACATACACATGAGACTAAAAATGTCCAAATGAAAAAGAACGGTATACAGATAGATAAAACCATGTCTGTACAGAGGACACGGAAATCATGACATAGCAGTCTAGGGAGACAGTGGGGACAAATTGGGGAGAGGAGGACAAAGTGAGGGGAGGCACGCGTGGGAGGGTGCACACGATGCATGTTACCTGCTTCTGTGTAGCCGTTCTTTTGTAACATAGTGCTGTATACATTGAATATATACAATGAAAGTTTTAAGTGAAAAATAAATAAAATTAATTTAAAGAAGACTAGAACAGGGCTGGACATGGTGACATATACCTTTAATCCTAACACTCAGGAGGCAGAGGCCAGCATATCTCCATGAGTTTGAGGTCAGACTGTCTCTATAGAGACTTCTAGGCCAGCTAGGGTTACACAGTAAAACCCTGTTTCAAAATAACAAAAACAAAAATCAAAATCAAGTCAACCAAACAGAAAAACCCAACCACAAAACCAAAACAAAACAGAATAATGCGGGCTTTCTTCGTTATTGCTCCAGTTAGGGCCCTGTGTGTATGCTCTGGTTTTGCTTCCTGGCTACAATCTCTTGCCAGGTTCTGGAGAGGATGCATGAGTACAGAGCTGCTGATATGGACGCCTGCTAACAGGCAAAGGCCAGGTTCACCCTAGTCTGTCAGATAGCAACTCCTCAGCCTCTACAGGTGGTAGTGACGGTTCTCGAAAAGGGCAAATGGTGCTTCAGTGAGAATCACCAAGAAAGGTTTTATTTTCATTTTCTTAATGACAAATTAGCTTATTAAGAGCTGAAATTTGGGAACAAAGAGAATGTACCTATTATTACTACAAATGCAATGTGCTGTTTTTGAGAGCAGCAATATCAGACTTCAGGTGTGCCAACTCTGACGGGCACAGTGAGTTTTTAATTTGCTTGTTTTGTTTTCAGGATGCAGCCTCAACACATAGTGCTGAGTATCCTCGTGCCCTGAGAGTGGACCTAGCAAAATGCTGCAGTTGCTCAGATATTTTCACATATATTTCCCAGGGCAGGGCAAGGCAGAGGAAGGTAGCAAGTGAGCACCTGTCAGACGTATTTATTTTTATGTCCACAGGGGAGGCGTGTGAAAATGGCACCGATAACCTTTCACTGGACGAGAAAGACAACTTGAGAAAAATCTTCTAGCTTACACTAATGTCTTTGAAGTGTTGGAGCACTCTCTGGGTGCAAGGACTCTCCAGTGACATCTCTATGTGTTTTGTTTCCTTTTTCTACAAAAGTTAGTAGAAAATTGAGCAGCTGAGAAGTGTGAGGTCAGCAGGAAGAGAAACCTGCACGGGATTGCAGTCCTGGGAGAGTCCCGAACACCAGGATACAGGTAGCATGAGGCTCCTGAGAGGTCCGTCTCACCCACTTTAGTCTGAATGATTCTTTTGCACTGTGTATTGTATGTAACAAGTTATACTTCTGACTTTAAAGGGGAATTTATTTATCTGTCTTCCTCTATGATCCAATAAACAAACATAAGACAAAATTTGATTCTACAACTTCAGGAAAAGCCTTTTGGTTTGTGTTTTGTTTGGTTTCTTTTTTCCATTTTTTTTAAAAAAATAATTTTCAAAATTTACTCCTTGTTGTAAATATGAGAATCATTTGAAGAATATCAAACTATTTGTATTCTTTCAAGATGGTCCATTTGAAAAGAAAATATAAAAAATTTCAGTTTCCTCATTGATCGGCCCAGGGAGAAATCAAACTTGTTTTATGCAGGACCTAAAGATGATTGATTAACAAACAAAAGCTAAGGATTGTCAAGGTGGCTCATCAGTTGAGAAGACTGACTGTTCTTCCAGAGGGCCTAGGTTTGACTCCGAGCATGAACAAGGCAACTAGCAACCATCATCCATCTTCTGGCCCTTATGGGCACTGCAAAAACATGCTGCCTAGACATGCAGGCAGGCAAAACCCTTGTATGCATAAAATAAAAATAAGCAAATTTCAAAAAAGAAAAAAAGAAACAAACAAAAAAGAAAGAAATGCAAGAGTCATGGAAGGGGAACAGATGGATTAATGAAGACCATGGATGACTGACTCTGCCTTAATGAGACTTGGGTCAGTTCCAGGATTGCCAAAGAGAGTGATGGTGTCACACTTAAAATCCTGATACCAAAAGAAAAAAAAGAGCCCATGGACTCTGAAATAAAGACATAAAATTGGGGCAAAATTTGTGGTATTCATGTTGGGGGCCAGCTGTGGTTCTGATGTGCTGCTTTCTCCCTTATCATGTCCTGGAGCCCTACACCCCAGGCTGGAAGGATGAAGTGGAGTCTGGAATTGATGGGGTCTGCAAGATCCTGGTCTGTCTGGGAGTGAGTGCTGGCGGGGGAAGGCCTTCTGCAAGGAGTTTAAGAAAATAGCTCTCTTAAACGATCTTAGCTTGTGCACATATCTTCATTCAGGTTGGGCTTATATGCTTATGCTTTATTCAGGGTGGACAAGGACTAGATAAGAAACTTGGAGAGTGGGAAGGAGTTTTCAGAGTGATTGTAAAATCATCAGAGTTTGAAGTACAAGGAATGCCTCATCTGCATGGAGAGGCATTCTAGGAATCCCAGGTAGTTGTTGGGTAGATTCTTTTTTTTTTTTTTTTTCTTACATAGTTCATATTTATATACAACTATCTATGCAAATACATGACATTGTATAAGTGAAATTGTCTAGTAGAATAAGGAAAACTAGGAGAGACAAGGAGTTACAGGAGAAATGTGCACAGTGTACAAAATACACACATGAAAATTCTAATCAATATTTCATAAGGATTTTTACTCTTTGATATTTTCTTTTTCTTTTTCTTTTTTTTTTTTTTTTTTTTTTTTTTTATAAACATTTGCACCTTTTTTAATTTCTCAGTGAGAGTGTATATCAGCAGTCCAGGAGGATTCCAGTTTCCTCACATCCTCACTGGCCCTTGTCTTTCTTTTGCTCAGTCCCATAAGGCTGGGTACTGCTGGTCTTCTCTATAAGCTGGAATCCCTAAGAAGCAGGCGCCAATGGATGTGCTGGCAAAGCAAGGTGAGTGGGAAGAACGAATGAATGAACGCTTCCTCCTTCCACGCTTCCTCCTTCCACGCTTCCTCCTTCCACGCTTCCTCCTTCCACGCTTCCTCCTTCCACGCTTCCTCCTTCCACGCTTCCTCCTTCCACTGTTCTTACATACGCTTTCATCGAAGGCATGGCCCAGATTAAAGATGTGCTTCAAGATCTGGATTAAAGGCACGTGTCACCCTATTTCAAGATCCAGATTAACAGCTGTGTCTTTCAACCTCAAGATCTGGATCACATGTGTGCCCTACATTTCTGGAGTTCATTCCAGATATAGTCGGGTTGACAACTGAGACTGGCCATCCCAGGCTTACATCATGTTTAGGAAATTATTGCTTAATCCAAAGTCATAAAGATTTGTCTTGTGTTTCCTTTTAGAGTTTAGGTCTTACATTTAGACATATAATCAAGTTGGGTTTATTATTTTTTTTTTATCAAATGTGAAGTACAACTTGATGTGAAAATCCTATTGGATATCCAAGTACTATTTTTTCTCATTAAATTATTCTAGTGTTTGTAGTGGTTGAATGAGAAATGTCTTGGGCATGTGAACAGTTTGTACTGCTGCTTGGGGAGGCTTAAGAGGTATGGCTTTGCTAGATAAAGTATTTCAGGGAGTGAGCTTTGAGAGCTTAAGGCCTAACTCTATTCCTAGTTCAGTGTCTCTGCTTGGTGCTTACAGTACAAGATATGAGCTCTCAGCATTCATTTCCTGCACTGTACCCGATGCTTGATGCCATACTTCTCATCCTGACAGATTCTTTTATTTTTTTTATTTTATTTTTTATTTTTTTTGCTGTAAAGAACTTTATTTCAGTTTCAGTGTACGTTTTATACATGAATGAAAGAAAGAAAGCGATGACCCAAGGAATATTTTTTGAGTTCAGAACGGCATGGTCAGAAAAACATGTAACTAGACGTCAGTAAGCACATGGTAAATAGTAACAGAGCAGCCCTTTCCCAAAACTTTTTCAGGACAGACCTGGGTAGATTCTTATCTGGGAAAGAGAACTTGAACTTGTAGGTCTGCCAAGAACTACTCCATCATCCCCACAGAGAGGGTATGGGGGATTGAGCTCACCAGACAAGGTCAGAGAAAGGAAGCTCTGCTCATAAAGAGAGTCCTCTATTTTGCACCAAGCTCAGAGGAGTTATTCAGATGTGGTAGAATGCAACCTTAATTACCAGGGTTTCCATAAAATTGGTTCCTTTTTCTCTTGTCCTTATTAGCTTTAACAACTTGACATAGCCTAGAGCCATCTGCGAAGGAAGTCTCATTAAAGTATTGACCAAATTAGATTGGCCTATGATGTGTCTATGGAGGACTGTTTGATTTTTAACTGGTGCAAGAGAGTCCAGCCCATTGTGGTCAACACCACCCAAAGCAGATGGTCCTGGGCTGTGTAAGAAAGCTAGCAAAATATGAGCCTGTGAACTAGCCAGCAAGTATGAGCCTTCAACTGAACTGGCAAGTGGTATTTCTCTGTGGGTTCTGCTTCATGTCCCTGCTTGAGTTCCTGCCCTGATCCCCCTCAATGGACCCAGATGTCACAAGTGCCATCCAAACCTCGTGTCCATGTTCCTATTTGTGGTCGTCGCTGAGTATAGTACTATCATTGTGACAAGCATCCCAATTGTTCTAACAACAAACCAAACCAAAATACAACTGCTGCTGTGGATATCACCCATGCTCTCATAGAGTACTAACGTAGCCAGGCTATTGCCTTGCTTATGTCTTACTACCTCCCCCAACCCCATGCAATGGACCCCCACTCCCCAGATTGCACTGGAACCCCCCAACCAACTTTCCTATGCAGTGTGACCACTGAAAATCAGAACCTGATTATGTCCTCTTTCATTAGAATACTTCCACTGCTTTCAGTGTAAAGACCAATACTCTTTCTTCACTGGGTCCACAATGCCCTGTGTGCTCTTGACCTCCATACTTTATTAACCTCTCATAGCCCACTCTGTTCTTATTCACTGCTGACTTTCCTCTTCTGCCACCAACCCTTTTCATACGCTGCAGATCTTCCCAGAGGGTCTTCCTAGAAATTCCTAGCATTAGTACTTGTATTAAAGTCATATATCCTCCTGTGATAGTGAACTACTACAAGCTCTTCCTGATTGTGGTGTCTGCCATGTCTCCATACACACTAATGTATTCATTAATATTTATTTAGTGTTTGAGCATTTCTGTTCTCTTTCATTGTTCCTGTGCCACCCATGTGGATTCTTAATGAAAAGAGACATTTGAAATGAAGTGAAGCAAGCACGGGTCTCACATACATTTTTAGGAGACATTTTACATCAAAGGGCGCCCACTGAACAATGGCTGAGATCGTAAGAGTCAGAGAAGCAAGCAAAGGGCATCCATGATGAAACTGACTGCAAAGCAGTATCTGAGGAGATCAGAGACACACAAGGGAATTCTACTCGCTGAAACTAAGACATAGGGATCTGCACGGATCTACATACAGATGAGGGACTCATGATAGAGTGTTCAGAAAGAAGGAAGCTGAGGATGGAAGAGAGAACTCCAGAGAGTGCCTGGGTGGTGTTCATATCGCAGAAGTGGTTTTGATCCAAAGCCAAGATCCACATACAGAAAGCTGTCTGGAATGATTGGATTCTACCACCCCTCTTGTATTAGTTGGAGAGTTCATTCCATTTTGCATGATGGGTTAATTCTTCATTGCTCTTTATCCTGGCTATTTTCAGTCAGACATCCTACACACACCAAGAGCCACAGTGATTCTTTAATTCCCTGTGGCCTCCTGCCACAGAGCTTCGGCTCTGTTTTCCAGGCTGTCAGTTCTCTTTGCTGACAGCTTACAGAGTTTGTGGTCCCATTCTCCTGTGGTTCCCACTCATCACTCCTGTACTTCTGGCTTTCTCTTTAGCTTTGGTGGCAAATGTCCTCCAGTCCCTGATGCTTTTACCATGGCAACGGGAGAAAGTATAGAGGATTTGTAGAAACTCAGACATACCTGTGATTTTAGGAGCACACAGGTATAAATAACCAGTCTTTTCTTTCCTTTGTAAAACCTCCAGTCATGGAAAAAAAAAAATACCTTTAGTATCGCATAGCCAGGGTCTCTTAAATGATCCTGGAAATGAAGCCTCTTCCAGTTGGATGGTTTTAGCTCTCCAGTGAGCACAAAAGCAGGCCTTTGTACACATCACTAACTTTGCTTAGAGATGGGTGAATGTTGGTTCCTTAGCCCAGTCCTGTACCTCTGCTCGGCCAAAGATGAGGTAGAAGAGCAGGCCTACTACATCAATAGCAGCTGCAAGTAAGAAGACGTTTCTCCAGCCAAACTCTGAATCCTGGAAGCAGGGAGCTGCCTGTTAGTAATGTGGCTTACTTTCTTGTCCCCTGGTTCTATAACTTGATGCTCCTTCTTCTAACTCAGCTCTGCCTTCATGGCTCCCATCTTGCTCCTGGAACAGACTGCTACATGTCCCATACCAGGCCCGCATACCTCCTCTTCCCTCTGCTATAAGGACTTCCCATCATTTGGGTCACTTTCTTACTTTTTTTCTAGTACTTGCTTAATGTCACCTTTTCAAAGATTCCTCTTTGACCACATACTAAAAAAATCAGCCATGTTCCTGCTTTCTTCTCTCAGAATAATATGTCTATAATTCACTTTAGTTTTCTGTCTATTTCTTTTTGCAATATAGATTTCATGGGCTATGGCTGGGAGACTTTGCTAAAACAATTGACTTAGCACATACTAATATTTAATGGTTTGTTGAGTGAATGAATGATCCCTCATATTTTTTTCTAGAAGAACTGATCAGTCAATCAAGCAGCAAGAGAAACAAGGTCTATATGAGAATTATCTTTTAAACAGTCTCTAATTGTGTGCTGTCAGAGACTAGAAAGGACTGGAAGCTTTGAAAGCAAGAAGGGACTTGATTTTATTAAAATAAAAATCCTTTCTTTGCTAATCTCCTATCTTTTCCCTGAGTTACTGACACACAGTCATAGGTAAGTTAAAAATGAGATTTTCATAAATGTCATAGATATCCTTTCCTATGTGTAATTGTTAGCTTCCTAGATAGAAAAGCTACTCCATCCTTGTTTGTCTGGAGCACTCAGGATATTAGCACTGAAAACCTGTCAGAAATCCTGAGCCCCTCAATTTGAGGTAAACCATGACAGATGATCATATGACACTGAAGGAGAAATGCCATGACTATTACTGGGAACTCTGGATTTTAACATGAGATGCTCATCTGGTATGAATTCACAAACCATTAACTCACCACACTGAGTGTTCTCTTACACACCACACCCAGGGAATATGGAATTCCCCTAAATAAGTTGAGCTGGGAATGAAGTTATGTTGGGGGCTCCAGACTCACGAGCTTTGAGTTTTTTCTCACTGAGAAATTAACAGTGGCTTCCACTGGTTTCTACTAACCACCACCATCAGTTTCTTTCATTAATGTTCCTTACAACATTTGGCCTTACCTGGCTGATGAAAAATCCAGCAACAGTAGGAGCTATGCCTCCAGCTAGGTAAGAAAAGACTTGCAACAGTCCTTTGAGAAAGCCAGCATACCTAGGAAGGGGGTAGCTGCATGTGAGCAAAGGGTTCATGTTGGTTGCCCTGTCCTATCTTTATGTTTGTCTCTTGGGATCCTTAGGGTGGTGTACATTAAACCTGAACAAAATATGCTATCATTAGATCCTTATAATACTGTGCTACAGGCTCAGCCTTTCAGGGGCTAGCTTATGCTAACATGTCAACTTCTTGGTTCTTACTATTGAGCTCAATCTTGTAGCTCTATTTAGGGATGCAAAAGTCTCCTCCTTATTCATTAAAGACTTTCATGTGACAAGGTGCTTATCCTCTGAGATCAGCCTATTTCCCACATGACTTAGTGGCCCATTGTATATAGATGAATATAGATGTCTCCTGAGTTAGACTCTGGGAGTTTTATGTCTGGTCTTGGTTCTTTCTGGTGTGACTTGCACCAGACAAAATGATTTTTTCCTCTGGTAATGTTTCTCTTTCCTTTATTTTTTTGGGGATATATATGTGTTCGCATATGTGCCAGTATGCATGCATATATGTGTACTGCACATGGAAGCCAAAAGACAATTTTGGGTGTCATTCTTCCAGTGTCATCCACAATTCTTTTAGTATTAGTGTCTCTCACTAACCTAGAAATTACCCAGTAGGCTAGACAGGCTACAAGCAAACCACAGGGCGCTCTGCCTATTGCCACCTTCACAGCACTGATATTACATGCACACACCACTACACCTGGCTTATCTTATGTTATCATCTTCTAATGTGGGTTCTAGGGACGTAACTCAACTGCACATGCTTGCCTGGCAAGCGTTTACTGACTGAGACATTCCTTCCAACCCTGCTTTCCCTTCATTTAAGCCTCAAATAGGCCACTATGATGGTATCTCTTGAGACCTTTCAGTGGCCAATCCAATGGACCTGCGGCATTCCTTGGCAGAGACTGACATGTGACATGTGAAGTGTTTTCATGGCCACAGACTGCTCTTGTTTCAGCTAGGATCGGCTCCATTCACAATGGCTGACTAGCCCAGGGTCCCTTTCAGGAATTATGGAGATGTAGCACTAATGTTACTAGCCCCTGTGACCTGATGGATACACTACTACTGTTTACCTTTGCATCAGAGCAAGGGTAGGTAGGGTTCCTGGACCTGAACTGAGCTGCTTTGAGGAAGAGCAAGAGTCCTTACCGTGGAGCTATATCCAAGAAGTTAATGAGGGCTCCTGAATCACAGAGGCTGGCAAAGACAGAAGATAGTACCAAGAAGGCCATTGTGGTGCTGAGGCTGGATCTGACCCAAGGCAGGGGCACAAGGATCCCAGATGAGACAAGGACCCCTGCAGCAGAACAAAAGGCAGAAAGGAGTGGCTCCTGAGCTCCCACAACCACGGTAGCCAGCAGGGCCCTTACCTATGGCAGTGAAGAGCTTCCTGATAGTTACAAGTCGAAGAATTTTCCTGGAGAGGAGAAAATCTGCCAGTAGACCCCCAAAGATAATGCAGACACAGCCAAACACGAACGGCAGGGCTGACAGGATTCCACTCTGGAGATTGGAGACAGGTAAATACAAGTGTCGTCAGCACTTCCCCATCTTGGACCTGACTGATCCTGGATGGATGATGGACCATGTCTGTGGTTTTGTATTATGTACATATCATTTTCAATGTAAATTAAGTCTTTGTTACTACAATTTTAATTTAAATTTAATTCTTGACAGAAAATATGCACATAACTCAATCACGTTTTTTTTTTTTTTTTTTTTTTTTTTTTTTTTTTTTTTTTTGACAGAAGCTTCCACTGTGTAGCCCTAGCTGACTCAGGATTCACTATATGGAAGGGGTTGGCTCAAACTCACACATAATATCCTACAGTGTCTGGCTTCCGAGTGCTGAGATTAAAGGCATGTGCCACCATACCTCGCTTCATTAATCTTTAATAAAAGAAAATGACAAATGTTCTCTTCATGTATAAAGGTCACTTAGAAATAGTTATTTTAAACATTATGAGCTATGCTTGGTGGTACATACCTGTAATTCCCACAGTGGGAGGTGGAGATAAGAAGACCTATATTTTGAGGCTAACCTTAGCTACATAGTGAATCTAGGCAAGCCTAGACTACTTAGTGAAACCCTATCTCAGAAAAAAAATCAAGAAAAGAGAAATCTAATAAAGTCTTCTCTGCAACAGAATTTATTAATCGTTGTAAAACTTTTATGCTGTCAATAGAGCATCTTGTTATAAATGTTCACTTCATTAAGTATAAACTTTTGCATAAGACTTTTAAAAGTAGGACACCATGGCATGATTTGGAACCATATCTCTGCCCAAGTGCCAAGAGGACCACACTGATGTCAATGTGAAATCCAAGTTAACTGCATTTCTTATGAGGGGTCCTGGCCTAACCATCCTGAGACCACGAGTAAGATCAGATAGAGAAATGCAATAGCCAGGTAAACTTTGTACTCACATCTCGAAGGTTTGCTTGAAGTACAGAGCTGATATATGTGGGTGTATATGCCATTATCGTGGATAACAGCCAGTATTCACAGAAATAAGAAACCACAATGGCCCAAAGTGGGAGAGATTTCACCATGGCTTTAATGGGAAGAGACCAGCTCAGCGAGCAATCCTAAAGGAAAAGCCATGTGATTATCCCCTCCATCACAAGATGGGAGCTCCCTTGTTACACTGCCTCGGACACACCCAGGGATAGGGAATTAACATGGAAATTCCTCAATGTACCTCTTGAGCCAATGAACACATGATGTATCTCTTCTCACCAGTGCTGATAAAGGGGTGATTCTGTGGGTCATCATATACGAGAGGGAACCAGAGCAGGCAACAGGCACAGCCAATTCCACCTAGGATAGAAGGTCCAGTCAGCACTAGACCAGAAAACACTGACCGGCGTTTTCTTTTTAGTTTGATGATTCCTGTGGTTGACAGAATGACCAATGCTGATATCTTACTCTCACCCCCAATTGCACCCTTGAATGGCCCTGTCATAAGTGGAAGGAACAGCCGGACAGTAGTGGCGCACACCTTTAATCCTAGCACTTGGGAGGCAGAGGCAGGTGGATTTCTGAGTTCGAGGCCAGCCTGGTCTACAGAGTGAGTTCCAGAACAGCCAGGGCTACACAGAGAAACCCTGTCTCAAAAAAAAAAAAACCCATAATAATAATAATAATAATAATAATAATAATAATAATAAGTGGAAGGAACTTCCTCAGCTCTTGACTTTGGTCTTGCTCATACAACTTGCTTTTGCCATGCCCTGGGGCAGCTGTCAGCTGAGGCATTAAGAGACACTGCCTTTGTTCATTCTCCTCTAGGAAGGAACAAGCTCCAGTGAATTCACGGTCTATGGCAGATGAGAAAAACAGAGAATAGAGCGCCCCCTAGGTGTTCAATGGGACTTCAGGAAGAATAACAGCTGCTTCAAACCACTGAGTTCACAGAGGCTTTGAAACACACACACACACACACACACACACACACACACACACACGCCCGCGCACATGCAAGCACACACGCACACACGCACACTGTTACACTGAGGATCCACATGGCTTTACACTTTGGTGTCCTTCCCCTTCATGGCTAAGCACCAGCCTGCACTCCTGCTGCTTGTCTTGCAACATTCTCTTCTTCATTGAACCCTTTCCTGCCTTTATTTTATCTTTCTTGTTTTATGTGCAATTGATTACCTAGGCCATTTCTACACATAGAATAAGATTAATCATCATCAAACAAAATTGATCTAATATATCCCTTAATACAGTGTTAGAGAACTCAGCATCATCAGTCCTGAGTGGCAATGTGGCTCATTAAACTTGACTATCATCCCTTGGGTGTCATCCACCTGGTCTTTGGACACAGCATTTCCAAAGGACCTACCAAGGAGGATGGACTAGCTGGCAACAAGTGCAGGGTCCTGCCTGTCTCTGCCTCCCCAGTGCTAAGATTACAGGTCTGCACCTTGATACCAAAATGTTTTGTATGGGTTCTGGGAACCAGACTCACTTCCTTGTGCCTACATGGCACTTTACCAACTGAGAAAGGCATATGTTGATGTCCTTAACGTCATAAGGTTCCTCAGCTATATATCTGGACCACTAAAATTTATACTAGTTTCTTTTTCAGGTTTGTTTTATATATGGTTGTTTTGTCTGCATATGTGTATGTGTACTTTTGGAGATCAGAGGAAGGCATTGGAAACTCCTAAAATTAGAGTTACAGATGGGTTTGGGCCATCTAGGGGGGCTTTGGATTGGACCTGGGTCTTCTGCAAGAGCAGCAAGTGCTCCGAACTGCTAAGTCATCTTTCCAGCTCCAAGAATACTAACATTTAAATGCTCTTTTATAAGTCAGCAAGACTTATACCTTGACTAATTTTGGACATCGCCAACTTCACATAAATGCTATCTATTAGAATTTCAATAACCAGAGACACATTCATCTGTCATAGAGAAACATTTTGAGATTTTAGAAAAGAACAAACTCACCAAAGATGTAGAATATATAAGGCCATCCTAGGGCCTGACAAAGAAGACCACCAGCAATAAGGACAAGGAAGGTCCCAAGCATTGACCCTGTACAAAAGATACAAGGACACTATGGGTAAGAGAGTTGGTCTTGGGAATCAGTATGTTTCCTTCAGAGTTGAGTGACAGTGACTGAGATCCAGGCTACCACAATACAGACCCTGCTTTCTCACTCAAGGACTGTATGATCTCAAACACTTATCAATCTATTTGTGTCTTGGATTCTCTACACTACATACTTACTCCTTAGATGATTTATAAGATTCCTATGAGGGTAAAAGAAATGAATATGTGCAAAAACACAAGTATTTTTGGTGCATTATTAACATGTTCTGATCACAAAAGATCGTCTAGTTCTAAACAGCAAAGATTATGAAGTGAGGAGTAACTAGGATACAGGATTTCATTCTCACAGTAGGCCATTGCTGAGTATCCTCTTGGACAGTACATACAAATGAGATTAATATCCCAGTTACCTGATGCAGCGATGGTGATGAGTTGACTCCTTTCCAGTGGGGGTGCCCATTTGGTCCATATTGAGTACTGACCTGTTAATACCATAACCTAGGGGAAATTTTCCATTCTTAGAGATATCAGATCATTCTAGAACATAGGTTTATGCCAGTTATACTTGGTAAAGATCTCGATACCTGAGCCATGCCTTGGATGACCCGAAGGACAATGAGCAAGGCTACTCCAGCATCAGCTGCCAGTGGAATGAAGAGAGTCAGGACTGAAGAAATTAACAAGCCCAAACCAACCACATACTTGGCTCCAAATACTCCAGCCACATAGCCAGTGGGGATTGGAGCTAAGAACGATCCATAGTTGAGGGAGCTGAGGAGGATTCCCTGGATCTCGGGTGTCCAGTCATAAACAGGGGCCTAGGGAACAAAGGGGTCCTCATTGTTTGAATACATAGATGATGTGTTTCATTTCATGAGACAGGTTCTCCTCAGTCCAGGCTGACCTTGATCTCTTAGTTCTTCTGCTCCCACCTCCACAGTCCTGAGATTATAGCTGTGCCTCACATCTGGCTCAGCTGTTGACTATTCACAGTGAGACACAAAATTCACTTGGGACACAAAAAGCAATTGGAAGTTCATTTTAACCTCTCTTCAATTCTTCCAATCTACCAGTTTCAAAAGGGAAAGAAACCTAAGTATATGAGCATCATATTCTTTCTTATCACCCTGACTCAAGGAACTGACCAATTAAAATAAGGGAGCCCATGATGGGTGTGGTGATATATGCATGGAATCCCAGGAGGCTGAAGCAGGAGGATAATGAATTTGAAGACAGCCATAGAAAATACCTGTCTCAGAAGGGCAAAGCATATCTGTGTGTGTGTGTGTGTGTGTGTGTGCATGTTTATGTGTATATACACATGCACATGCATATACATCTATATCATATAAATGTACAAATAGGGTCTATATGAATTATACCTTATATATTATAGATAGATACATATATATTGTGCATATTATAGATAGATATAGATGAAAGGAAAAGTTCATAAAGAAAGAAACGTAGCTGAAATATTGAGCATTATGTGGAGGAGAAAGAAAACATAATCTGTGAAACTGGTTTTGTGATTCTATAAGGTTTTGCATCCTTAGAGAAGATTTAATTTTACTGAATGATTAACCATGCTTTGTTCTGACTTAGCCATGGTTTCACTCACAGACACTAAGCAAGGAGAGATGAAAATTTCCTCAGATATGCATTTATGTTCTCACGCTAAAGGAATTTCATTTGCTCATAAGATGGTCCTTGAATCAAAGAAATTGTTCAGAAACTCACAAAACAGACCCTACCTTAGATTCCTGTTGTGTTTCATTCCAGAAATCTTGGGAGTCAGTGGTAGGTCTTTCTGTGGAAGCATTGAGCTGGCTGGATGCTACTGTGGTGTTCACCATAGCTGTTATGGCAATGCTCAAGTTCATTTGTTGGGTATAAATAGAAAAATTACAGAGGTGCAAGATGAAGGCCAGACCATGCCGCAGTGAGCAGAAGCCTAAGAGGAGAAGGAATAAAACTTATATGGTCAGTCTTCTTTCTTCCTATACTTTCTAAGTCTGAAGGAGGCAGAAGACTGGTGTCTCTTGAATCTCAGAAGTATAGTGAGACTGGACACTGTCCTTTGGGAGGCCCCATTCTCCCAAGAGGGAGTGCTACTTCCCCTGGAAGCAGAACCCTGAAGAATATATGGAGAGCCAGCCTCAGAGATGGGTTTTTTGGGGCTCTGGGATGAGCCATCAATGGCAGGAACTGGTTTAGAACAAGAAACCTGTCAGGAAGCTGAGATTGCTTACACACACATGTATGTGTCCATAGTGTGTGCATGCATGCATGTGTGCTTGCATGCTCAAGGGGGTTTGAAATGACTCAGTGTCATTTATAACTAGCAATAAGATATTTAACTTGTTCATAGTTTGAGTGACAGGCTAGTGTTAAGTTGAAGATGTGTATTGTCTTCATCTTAACACTGTAGTCTAGGCTTGTGCAAAGTTTGCCTGTGTCCCAGGCACTTTAGTGTGACCACAACTGGAAGGCCAAGAAATCCTGAGGTAACATGTGGTCACCGTTGTCAAATTCCGAGTTTACAGCTTCCCGGCTTCAGCCAGGGATCGGGTGAGACTGGAATAGTTAGGACTGCACCCTGGTGTGTGGAGATTCACCTGTTAAATTAAAAAGATTAACAGCTATTACCTTTGGCCTAAGTCTAGGACCACTTACTTTAAAAAGTCTCCTTCCTTCATCTGAAAAGAAAACTTATAGTGGTGTCTTGGTCACTGTTATTTTGACCTCATATTCCAGTATGCAGGATGACCAGGCTGTCTACCCCAGGTTTCACCTATAGATCAAGTCTTTTCTCTGCCCCAGTATGAAACTGAACTCATTAGTTAATTCCCATGTAAGTTTTATCAAGTAGTTTGTGTTGCTTATGTAACTAAATTAATTTTACTATCACTCTGTTTGTTTGTTGAGACAGGGTTTCATTACACAGCCCAGGCTGTTCTCGAACTCAGGATCCTACAACTTCAACCTTCTAAGTGTTAGGCCAATGGTGTGACCTACGCAGTGCCTGTCAGTTTCATGCTTCTTCTTTCCCTGAGGCTTTGATTGGATAGAAGATAGACAGACATACATATAATATATACACACTTATGTAGATGATGGGGAAAGACCATTCGCTTTACTGTTTGCAGCATTGATAGCATCCTTTCTTTCATTTTGTCCAGCAGCAAAATGAAGGGAGCACCTCTGCTAGATCAGAAGTCACTGGAAACAATCATCCTTCGTGCCACTTTTTGTGCATATGACATGCATATCGTCTACACTACACTATCCTATACCTATGTTAGTGCTCATGGGTGTTCTCAGATGCCTTTTAATCTTGGGATCGGTCACTGGATCTCCATCCCAGTTGCTCTCCTAACATCGTTTCCTCAGCCTCCATGGCTTCTACACTTCACAAGGGCTGTATGAGAGCCTGCCTGCAGGCGCTGTGAGGAGAGCTGAGGGCTCCTATGAGTGCCTCGCAGCGCTGCTTGCTAACACTCGACCTCCTTGCGTTCTTGAACAGTCTCCCCTTAGTCACAGGCTGTTTCTAATGACAAAACACTTTAGCTAGAATTTTATTTAGCATATGTAATTAAGATGAATTTGTAGTCCATGTACATGTCTATTATTCTGTTCTTGCTATCTTGGCAGTGACTTGAAACGATTTAGATAATAATAGACTTCAGCCCTAGACAAAAAGCCAAAGGCCAGGCTCAGTTTCCTATCTAGAATCTGCTGTGAGGCGGGTTTGGGTTTGTTAGTCATTTGGTTTTTATGGATGAATTGCTTTGTTTTTTGCTTATTTATTTTTGGAGTTGTTTTGGGTTGTTTTGTTTTGTTTTCACTTCCCAATAGTGGCCACATGATTCTTACCTGTTCTATGTCTTCAAGATTACCTGTAAGGAGTGAAATAATTAAAAGTAAAACTGCTTCATCACTATTTGACACTGTTGGCTATCAGCAGCAGTGAGAAAAATGCTATCTATCAAGAAAAAGGAAGCTGAGGTGACATGTCTCTTATTTCTCTCATAACCAGAGTTCCCTGTGTGATTTTACCTTTCTTGAAGGATTGTTCTTGGGTCATGTTTAAATTGCTGTCATTGGGAATGCCTCCCTCTTTCGCCTTGAGGTCTGCTCCAGTAGACATTTTGACTTTCTCCTCCTAAGGTCCAGCATCTACTTGCTAAAATAAAAGCATGTAAGTGCAAACATAGACAGGAAAGCATCCTGTATTTTATACGATGTAGTACCCATCCTTGGCTCTATTAGTAACAAAATATGAGGCCTTGAAAAAGATACAGTTATCCCAAGTCCTAATAGCTGTATCTTCGAAATGAAGGAATCTAGTCTGGAATGCCTAGATCAATTATGCATTTCTTTCTATGTCTCTGTGTTCTCTGTTTTAAACTGGTACTTGTAACAGCTGGACATGAAAATTTAACCATCTATTTGAATTTTTATCTGAAAGATTCCAACAGGTTAAATTTTCTGGGGTGGTGGAAACTGTCCCTTAAAAACACTTAGACTAGGAAAAATATGACAGACAATTGTACATTTTGGCAATTGCTCCAAAGCTAGAGAGAGCTACCTCTGCATGAAATGAAAAATTAAAGTCATTCACTAACTCTTCTGTGATGTGGGGGTGGGGCATAGAGGCAGTGTCTGATTCAGTGGTGCAGGGGTGTGGCCCAGTGACTAGGAAAGATGAAAGTTGGTCCATGCCAGGAATGAGATTATGTGGAAGATCCTAACACACAGTCAGAAGCACCAGAAGCCCCAAACTTGAAGAATCTCTGCTCACTGTAATACGTGACCCTGTCTACACTATTTCCAACCTCTAGTTTAAAAATAGGAACTCTGGAAATTCTTGAAGAACTGGGACTTTGAATTTGCACTATCTTTAGATTGAGGATTGAGAACTCTAGTTTTTCTAGGGAAAAATCAAGGATTGTGGGCTAAGTTCTTTGGTTAGACGCAGACCATAGCAAATTACTATAGGTGAAACTCCACTTGATATGGGCTTGAGATTCAAAATGATAAACATCCAGAGAAGTCCATCTAAGCCACGTCCTCAGACTTAACGCATGATGTAAAGTACCTCCAATATACTAGACTCATAGAGACATTATACAAACATGCTTAAAGTGATTAAAAAATGGCCTAGAGGGACGGTTTAATAGTTAAATTCTTACAACAGGCCTGTTTGGGTTTCAGAGTGCTGGAAGGGTCGGTCTGTGCACACTACCAGAAGAGGAAAGTGACCATCGACCCTAGCAGCTGTAAACTCTTCAAGTTGCAGTGACTACTGGCTGAGCAAAACATGCTGCATTAATTAATTTTCTATTGTTGTGCTAACAAGCACGACTAGTATAGAGACAAAAATGTTTATTTGAGCTTCCAATTCTAGATGATTAGAATCCACAATGGTGGAGCAAAGGCATGACAGCAGAGACAGGAAGCTGAGGGCTCACATCTTGACCTGCAAGCATCAGGCAGAAAGTGCAAACCAGAAGCGGAACATGGTCTTGAAACCTCAAAACTTGCCCTCAGTAACATACTTTCTCCAGCAAGGTTATAGGGAGCAGAGCAAGCCAGCAATGAATGAAGTCCTGAATGAATGTGGATTGTTGGCATGGCACAGCCATGACAAGGGCCAAGGCCTCTCAGACCCATGGGAAATTGGCAAAGCCTTTCCCCATGTAGATGAGACTTGAAATTGGCAAAGTTTTCTTCAATCCAAGTACATGTTTATAAATGATTGATCAAATGTTTATAGAAAACTATCAGCTACACTTCCTCCTGAATGTTGATAGCCTGAGACTGTTCTCTTCCTACAAAGACCTCCTACCAAGACTAGCTAACTTCTTCCCCCTGTGCTGTACATAATAAACATGCTGAGGTTCTGAGCTGTAAAAGAAGTAGGTACAGACACCCTACTGACACCCATCATTACCTGACCCTAGCTTTTCGGTAGGTGTGCCTATTGCTTTTTCATCCCCTCAGTGCCCTTAGTCAGAGTTGCAGAACTAAGCCATGTGGGGCAATTCACTGCCCAACAGTGACACCAACTGGGGATCATGTATTCAAATGCCTGAAAGTATTGGGTCTTCTCATTCAAATCACACGTGCTCACTAGAACAACAGTGGCGTAAACATCATGGGTATAACCAACCAATTTCTGCGTATATTTAAGGCCCACCCCATAAGACAAAATTCATATCTGGCATCATTATCCAGCCAAGAACTTGTAACTAGACAGGTCATATGCTCTTGAATGGACATATTACTAAACCAACTTCTAATGGCCCAATATACCTATAAATTAATAAATCTTACAACTTTAATCAAAGCTCCTATTTGTAGTAAAACATAGCTACACAATTGATCAGGGTGTGGAGAATAAGAGACTGCCAAATACTAGGCCCTAAAGGGAATATATACATATATGTATATGTATACACATATATATGTATATGATATATATGTCTATCATGCCCACCTCCTCACAAGGCTCAGAGATTGTATGAAAGAAGTAGAAAGATGTTTAAGAGCCAGAGGTGGTGGGTAACAACAAGAAAACAATGCAATGTTTTCCAGACACAGCAGGAAGTGGCACATATGAACTCACAGGGTTGGTGACAGCATGCACAAGACCTGAGCAAGTACAGCCACACTAAATCCCAACGTGGAGAGAGGAGGTGTGCACAAAGTTCCACCCCTACCTGAAGAACAACTGTCAATCAATGGCAGCTGGGAAAGGGAGAAAGAGGACACAACATTGATTGTAGAGAAGGGGAGTGGATCTGAGAGGAGTTGGAGGGGAGGGGTGTCTATGGCTAGATGCACACTGTACAAAATCCTCAAAGAACTCATTTTTTAAAAAATGAGAGAACAAATAAAGTTGTTATGTGAAAAGCAAGTTGTAGAAACTAAACATTAAATAAAACAAACTCACTCGAAGACACACTTTACATATTTTATGTCTACATAAGTGAGCTAAAAGTTATGAAAGAAAAATTAAGATCCATTAATCTAATAGGTCTTGTCATCTCTTGAAGGGGAGAAAATATGTAAAAATGGCCACACAGGATTTTCAATTCATCACTGGTGTCTAATCAATGTTTGTGAGACATTGCTGTGATTACAAATAAATTTTTAGGGTCTCGGTGGTTAAAATCACTTGCTACACTTTCAGAAGAGGACCTGAGTTCAAGGAGGTTCACAACCACCTGTTAATCCAGCACCAAGGTATCTGACACCCTCTTCTGGCTTCCTCAGGTGTCTGCACTCAGGTTTCTTACACACACACACACACACACACATACACACACACACACACACACCATAAACATAAATGAATAAAATTTAAAGCAATAGTAACAAAAATTCACCTCAAAAACTCTGAATACAAAGTGTAGGTGTGGGAATTGTTCATTCTAATGACACCCTCATGTGTATAAGTGTGTGCCTGTGTTTGTGTGTCTCTCTATGTGTGTAATGGTACTTTTATTTGCAGTCTGAACACATACTGAGGAGAAAATAGTACATTTTGATCCCTGCCTGAACTTGAAAGCAACCATCTCAGAGGTCTCAGAAGAAAGAGGCTACTGAACCAAACTCAGGGACACAAAGCAGCTGAGATGGACAAGCAGGAGGAATGTCTTATCCACCCAGACATTATGAAAGAGGAAGAGAGGCAGGGTCAACTCATACTGGGGCCATTTATAGAGCTACACATATGCCCCTTAGAATTTGTGAGGGGTGAGCAGTGGAGGCAGAGAGGCAGAGAGACAGAGAAGGGAACTGGTAAGGGCACAAGCTGTAACTGTGGGTCTGCATTACAGAGAGGGAAAGTACCCACTGAAAGCTTGTGATGTCTTCACAGCAGCAGGTACAGAAAATGCTGGGGCAAAGACCTACACGTTCCATGTCAACCAGATGCAGATGACTTGAAAGAAATCAAAGTCACAACTTTATAAAAATATGCCCAAGAGCAGTGTCTAGAAGGTATCATGTGACCACAGAGCACAAGGAGACTAAAAGATGGTCAACAGCAGAGGAAAGAATGAAAAGACACGAGTCAGCCATTCAGGGAAAGACCACTGAAGTCCTCAGCGGAATATTTGCAAGATGCAACATGGACGATCCACCCAGTCAAAAAGATACTGCCTGCCTCACATCAGCCTCCATTGCCCTAGCCCAGTCCTGGGAGAATTAGAAGCTTCAGTTAGGATGAGAGGAGAAGGGAGTGGCTGACAAAGAAAGGGAACAAGGGGTATCCAAACAGTCCCTTCCCTCCAGGGTCCAGCCTGGAATTGGGGAGCTTTATTTTTAGATAAAGTCTGGATCTGTGTGTTCTCTATTGTATTAGGCCTATTACCTATGAGATCTGGATTATTTGGAGTCTGAAAAGGGCCATCTTACTACCTGAGCATGAACACAGAAGTTGAAAGGCCAAGCAGATGTGAAGGGAAGAACAGGTGGCCAGAGCTTCCGGTGACGCAAAGCCATTCCTCCACCGAGGGACATGCCCTGTGTTCATATTAAAGATAGGTCGGGTGGTGCTTCACTGTCTGTGCAAATGTTACCTAACGTCCAGGCATGTCACTACTAAAGCTGCAAGTGCACAGATACAGACAAGATTCCGGCTTACACCATCTGCAAACTTGCATGCCAGCCTGCATCAGAATTCAGAAATAAACTGACAAACAACTTAAATTTAAACCAACACTGACTGGCAGAATCAAGTGGGTCAAGCCTGAGCATTCTGCTGGAAAATCTAAAATGGTTTGCTGACTCTTGTTCACCTTAGGGAGACTGGTTGAACAGAAGAGTCTACCACTCATGGAACTGAAGACAGAATTCAGGGCACCATTTTTTTCTTTCTATCTTTACAGACCCTTCCAATGATGCAATGCCTCAGAGTTCAGCGACCTCTGACTCATTCACTGATCCAGTAAACATACGTGCAATAAATGGAATGCTTGCTTCCGCGGCTTTCTCCAGCATGACCGAAGGTCTGCTCTCACTAGCTGCCCTGTATCGACTTAGAAGACTTCACTCCTCA
>CM052714.1:35408461-35436455 GCA_028551405.1 Uromys caudimaculatus | reverse complement strand
AAGCACTCTGAACCATTGCATAAAGCCATATGGGGTTTTATTTGCTAGGTCCCCCATTCTCCCATGAAAATTCCATGTTTACTCTGTTTTCATTAATTTGATCTTTGAAGCCTGTTTAAAATGTTCTTTAAGATATCAGGGTTTTGTTTTGTTTTGTTTTTGCCTCAGTCTGTTTGGTTAGTGCTATTTCTTCAAATTAGTGTATCTCACAAAAGCAAGTTAAATGCATGAGTTCTTTGTGCAATTTTCCAGCATCTGTAACCCTTAGAAATGCAAGCCCTGAGTTTACCATTGCTGTCCATTTCTGGTTGCTTCAGACAGTGTTCTCTCTCCCTTTCCCCCCTTTCCTCCCTTTCCTGTTCCCACCCACCCACTACTGGCTTTTGTCTCCCTCCTCCATGTCTGTCTCTTTCTCTACCTCTTCTTCTGGAGTTCCTGAGGACCTCATTTGTTTTAGGAAAAGGCAGCATCCTGTCTCACTTTTCAGAACCATATCCCTAAAGAAACCCAGTCTTGAGCACCACCTATAATCTCTATAGGAAAAGCTCTGCTCCCACACCATCAACCCAGAGCAAGAACTTGACAGCAAACCTGAGGAAGGCAGAGAGCAGAGTCCTGGCTGCGCTCCTATCGGCTTCTCAGCTTTCTACAGCCGTCTAACCCTTAGGAGTAAATTATTACTCAGGGCCTTTAGCCTTTATCTTACCAAATGGAGGATTTTATTGGCTCAACCATTTAATTTTTAACTTTGTTTTATTATTTAATTGATGGCCTGACCAAGTTCATTGAATCTTCCTCATACTTTAACTTCATCTGAAGTCACATACATCTTCCCTGGTTCTCTGTGGGTCCTGATATTCTTGCCTGCATCATTTTCAAATTTTATATTTTATGTGATTATTTATGTGTTGGAGTGTGTGTGGGTAAGTGTTCACCTGTTGAGGTCACAGGACAGCTTTCAAGACTGGGTTCTTTCCTTCCACTAAGTTGATCTCAAGGGTACAATTCAAGTTATTGAATTGCGAAGTAGCACATATCTTTCCCTGCCAAGCTACCAAGTCAATCCTGAGACATATAGTCTTCATAGGATAGTGTTACATCTTGTCTCTTATGTGGCCATTTTCCACCACATCCATGTTTAATAGAACGAATTTTACACAGAAAGCAGCTATAGTTCTACTGACCTCATAGAAGCCAGATACGTATAGCTTAACATATTCTCAGGCCAGAGGCTGACTGCTCTGGGATCAATCTAGTGGTCTCAGCATTTGACAGCTACTACACTCCCCAGCTTCCAACAGCAGTGGACTCAACAGAGCCAGCAACATCTTCTAGGGTTGCAGTTCGTGTACAGGCATCAGACCCTCAGGACCTCTGCTGATAGACGTTGCACTGTTCAGGATTCAGATACTTTTACAGCTAATGGACTCACGTTATATAGGTCTCTGGAACTCTTCCAATGACCTCATTCTCCTGTCTTCAGCTCTTCATGGCTTTAATATTCTCTGCCCCACCATCGCTGCTGCCTTTGCCCCCTCCACTGTAACCAGTGCTGCTGATTGATCCAAGTGTCACCCTCAAATCCTCTGTCCCCTCGCCCTTTCTTCCTGTTTCCAATTCATCCTGCTCTAAAATGATAAAGATCAGAGGTGAGACTAGATCACCTGAGAGAAGTTCAGTCTTAGGCTGGGGCCTCATGTTGCTACATCAGGATGCTGTCTCCCAGCAGTGCAACAGACCCAAACAGCCTGTTAATGTAGACAGAACAAGGTACGGCCTTGAGTCTGCCCTGCCCTCCAAACAATGCTTCTTCCAAATGAACCACACTTGCATCCTCCAGAGGGTCCTCTGCAAGTGGAGGATTGTAGGAGCCAACCATAGATCTCTTTGTGGTCAGCAGGGGAAGCACTCCCCCTCTGGCTAGTAAAAGGCTTCTGAAACAGTCTGGGAAATGTGAGGGTTATGTTTGAGCAGCTAGTGGCTGTGGCTGGTATATTACCTTCTCAAGTGTTTTGGGGGATATTCAAAGTAGCAGAGCTGGCACAAAGGGAGGGTTGCTACGGGGTGAACGGTTCTTCTACCAAGGCATCCAGAAGAATCTAAAAACTATTAATTAGGAAGTCAAGTGGGCCTCAATACCTTAGCTTATTTTAAAGAAAAATGAATACTGCAAGAAGTGCTTATAATAAAAACATACTGTTAACATTAACAGGAATTTATATAACTGTGCTATAACAAGGCTTGACTGCTGCCCTAGTAACCCAGGAAGGGGTGGGTCCTTTAAATCAGTCTCACAAGAAGCAAAGAGCAACAGGACTATGTTGGGGAGAGGACAGAGTGAGGGTGAAATGAGAAGCAGCAGTATTGTGCTGAATAATCCCAGCACCCAGCATTCAGAAGCAGGAAGATTATGGGTTTGAAGCCAGCCTGGGCTACATAATGAGCTCAAGTCTGGCCTAGACTATAAAATGAGAAACTAAATCAAACAATAACTAGAATGTAGCTTAGGACTAGAACATTTGCTTAGCATGTGCAAAGCCCTGGGCTTAATTCCCAGACAGAGGGAGGGAAGGATGGAAGGAAGGAGGAAGAGATAGATAGCAGAAGAGGGAAGAATGTATATTAGTAATCAATAAAGAATTCTCATAGGATTGGAAATAATCTCTCCCTAAACTACAGAAAATCAGAACATATGATTATAATGACTAATACATCATACCAAATAAAAATAAAAAATATTTTCTGAGTTTAAAATTAAAAAAAAAAAAAAAAAGCCCAGTGGTAGTGGCACATGCCTTTAGTTCAAGGCCAGCCCAGCCTACAGAAGGAGTTCCAGGACTGCACAGAGAAACCCTGTCTCAAACAAACAAACAAACAAAAACAAAAATAAAAACATAAGTGAGTATTGTAACCTACAACATGGAACTGATTTCTTGAATGAAAGGATCCAAGGGGATGGGGTGACGAATATATAGTAATGACCCTATAGATATTTGGGTAAAGGAAATGAAAAAGCAGAGGACTTCAGGGTCTGGGTTCAGTCAGAGAAGATGCACCTAACCTCAAGAGACTGGAGGCCCCAGGGAGTTTAGCGGTCTGGTTGGGTGAGGGGTGGGGATATCCTTGTGGAGACAGGGGTGTAGAGAGGGGGTATGGGATGTGGAACAGTCAGAGGGCGGATGGGGGGAGGGGATAAAATCTGGAGTGTAAAAAAAATAAATAAAAGAATATAAATGGATTTATACATAAAAGATTATAATAAGAGAAAAAATTAAAACTGTAAGGCAGTTTGTAGCACTGAAATTGTAAATGTTCAAAAATTTGATAAAACAGATTTAGAAATTAGGGAAATACTGGCTCACATGTATGGTTGATGGGTGATATGAACTAAATTACTCTACCCCCAAAATTTATGTTGAAGCCTTAACTTTCCACATAATGGTGTTTGGAGTTGGAGCCTGTCAAACATAATTAAGTTTAGATAAGGGAACAAGATTGACTCCACCCCCAGCAGTACTAGTGTCTGAGAAGAAGAGGAAGAGCTAGGATTCACTCAATCCATTTTGCTTCTCCAGTTCCCTGTCTCTCTACCAAAACCTCTGTATCATGTGAGGACCCAGAACACAGGAAGGAGACACTCATCAAACACTGAACCAGCCAGACTTTGACCCTGGAATTCACAGTCTCTAGGTCTATGAGAGTTTAATTCCCCATTGTTTAAACCGCCCAGTCCATGGTGTTTTGTCCTAACAGCCTGAGGTGACTAATCTAAGGAATTTGCAAATTGTTATGTTCTCTATAAAAACAGAAACCCTGAGAAATGTACTACTACTTAAAAGTCCAAATATTTGACACAGTCATTTAAGATGTGGTCAAAACTCAATGTTCTCTATTCTTTTTTACCTTTAAAAGTGTGTGTGTGTGTGTGTGTGTGTGTGTGTGTATTTAAGTGTGTGTACACAATTCTGTGGGTTCCTTCAGAGGTCCCTGGAGTTGGGTTTATACATGACTGTGAGTCACCTAATGCATATGCTGAGAATTGAACTCTAGATAAACTTAGGTTTTCCCTGCAACTACACTTGAGAGTGTAGAGTGTACATGAGTGGCTTGTTGTTTATAAAGAGAACACAACAGCAGCCTTTCTATGGTGTTCAATATAGAGCAAACTCTGTTCAAAGATTTTACATATATTATTAGCTCATTGCCTTCTCTGATAACCATAAGAAAGTACACTCTCTTGAGAATGTTTAAACATTTTGTCAATTAAAAGTGTTAAAACTTAGAGGAATTCCTGAGTAGATTAACACACATACCTGGAAGGAAACAACTTGTACTTGCGGTTGACAAAGGTTCAAGTTAGGCTTACTGCTTGCCTTGATAGACTGCTGCCCCTCTGCCAGCCCCCGACACACACACACCAGAAAGGCCAGATGCCCAGCAAGTTCTACAAGATCTCAGGGACTCCTCGGATGCCAGCCAGCCTCAATGGAACTTTACTTGTGCCTCCAGCAAGGTAAGGGTCTTGGTCCTGAGGTTGTATTTAAGCCAAAGTGTGGTGGCTCCTCCTAACCTATGCTTGTCGCTCATTCTTTTAGATTCTCTATGCTTTTTTCAACCTTTAAAAATGTATGTGTGTGTATTTAAGTGTGTGTACACAATTCTGTGGGCTCCCTCAGAGGCCCCTGAATTTGGGTTTATACATGACTATTAGCCACCTAATGTATATGCTAAGAATTAAAATCTAGTCCTCTGCAAAGCAACAATCACTCTCGACCAATGAGCCATCTCTCCAGCACAGAGTTCTCTGTTCTCACCAGCCAAGCCCCATTAGCTACTAGACTTACTAAAATAATTGTGTCATTTCTCACTTTTTAAAGAAAAAAAAAGTGGAGCTAAGATTAATTAAAAGAGAGCATGCTCAGGAAGACAGTAAGATACACCAAGAGAAGTAAACTTCTTAAGGCAAAGTTACTGTGTGTGTGTGTGTGTGTGTGTGTGTGTGTGTGTGTGTGTGTGTGTGTGTGTGTGTGTGTGTGTGTATGTGTGTGTGTTTCTAACTCCCAGGACATGGAGTAGGCTCTGAGATTCCACCTCACACCAGTCAGAATGGCTAAGATCAAAAAATCAGGTGACAGAAGATGCTGGCGAGGATGTGGAGAAAGAGGAACACTCCTTCATTGCTGGTGGGATTGCAAGCTGGTACAAACACTCTGGAAATCAGACTGGCAGTTCCTCAGAAAATTGGACATAACATTACCTGAGGACCCAGCTATACCACTCCTGGGCATATACCCAGAAGATGCTCTAACATATAACAAGGACACATGCTCCACTATGTTCATAGCAGCCTTATTTATAATAGCCAGAAGTTGGAAAGAACCCAGATGTCCTTCTACAGAGGAATGGATACAGAAAACATGGTACATGTACACAATGGAGTACTACTCAGCCATTAAAAATGATGAATTTATGAAATTCTTAGTCAAATGGATGGAACTAGAAAATATCATCCTGAGTGAGTTAACCCAATCGCAAAAGAACACACATGGTATGCACTCATTGATAAGTGGATATTAGCCCAAAAGCTCCGAATACCCAAGATACAATTCACAGACCACATGAAACTCAAGAAGAAGGAAGACCAAAGTGTGGGTGCTTCGGTCCTTCTTAGAAAAGGGAAGAAAATACTCACGGGAGCAAATATGGAGACAAAATGTAGAGCGGAGACTGAAGGAAAAGCCATCCAGAGTCTGTCCCACCTGGGGATTCATCCCATAAACAGACACCAAACCCTGACACTATTGTGGATGCCAAGAAATGCTTGCTGAAAGGAGCCTGATATAGCTGTCTCCTGAGAGGCTCTGCCAGAGCCCTACAAATGCAGAATCGGATGCTTGCAGCCAGCCATTGGACTGAGCACAGGGTCCCCAATGGAGGAGTTAGAGAAAGGACTGAAGGAGCTGAAGGGGTTTGCAATCCCATAGAAAGAACAACAATATCAACCAACCAAACATCCCAGAGCTCCCAGGGACTAAGTCACCAACCAAAGAGTGCACATGGCTCCAGCTGCATATATAGCAGAGGATGGCCTTGTCAGGCATCAATGGGAGGAGAGGTCTTTGGGCCTATGAAGGCTCGATAGATGCCCCAGTGTAGGGGAATCGAGGGCAGGGAAGAGGGAATGGGTGGGTGGGTGGGGGAAGACCCTCATAGAAGCAGGGGGGAGGGGGTGGAATAGGGGATTTCTGAGAGGGGGGAACCAGGAAAGGGGATAACATTTGAAATGTAAATAAAGAAGATATCGAATTAATTAATTAATTAATTAATTAATTAATTAATTAAAAGAAAGCAAGGGAGCAAACCATGAGGAGTAAGCCAATACAAAGCACTCCTCCATGGCCTCTGCTTCAGTTCTTGGCTCCATGTTCCTTCCCTGCTTGAGTTCCTGCCCTGATATCCCTTAGTGATGAACTGTTTTCTGACAGTGTAAGCTTAAATAAACCCTTTCCTCTGGAAAAAAAATAGACTCTCAAGGCCCCCCTGACACTGCCTTCACAGAGACAGGGTTGCAAGCATGCTGGCATCCTCTTTATAGTCAAAATACCCAGCGTTTCTATGTTGGTGAGACTTTTGAAAATTTGCTTTGAAAGGTCTTTTTTTTTCAGTATCAAAGGTTCTTTCTAAGTACTGTCAACTTCAAGGTGGTGATAAGGTATCTCTTTATTAGCAGTCTATTGCTGGTGGATCAATCAACTGCCGTGTAACTCTGTTTTTCACGTTGTGACTGAAAGACGCTGCAGTCACTATTACAAAGCAATCTCCAAAGTGATGCATCGTCACTTCTTTACTTCTGCAGGTTCTATTCCCAGGAGCACACAGCCAAACACTAGCACAGGGAAGAAAACTGGCTACCTCACAAGATGGGTATGCAACTCAGTCATCTAAAAGGACCACAGTAATCGATGTTTCACCGTGTTAGAGTCCGTGCTTAGAAGTTCTCCCCAAGACGTGCTGACAATAGGAATGTTCACAGAGGCACGGTGATGACTCTAGTGAGAATTAAACTAGTCATTGCTAAACTCAGTCTTGGAATTATTTGGGGATGTATCTTTTCAACAGTTTTAGGGTTTGTATCAGGATCTCCAGCCTACTAAAATGTTTAACTTTGAACAGCTGTAACTAGCACCTGGCTCCGTTCATTCCTCCTTTCTTTCCGATTTTTCCTTCTTCCCTCCTCCCGTTCCTCCTCCCTCCCTTTCTTCCTTCTTCCCTCCTTCTGTTTTGACCTTTCTTCTCTTTTTTCTTTTCTTTTCTTTTCTTTTCTTTTCTTTTCTTTTCTTTTCTTTTCTTTTCTTTTCTTTTCTTTTCTTTCTTTCTTTCTTTCCTTCCTTCCTTCCTTCCTTCCTTCCTCCCTCCCTCCCTTCTTTTCTCTCACAGAGTCTTGCTGCATAGGGCCTTACACTGACAGTTGCCCTGGCTTAGCCTCTTAAGTGCTGGGGTTAAAGCCATGCACAACCACACCTGACCATAGGTAACATCTCAGTGCATATTTAGTATCTGTTCTTACAAATACAATGTTTTATTGATCTCATGGTGTTTACTGAGTCACTTTTATGATTGCCCTTTTATGGGAATCAAGAATATTTTGCATTCCAGAGAACAAATAAGCTGATTAGATCATCAGAGATGACAATATAGAGCACTAAAGATTCTAAACTAAGAGCTGCCATTGACTCTTATTCCCTAGAGCACATGTTCCTGCTGTGAATAATACAGTCAATTCTGTCAGACACAGGACATCTTTGCTAAGTTTACATCCAGATATAGTAAATGTTCAAATTCACCAGGGTCATTCCAGCTGGCTTTTTTCTTGGAGCTGCTCATAAGTGATACTCTCTTCTCTGCTTGAGACAACCACGGCTCTGCTTCCAGGTGGATCTGTAAAGTTTTCGGAAGCAGTCTTGTGCAGTGGTTCTTTTTCTGGTGCTTTCTAAGGACATGATAACTGGACATTATAGACTGGATATGGGGGGAAGGTTGTTTTTTAATAAAGGAGGAAGGGCAGAAACATGGCTCAGTGAGTAAAAGCTCTTGCCATACAGTCTGAGAACTGAAGCTCCATCCTCAGGACCCACGGTAAAAAGAGGAAACTCACTCCCGAAAGGTGGCTCCTGACCACCAGATGCATGAGTACATACATACAAGAGAGAGAGAGAGAGAGAGAGAGAGAGAGAGAGAGAGAGAGAGATCACACAATAGTAAAATTATTATTATTACTATTATTAAGTTTTTTTTAAATGTGATGTTATAAAGACTCAAGTAGTAGGGATGACAAGATGGCTTAGTGGGTAAAGAGGCCCACTGCCAAGCCTGAGGACCTGAGTTCCATTCCTAGGTCCCATGTACCAAAAATAGAGTCAAATCCTGTAGATCACTTTGTCCTCTGACCTCCACATGGGCACAATGGCACACACATACACATAGATATGGATATCTTAAAGTTAAGTACATATATATAATATATATATTATATATGTGCGTGTGCACGTGCGTGTGTGCGCGTGTGTGCGTGTGTGTGCGCGTGTGTGTACGTGTGCGTGTGCATGTGTGTGTGTGTGTGTGTGTGTGTGCGCACGCGTGTGTGTGTGTGGTTTTTGGTCCCCAGACCTCTCACCCAGGAAAGAAGTCCATCACACGTTTGTTATCTCGATGACGATCTGTCATATGAGTCTGTAATACAAGGACAGAGAAAAGCCGGAAAACTGCTCTAACTTAGGAAATCTATTTTTCTTCACTGCAGGAGAAGTTGCTCATCCCATGCTCTAGCCTGCTCTGAAGGATCCCTTCTGGTTCAGTAGATGCTAATGTTTCCATTTCACGCTCTGTGTCCCTAGACACACACTCGATCTATGACCTCGGTCAAATATACAATTTATAGATTGCAATGTACTAGTGAATGTTTAATAGCTAGCTATGGAAGAAAAACGGATGTATAAACATATATACCTGCAGAACACAAACAGACACAGCATTCAAATTCCAAAAAAGCTTAATGCAATTTTCAGTCTCTTTCAATGTCTTAAACTCTCCTTTATTATTGTGTGTCCATGACGGGGAGTGATAGCACCATGGCACATATGTAGAAGCCAGAAGGCAACCTTGTGGAGTCAGTTCTTTCCTTCTATCTTTATGTGGGTTACAGGGATTACACAACAAATGTCTTTACCTGCTGAGCCATCTCTCCAGCCCCTTAAATATTTCTTAATGTAATTTTTAAATAAGTGTTAAGATAGAATGCTTCCCTGGCTTTTGATTTAGATCTTTATGAGAATTGGCATCTACTGAGAAATCTGCTTTCCACAAAGGTAACTTTAATGTCATCTACAGTGCCAGAGTTAGCCTGAATAGCTGCCTCGCTAGCATTTCATCACTGCAGTGACCGCACGTTCACAGTTATGGTTTGGATATGAGGTGTTAGAAATGCGGACCTCGAGTGGTGGTTTCAGTCTCTGAGAAGTGATTGGATCCATGAAGGCTTTGGACTATCCACTGATGGATTCCTAAATTGATAGTGTTACTGAGAAGTGGTGGAAAGTCTTTCAGGTAAGAGTCTAGATGGTAGGCCTATGTCACAGAAGAGTTCTTGGGGCTACGTCTTGTTCCTGATTCTTCTTCTTCTTCTTTCTACTTCCTGGATGCCCAGAGGTAAACAGATCTGCTATACCATACCTTCCTGCCAGATGCCTTACCCCAGGGCCAGAGACCATAAAGCCAGCTCACTATACATTGTGGACTAGACAAATCCTCCTTCTTTTGGCAGGCTCTTCACCACAGTTAACTGAGCTCAATCATGATGCAAGTACTAGTTCTTGAGAAAAGAAAGAAAGACAAAGAAACTCACCACAAACAGGGAAAGTGAGTCAGAACTTTGCCCAGGTGTTACTGGGATGACCAGTTCCTTTTCCAAAGCAGCTCACTGTTTTTGAATACCAAAACAACATTTCCTTCATACTGTAGGCTGTTTATAATGTAACTACAGATACACCGTCACACCTTTAAGCTCAATCTATGCTTTTAACATTTCTTCACAGGTTTTTATGAGTTTGGAAAATAAAAGAATATGTTAAGTTATGGGTTTTAGTTTTGATTTCTAGGGTGGAACCAAATCTGGCCTTACTGCAGACTCCTGGAAAGTCATTCACCTCACAGTGGAACTGAGGAGCCATCCACAGCTGTGTGCCCTTCAGCAGTATCTTCGATTAGGAGAGAATCACTGACAAACAACCTCTAAGCTTGGTCAGGAAACCCCAGATGCTGGCAAGCAGGATGTGATCCTGAATTTAACTTACTCTATAGTGATTTTGTCATTTAATTTTTTAATAATAGTGATGCTTGCCCAGTACTAATCTTGAGTAGTTTTTTTGTTTTGTTTTGTTTTGTTTTTCCAATTTTCTGTCCTCGAGTAAATTAATGTCTGCTCTGGAAAAAGAAAGAAAGAAAGAAAGAAAGAAAGAAAGAAAGAAAGAAAGAAAGAAAGAAAGAAAGAAAGAAAGGAAGGAAGGAAGGAAGGAAGGAAGGAAGGAAGGAAGGAAGGAAGGAAGGAAGGAAGGAAGGAAGGAAAAGAAAGAGAAAAAAGAAAATATATAAGTAACCTGATTTTATTTATATATGTGCTTAACAGTCAACATTCACAACAGTGGCTGTCTCTGGGCACTCTGAACCCTGGGCAGAGTCCTATGCTTCAGGGGATGCCCAGGTTCCTAGTTTAGATGAAAGATGCTAGATAAGTGTACGTCCTCCTCCTTTAGACCACGCCCTCACTGTCATCCCTCCACATGGGTCATTGATCCACGTGGGTGACACCAGCTCCCTAAAACTTCACCCATCTGTTTTACAACTGTACTCAGGAGCTCTGTCTGTCTGTCACTTTTGATTACGTGTTCCAAGCTCCTTAGCCACCCAAAGCTTTGCAGCAAGTGACCCCCAGCTGCTCCCTAGTGCCATCATGGCAGTGTGTCCCTATTCCCCAGTCAGGTTGGATTGCTTCTTATCACTCAGAGAAACCATGTAGCCACACCTCAGTGTTGGTGACTGTCTTCTCTGTCCCTCACTAAACCTCACCTTTTCCCTGAGTGGCATTTTCTGACACAATCCTCCAGATGTGACTCGAATATTTTCTTCCTTGGAAATACTGTCTTACTCTCCAGTCCCTTCAAATCAGACCGAGACTTCAAACCCAAAGTCTCTGCAATACATAAATATTGTAGCAGTAGCTTTGCATTCACCCTTAGGATTTTTTTTCCAATTCTCAGTTTGTTCATTTGTTCACTTCCTTATACACAAACTCATTGAAACACTGCCTAATACGCAACCAAGGTTCCATTGGTGCCCTGTGTCCCCATGCTCATAACACTTGTCCAGTGACTGGAAGGATGTCTTTTAAGTGTTCTTTCACACTGTATTTGTCTCTTAATGAGATGCTCGAGTCTTGTCTGGTTCTAAGTTTGTTCTTTGATTGACTTGTAGTCACTCCATGTAAGACTTTTCCAGCTTGGGGCTGGAGAGATGGCTTAGCACTTAAGAGCACTAGCTGCTCTTCCAGAGATCCTGAGTTCAATTCCCAGCAACCAAATAGTATCTCACAACCATCTGTAATGGGATCTGATACCCTCTTCTGGCATTCAGGCATACATGCAGACAAAACACTCATACAAAACAAACAAACAAACAAATAAATAAAATTTTAAAGAAAGACTTTTCCATCTCAGCCAGTAATAAGATGGGCTTCATCTGTATTTGTTATTCTGGTCTAGTTTCTAAGAAGGAAAATGAACAATGAGGCCTCTTATATGACCCAATACGTAGATTTCTCTGAGGAAATGGAGAGGATGCTCATTAATAAGTCCCTATATAAAGGGGAACGTGTCAATAAGGCTGTGGCAGTTCAGCAAAGGCAGCAGGCTTAGGTTTGGTTACTCACATCATGTCACTGGGTAGCACACAGTTGTTGTCTAGTTAGTGTTTCTATTACTGTGATGAAACACCGTGACCAAAAGCAAGTTGGGGAGGAAAGGGTTTATTTGGCTTACATTCCCACATCATAGTCCATCATCAAAGAAGTCAGGACAGGAACTCAAGCAGGGCAGGATCCAGGAGGCAGGAGTTGATGCAGAGGCCATGGAATAGTGTTTCTTACTGGATGGCTCCACATGGCTTGCTCAGCCTTTCTTTTTGTCTTTCTTTCTTTCTTTCTTTTTTTTTTTTTTTTTTTGGCTTCAAAGAGTAGCTTTATTGAGTTCAGGTGAAAACTATCCATTAGATTTAGCAAAAACAAAAAGAACAACCAAACAAAAAAACCCAGAGCAACAACAAAAACCTGTCAGTGATCTTTGAACTAGATCTTAGCTTATTGTGAAAGTTTTTTTCATCTGGTTGTCTGGGGTTAGAATATAATCTGTTAAACATAAAATACTTACATTTTTTTGCTTAATGCATTCTAATGGTAATTACATTTCTGCTGAAAAATTGATAACTTTTTACTGATTGATACCCTCTAGCCAAAGGTTGGTAAACTCTCAGTTGTCTTTGTGAGTACAGAATATCAATGAGAAGAGTTGAAGTTATGAATAAGGTTGGTAAGCTTATCTAATTTTTTTTAGATTGTACATAAAATTTTATCTAGTAAACTAATTTCTAGGAATTTATGTTGACAAAAATATGTATGTACTGTGGGATATCTATCACAATATCATATACAATGATGAATTATGAGAAACATGCCAAAATTAAATACAGAAGTAATAAATTGTGAAATTACTTGTAGACATTTCTATAATAATTAAATGCTTAATTTTTGGCTAAAACATTAAAAGCCAATATTATCATCATCTTATACTTTCACATTATGAATATGATTAAAATAAATTAAATCACGTTGTAAAAACATTATGCAATTGGAAATTATTTCCGACAGATCAACTCTTACAGTTTTGCGGGCCATTCATTTTTTCTCCTTTGAAATGACAAAAGAAAGTTTGACTTCAGTCAAAATAGCACACAACCTAATCTCATAAATCACACATTTAAAGTTACTTGTTTTCAGTAGGCTTTGAAAACCTTACACACTCAACTAGAAATAAGTTGAGAACTCCTGACTAAATTCAGAGAAAATAAATACTAGTTTTCTAAAATATGCAGGACTCACCTCGCTAAAGTGAACATAAAATTCAAATACCTCCAATGTTCTCCCTTGAAGATATGTTAGTTTCACTTTGAGCAAAGAGCAACATTCCTTTGTGTTTCCCAAGGCCATTACACTTAGATTCATCAGATACCTATAACACTTGCTGAAGTTAGCCCTTAAATATTTCTATTTGACCAGTATGAAGTGTCCTTCCTTATCTTTTTTTGATAACTTTTGGTTGAAAGTTGTTATTCAATATTAGAATGGCTACTCCAGCTTGTTTCATTGGACCATTTGCTTAGAAAACTGTTTTCCAACCTTTTACTCTGAGGTAGTGTCTGTCTTTGTCACTGAGATGCATTTCCTGTATGCAGCAAAATGCAGGGTCCTATTTACATATCCAGTCTGTTAGTCTATGGCTTTTTATTGTGGAATTGAGTACATTGATGTTAAGAGATATTAAGGAAAAGTGATTGTTACTTCCTGTTATTTCTGTTGTTAGAGGTGGTTTTATGTTTTCGTGGCTATCTTCTTTGTTTTGAGAGATTTGGGTTTGTTAAGACATTATTTTCTCTATTTTTCTAGGATGTAGTTTCCTTCCTTGTGTTGGTGTTTTCCATCTATTATTCTTTGTAGGGCTGGATTTGTGGAAAGATATTGTGTAAATTTGGTTTTATCATGGAATATCTTGTTTTCTCTGTCTGAAACCAAGGTTACCTAGCATCATCAGAACCCAATTTTCTCACCAAAGCAAGTCCTGGATACACCATCACACAGGAAAAGCAAGATTCGGATCAAAAGTCACTTCTCTTGATAATAATAGAGGACTTTAAAAAGGACATAAATAACTCCCTTAAAGAAATACAGGAGTACACAGATAAACAGCTAGAAGCCCTTAAAGAGGAAACACAAAAATTCCTTAAAGAAGTACAGGAAAATACAACCAAAAAGGTAAAGGAATTGAGCAAAGCTATCCAGGGTCTAAAAATGGAAATAGAAACAATAAAGAAACCACAAAGGGAGACAATCCTGGAGTTAGAAAACCTAGGAAAATGATCAGGAACCAGAGATGCAAGCATCACCAATAGAATACAAGAGATAGAAGAGAGAATCTCAGGAGCAGAAGATACCATAGACAACATTGACACAACAGTCAAAGAAAATGCAAAATGCAAAAAGCTCCTAACCCAAAACATCCAGGAAATCCAGGACACAATGAGAAGACGAAACCTAAGGATAATAGGTATAGAAGAGAGCAAAGATTCCCAACTTAAAGGGCCAGTAAATATCTTCAACAAAATTATAGAAGAAAACTTCCCTAACATAAAGAAAGAGATGCCTGTGAACATATAAAAAGTCTACAGAACTCCAAATAGACTGGACTAGAAAAAAAATTCCTCCCGTCACATAATAATCAAAACATCAAATGCACTAAACAAAGAAAGAATATTAAAAGCAGTAAGGAGAAAAGGTCAAGTAACATATAACCTTTCAGAATTACACCAGACTTCTCACCAGAGACTATGAAAGCGAGAAGATCCTGGGCAGATGTCATACAGACCCTAAGAGAACACGAGTGTCAGCCCGCTTTCTTATAGAACCCAGGACCACTGGGCTAGGGATGGCACCACCCACAATGGACTGGGCCTTCCTCCATCAGTCACTAATTAAGAAGATACCTTATAGCCTGATCTTATGGAGGCATTTTCTCAATTGAGGTTTCCTTCTCTCAGATAACTCTAGCTTTTGCGTTAAACTGACATAAAACTATTCATCACAATGGTCATATGATACATGTCACATGGTGGCCATGTATTACTAGTTGGTTAACAGTGGAGAGTTTAGACCATAGAGGAAAATGCAAGTCCAGGTGGAAACAATGGGGTGTTGATTTTATTGCTGCTATGTAGGATCCTGCAGGCAGATATAGTTAAATATGGTCCAGATTTGATGAGTTTCAGGATTTCAGAAGCCACAGCACAGCAAATGGAACTGGGTAGAAAGTCTGGCATCTGCTGTTCTCTTGGATTCCTAACAGTGGGAGGGAGGGTTGGCTTAATGAGCCCAAGCAAATAAGTCAAACCTCCCCCAAAGGATCAGCTGTGCCTTCTTGTCCTTGTCTGATTCTGAACGTTTCTTCCGATTGCCTTCTGCTATCAGATGGAGATAAATCTTCCATCTGCCAACTTAAACCCATGTTTTCCCATTACTCTCTACCTATCCCTATGCTCCACTCTGGTTAAGAACAAGGCAGAACAGGAAGATGTAAGTAGACCATGGTCATGGGGGACAGGGTGGGGAAGCTTTCACTGTGCTAAATTCAAAGCTGTTGCTTGAGGTTGTTGAAGAGATGTCCACGCAATGAAAGGACCTGCTTGAACTAGATTAAAGAAACAAGGAGAAGCCGTGGAAAGGACTGTTCTTGAGATGTATAACTACAGGACCAGAGGCTGCTGGGACTGGTGACATCTGCTGAGAGGAGTCTGACACACCGTCCTCCACCCTTTCCCTCAATAGCCACAGTGCTTCTTACTTCCTATGCCACTTTCATTGATGTGATTTATTCCGAGGGCAAGCACTGGACAACCCTGCACTCATTTTCTGAAATCTTCAAATTGTCCTGTACACCCAAAATGTGTCCCTTCCAACTCCATGTCTCAAAGTCTCTGGGAAGATCTAGTGTAAACTAGATTGTTTACACTGGATTGTGTGACTCACACTCCTGTACTCTAACCAACAGTGGGGACTGGGCATGTACAGTTCCTTTCCTGGTGTTCCCAACAGGGTGATACGTGAGAGAGCAATAGGACAAAGCAGAACAATTTAGAATAGGTTTGGGATTTGTCCACTGTAGCAGATTGTCCTGGAAAACTTTTCTTCAACTTGTTACTCATACACATGTATTTCTGGGACTTTGTCTTACAGTAAATGATATCCCCCCCATAATTTATTGATTTTTATTCCAGTTAACAGGGAGAGGGGCTTCCAAGGGGGCTGTGATTGGGATGTAAATGGTATTTCTTAGATTGTGTTGCCAAAAAAAAAAAAAAAAACCCAACTTTTACAAACTTCTCAACCCTGCTGCACATTTTGTGTGTTTGAAATCTACGTGCTGTTGCTGCTGTCTGACTTCCTCCCCCACTTAGATGTGTATCAGCAAGACAGTTCCCTCTTAAGGGTTTTTCATAAGAAAACACTAGAGACAATTCACCCTACTCCCTCTGCTCTTCACCTACCCACACTGGAGAGTAATCAGACATACTTATGCTCTCCTCAGTTTTAAGGTCAAGTTCTTATCTGTCCTGGTTTGCTCCCAATTCCATTCGTCTTTCATCCCCTTCCCTCACAGCTTAGTACAGTAGAACTTCCTGTCTCTTACTATTCGCCCTATTCTTTCTTACTTTTTAAATGAAAAACAGCCAACACTCACTAAAAATGTTTTTGTCACCAAAATTTCTCTTGCATAACATGTTTTTTATGAGCCAAGGAGAGAGCCCCACAAGTATTTTGAAGTGAGCACAATTATTACATCAAGTACTTGTTATTCACTGGAATATTTTTATTTTGAAACATAACCACAACGTTTCTCAGAAGTCATGGATCTCTATGAGAGGAGCGGTCCACCCCGATGTGACTTTTTGTGCTTTGTGTGGCATTATACCTCAGTGACATTATGTTATTTTTTTTTCTTCTGAGGTATTCCATAGTACTAACTTCCTTTTCAAAGGTTTGTCTGATATGCTAGAATATTACCAGTGATGGGGGAAAGCCTCTAGTAACTACAAGTATTTATTACAGTTTCTATTGCTTCAAAAATACACCATGGCCAAAAAACAAGTTGGGGAGGAAAGATCTCATTTGTTTTACATTTCCATATTGTTGTTCAGCATCAAAGGAAGTCAGGACAGGAACTCAAATGGGACAGGAACCTGGAGGCAGGAACTGATATAGAGGCCATGGAGCAGTGCTGCTTACTGGCTCACTTCCCGTGGCTTGTTCAGTCTGCTTTTGTATAGAACTCAGGACCACCAGCCCAGAGATAGAATCACCCATAATGGGCAGGAGCCCCCCCCCCCATCAATCACTCATTTAAAGAGAGCCTTTTAGCCGGATCTTATGGAGGATTTTCTCAATTGAGGTTCAGACAACTCTAGTTTGCAGGTCAAGTTGACCTAAGACCAGCCAGCACACTCAGTTAGTCATCCAACTAAGCTATTTATCAAATATCTTGCAAACATCTACCGAGTCTGGCACAGATTTGTTTTCTCTTACCTTTATAAAGTGAATAATATTTCCACCTTATACAATAGTCAAGCATCCTTGTACTCCTTGATGGACTCTGGTTTGTCATTGTTATTTTTTTATGGGACTGAGGTTATCCTTCATGTTAAAGGAAGATTTGTAGATTCGTACAACGATGGAGGCTGTCCTGTACTTCACAGCATCCACACTCCATAGCTTCACTGAATCTTACCATATTTCTAAAACAAAAATAGGGTTTTGTCATGATCTGGATGCTTCTCCAGCCACGTTTGTCCTTTCCTTAAACATTTTGAGAGTGAGCAATGAAGCTCGTGTGTGGACGCTAGCCCAGTTGACTTCAGCTTCCTCCCTGCCCACCGCATTCCCCAATGCTTCCCAGATTCGCATTAAACACTGGGGGGAGGGGGATGGGTTGCATTACATCATTATTTTAAAATATGTTCACATTTTTTAAAACTATATCCCCAGAACTTTAAAACGATCCCTGAATTTATGTTCCAGTTCTTTCAACAGGAAGCTCTCAGATTTAGTCATTTCCCTCAAACGAATCTCGTATTCATTTCTGTAGGTTTGGATATAACTTTATAGACATGAGTATTAAGACAATTGTTAACTTTATAAAGTTTAAGGGAATTTTGGCACGGCAGAGTTTTGATTTGTTCTGTGATCTGCTTGCTGCAGGACTGGTTCTTTCTGTGGCTGTTTACTACTGTGTGTGCTGGGGAATCATGGAGCCTGGGAACGAATGATGGAGCCTGTTGCCTTGCTTTCAGGGCTCAGTCTTTAGTGTCCAATGTTCCTACCCAGCCCTAGAGCCTCCTGTCCTACGCATTTCACTATTAAAATGTCTTTCTTGACATATAACCTCTATTTGATACAAAGAAAAGAAACTATTCTTTCACTAAATGGCTTCACAGGCTTCAGATTTGCATGTGTCTTTCATGTTTTTCATTTACACGGCACAGTTACAGATGCAGGGTGCCTTAGAGTTCCTCAAAGATCTTGGCTAGATGTTGATGAGTGTCACCTGGATGCTGAGAGGGGGGCTTTAACTGCACTCTTATCCTGTAAGTCTGCTCTCCAACAATAAATTAAATTTTAATTTTGTTTCTAATCTAATCCTTAGGTATTACCAGGAGGCCCCTAAGGGGATTCTACACCTTTGTTCTCTCTCAGGAACTATATAGGTCAGCGCAGCAACGTCCAATCTAGACCTGTTCCTTTCCCCAATAAAATCACGACCCGGCTCTGCACTAACCGGTTTTATCTGCCTTGCCCAGTACTATCCATGATCATAAATTACGCCCTCGAATCACTGATCACTGGAGAGAAAACCCCTTTAGACGTTCCCACCACCAGTACTAAAATCTCCCCACAGTCATGTTACTATGTGAAAGCAGTGGTCTCTTAAGCTTGTAACCGATGAATCAAATCCTCTGTGATCCTGCAGTCCAGCTATGTTCTTTGTGAGAAGGGCAAGCAGCTCTGATGAGATTCTTTGGTTTCAGCTTCGCCTTATCCAAGTCTAGATCACTCGCTGGCCTTTTCCACGTGGGAGGTGTTCATTTGCTCGGAACTGTGCACTGATAAATTAATATTTGCATACGGGAGAAGGCAGCATTCCTAGCAACGGTCTCTCCTCCCAAACAGCTTGAGTTTATCCTCATTTCTGCCAGCTGAATATAGACAGAGAAGGTGGCCATCTTCTTGTGGCCAGGTGCCTTGCAGGCCAGCTTGGGATCTCACTCCTCTGACTGTGATCTCAATGGCTCAGACACCCCAGAACAGAACTTATTTTGCTGAACGCAACATGAGTCTGTGGGTCCCTCCCGATTAACTTGGGCACAGGTCTTTGTTCACTTCCCCATAGATGTAGCTGTTAATATGGAAAATAGAAAATGGGTGACTGTTTTATTGTGAAGGCACATTTCGTGCCCACCATGACGCTAAGCCCAGATAGTGGCTTAGTAGACACTGTTAGTCTCTTAGCAACCCAAGGACCTTATCAGTACTGCCTCATTTGCATACCTGCGTCTGGTTCTGTGAGCTTGGTAACTGTAAACCTCAGATTCCACTCACCTTTTGCTATCTTTCCACAGCCTCATTCAAGCCGTGCCAGGCTTGTCACCAAGTGCTCCAGAAGGCTGCTGGCACTCAGCAGAGCCTAGAAGCACAAAGGACGCACGCCCCCAAGAGGTCAGAGTCTGCACCTCACTGAAAAGGGCCTTACCGGGATTCCAAGCTCTTGCCCGTCAGCAGCTCTGCGTTGCATGGGTGAACATGTATCTAACACAATTCAGCAAGCCTCTGCCTGCAGTAGTGAGGAAGATGGACCCAGCTTTGTGTCTGGCCCAGTACCCTTGTGTTCAAGATTGAAAAGGTCATCTACAGCTATGCAGTGTCCAAGTAAAACTGGCCAACCGCCACATCAAGTTCACAAGCCACTTGCACTGTAATGGGTTGCATACTTTTGACTTGGGTGGTGTGTCTGGACCTCATAGATTGGATAACAAAATTGGTGTTAGCAGTGATGGTTGATGTGGCAGGCTTACCAAGAAAAACTGCTTCCTAATCAGACTGTATCTTTAAATATCCAAATGAGTGTTGCCATATTTTTCAGGGAAAATTCAGATCCCAAGTAAATTAGGTTGGGATGTTCTGCGTGAAGGCATGGCTGGCTTGTCCTTTCTTGGGAGACATAGGACAGAAGAGCCCAGAGCTGCAGGTTTGGGGACGCCTACCATGAGACCAAGAAGATTTTCTCTCCGTTGTCAATGTGTAGGGGGAAATATACCCTGTAGGTCAGCCCCTTTAGAGCTACTGAGCCCAGGTTGGAGAGCCAGCATTCTGATGAGTCACTGCACATTCATTGAGGTCTCCTTACAAAGCAGATTCAAGTAGGAATGTGAACTCTTGTTTCAAAACATTTGTGTAGGAAACCAATAGTTTGTCCTCTGAGCCTGCCAGTTTGCATTCTGTCATAATTTGTGCTTGGCTTTATGGCAAGATCCTTTCACATGGTATTTGTGTTCTTCAGTACTAATGGGAATAAAGGTCACCCATATTTTAGTTAGAGGATTCTAAGTTCATCACCTGAACTAACTATGCCTCTCTCTCTCTCTCTCTCTCTCTCTCTCTCTCTCTCTCTCTCTCTCTCAGAAAATCAACATTAAAGAAAAAAAGACAATAATTGGCTACTTTGAAAATTTAACCTGAACTTTCAGTGCTTTCATTATATTAAAAACTTAGTTTGAAAATAAAGTATACAGTAAAAAAAAAATCATAGAAAGATTGGAGAAATAGCTCAGTAATTAAGAGTGCTTTCTGCTCTTCCAGAGGATCCCAGTTCAATTCCAAGAAGCCACAACCAGTGTCTTACTACATTTAATCCAGATCCAAAAAATCTGATGCCTCTGACTTCTAAGAACATCTGTACACATACACACACCTGCACATAACCACATACAATACATACATACACATAATTTAAGATATGTATTTTTTAATTCATAAAACTTTTCGCACATGTGCACACACACACACATACACACACACACACACACATACACACATACACACACACACACACACACACAAAGCCCACTTTGCAGCAAATATCTGTACACATCTGTTCCAAGTCTGTTGTGTCTGAAGCTGAAACACTGGTAACATTTTCAGGCTTGTCCTTTCACTTGGAACCATAGTTTAATATTCACTCATTATATGCAGCAATTGGTTGTTAGTTTTCGTTTTCAATCACTGAATAGTATTGTGTGAACATATCATTCGTCCTGGTTTGTTTTGTCAACTTGACATGAGCTACAGTTATTTGGGAAGTGGCCCTTCAGCTGAGAAAATGCCTTTATCAGATTGTTCTGAGTATGCCAGTTTGTGAGATGTGTTTTTAACTAGTGATTGATGCAGGAGAGCCACCCTGGACTGGTGGCTCTGGGTTGTATAACAAAACAAGGCAATACCCAGCACTGTTCTATGGTTTCTGGATCAGTTCCTACCTCTGGGTTCTTCCCAGGAATTCCCTTCATGATGAACTATAATTGTAAGATGAAATAAACACTTTTCTCCCAATTATGCTTTTTGTAAGAGTTTTATTACAACAATAGAAACCTTAGCTAAGACTCTCCCTCGATGAGCAGGGTCAGCTGGGCTATCCATCTTACTCAAGGCTACATCCCACACTACATTGCAAGCAGGTATCACTGATCCTTAGAATGGAGCTGCATCAGATACAACTTCACTTTGTAGTGTTCCTATTTTACTTTCAAAAAATTTGAGAATTAGAAGAATTAGACCTTGTGGCCCTATTGGAGAAAGTGTTTCGTTGTGGAGAAGGGGGTGAGGGGAGGGAGATTTTGTGGCTTCAAAAGCCATTTAGCACCATGTCTGTCTGCTTCTAACCATGATCATAATCTAACCCAACTATAAGCAAGCTACCAATTAAGAGCTTCAATTACAAGAGTTGCCTTGGTTATGGTGTCTCTTCACAGCAATACAACAGTAAGACAGTACACATGGAAAAAACGTGGAAATCAGTAAAACGATATTATCAGATAGTATGTGTAATGTACAGACTAGGGTAAGGAGTCTGACCAAGGCAGAAGATGGAGGACTGCTGTGCTCTCTTCCTGGCTGAAACCTTCAGTAGTAGCATTGCCTCAGCCTACTCAGTTAAGATTTTCAGTTACCACAGCCAGACCATACATGATGTAAAAAGCCATGTAAGGTTTGAAGAGAAGTCTTTTCTGGCTACTTATTCCCCCAAATAGTCCTATCCCTGGGTAATGCAGTGCCCATTTGGAAAGAATCTTAACGCTGGGACAGCTAGACTCTCTGACTAGAGATGGCATCACCCAAAAGCATATGCCGAAGCTGCCATTTTGGCAGGATCATGAAATGCCGTTATTACCGTTTGTCAGTTGACAAAGGCTAACATATTACACTATGAAGCATTTCAGACTATGAAGCACAACAGACTATCGACTGTTATATATTTCCAGCTAAACTAATGCCTGACACCCTCATTACAAAGACACCAGGCCAGGGAAACCCCAGCTTTAGGCGCTGAATTACTTTGGTGTTATGTGGTCCTCTGAAAGCCACATTTGAAAAGCTGTTCCGATGGCGAGACTCAGGCCCTAAATTCAGGCTAGACCAAAATGCCCAATCGCAGTGTAGGACCAGAAAGTAATCACAGCTCTGTCAACAGAAGTGGGTGGCTCTTAAAAGAGCCTTTGGGTTAAGAGTTGAGCTCTGTGCGCTCACTTGGAGCTGGTGTACTTCGTGACAGCCTTGGTGCCCTCGGACACGGCGTGCTTGGCCAGCTCCCCGGGCAGCAGCAGCCGCACGGCCGTCTGGATCTCCCGGGACGTGATGGTCGAGCGCTTGTTGTAATGCGCCAGGCGCGACGCCTCACCTGCAATGCGCTCGAAAATGTCGGTCACAAAGGAGTTCATGATGCTCATGGCCTTGGAGGAGATACCAGTGTCGGGGTGCACTTGCTTCAGCACCTTATAGATGTAGATGGAGTAACTCTCCTTACGGCATCTCTTACGTTTCCGGCCCTCCTTCTTCTGGGTCTTGGTGACCGCTTTCTTGAAACCTTTCTTGGAAATAGTAGTGCCCTTTGCCGACACCTCCGGCATCGCGAAAGTAACCTCTTCCACTCCAACGTCTCAAAACAGTTCCAACTGCTGAGAAAACACACACAACTTGTGGCTGTGAAGAGTAGTATTTATAGGCGTGGACCGTGGATGACGTATAAGCACACATAATCTGATTGGATAATAAGTGCTCAGCGCATGCAAATAAGGGGATTCAAGTAATACTTTCTGATTGGTTAATCCATCATCAATCAGCCAATCAGGCGGCAGGTGTAAGCTGCCATTAGACTATAAATAGGCGTGGAAACGTTGACTCCTTTACGGTTTTACGGCTTTTGAAGAATTATGTCTGGCCGTGCAAAGCAGGGTGGCAAGGCTCGTGCCAAGGCTAAGTCCCGCTCTTTCAGAGCAGGTTTGCAGTTTCCGGTGGGCCGGGTGCACCGGCTTCTTCGCCAAGGGAACTATGCAGAGCGAATTGGGGCTGGCACACCAGTGTACCTGGCAGCTGTGCTGGAGTACCTGACGGCCGAGATCCTGGAGTTGGCGGGCAACGCGGCCCGCGACAACAAGAAGACGCGTATCATCCCGCGCCACCTGCAGCTGGCCATCCGCAACGACGAGGAGCTCAACAAGCTGCTGGGCCGCGTGACCATCGCGCAGGGCGGCGTCCTGCCCAACATTCAGGCCGTGCTGCTGCCCAAGAAGACCGAGAGCCACCACAAGTCTCAGACCAAGTGACTCCCACACAGACAGCAGCTAACAGCTTAAAACAAAAGGCTCTTTTCAGAGCCACCTTCATTTTCACAAAAAGCTGTGCATAACAGTTTTCCTCCTGAACAGGTATAACCAATGGGAGTCATTTCGTAGGGACCTCAACCAGCTCTTGACAGTGGTAAGCCCTCCCGTGGGAAAGTATTGGGATAGCAAAAACTAGAGGTGTTGAGGGTAGCGTGAAATGGAGTGTTTGTCAGCGACTTGGACTGTCACTGAAAAGTAAGCTCTTAGCTGAAAGTAGTACAGGGTGATCCAGTTTGGCAACTTCAAAAGTGTGTTTAAAAGCAAACTATTGTAGTATCGCTGCTACAAAACAAGTAAAAAGGCTAGAATGTTGGTCAAACAAGCTCATTTGGAAAAATGAATTCCTGTCAGTTTTGAGGGCTGGAGTACAAGATATATCAACTTAGTTCTTATGGATATTTGCACGCAGTAACCTCTACAGAGGACAGATAAAGGGTTGGATGCCTTAGAACTGGAGCAACCGGCCACTGGGAGCTGCCATAGGGATATTAGGAACCAAGCTTAGATCCTTTGCAAAAGTAGCAAGTGTTTTCAGTATTTGTGTCATCTGTCCAGTCTAATTGTCATAATTTTTTGAAATCCAGGAATGGGTATTTTTTAAGTTTTTAGCTAGAAAATAAAACCATTTGATTTATTCATTTTGTAAATGATTACTGCCCCCATCTGCTAACCTAGGCTTAGCTCTGGAAGCTTCTAAGCTCTTTACAATCTTATCAAGGCTTAGAATGTTCTCAGCCTCTGAGACTTACTGCTGAATTAAGTTCACCCTTTCTAGTTCTTTCTGATCTCTGGCTGACTGATTCAACTCAGCTGTTCTGGCTCAAACTCGTCTCCAAGCTGACTGATTCAATCTGGCTTCTCTCAGTTTCTTACTGAATTGCTCTGCTTGGTCTCATACTAATTTGGAAATCTGTTCTAATCTGGCTCCTTCTCAATTTTCTGGAGCATTCTGTCTTCACCTGTGTCTAGCTTTTTCTCTCTTAAGCCCCTCTCTGTAAAACTCTCCCAGTAAAACTCACATTTCTTCTCTCTGCCACCTAAGTAGCTTCCCTTTCCTCTCTCCTTGGGAGAGTTGGGCATATTCTATTCTGTCAAATCTTTCTCACCACTTTCTCTGCCACTCAACCAAACATCACTTTCAGACACAAGTGCTTCCTTCTACAAACTAACTTTACCTTCGTTGTTTTGGGATTTAAAATGTTATACTGAGGGCCTGTCTGTATCCCAGCCAGTGGGAATTAATGGTGTATTTCTAGTTGTGAGCCACACCACAACTAGAAACAGATTTGTTTTTTTGTTTTTTTTTTTCAGTAAATAACACAATCTCAAGGTTCACAGTATAATAAAATATCCTGCAACACAAAACTTCATTTTAAAAGATAAAAACAACTTTATTTTTATTTATAGTGATGTTGTGACCATAGCCTCCTTTGCCAATCTGAGAGCTGCTGCACAAACCACAGCTGTTTCTACTCTGGGTATACTTCTACTACATGAGACACTTAACCTTTCCCCTGCCCCTGAACAAGCAGAAGTTAGATGAGATCACAGAAGCAGAATGTGTGTCTGGTCAATTTTAGGGAAAACCAATTTTGGGTGATGAGGTGGCTCTAAGATCAGTCTCTTCAGATTGTTGTCCAGACTCACCTGCTAATGAGGCTTGCCTTAGGGTCATGGTCTAGGAAGCCTGTGGTTAACAATCCTTAAGCTAATACCCTGGGAATCCTGCTGGCTCCCCGGTTTTTCTTTTTTACACAATAACTTAGTTTGAAATTCAGTTTGAAATGGACCTAGTTTTTAGCCATTATGTTTTATAGCATTTATGACAAATGTACTCATGCATATTTTTACTATTCATTTGGTTTGTGACAATTCTTGAGACCAAATGAAAAATCTTAGGGAAAAGGTCATTTTGTCTCCTCTGAAAATTCATGGATTTCTTATTAGGGACCACTGAAGTCAGAATGGCTAAATACTATCTTCAAGTTATGAGGCAAAATAAATCTCAAAGTGCTGTCCTCAAATTATTTTTGCATGAAAAATGACATTTTTAAAATTAGGACAGATCTCCCTGTGTAGTCAGAGCTGACCTTGAACTGACTCCTCCTTCCTCAGCCTGCTTCAGACTGCTTTACACAGGCTCACTACCATACGCAGCTTTGGAGGGTGTGTATTAAAATGAACTAGACATCTGTTGGAGGGGGAGAATTGGGGTTTTGTTTGTTTCTTGCTGTTTTGTTGTCGTTAATCATTCTTACAGTCCAGCTGTTATCCCCTCCCATTCTGCTCTTCAACATCTCCTCATCCCATTCCTCCTCCCCCAACCCCATCTCCAAGAGGATGTTCCCACAAACCCCACACACCCTGCCAGGCCTCCCCACTCCCTCTCGAGGATTAGGTGCACCTTCTCTCAGTGAGGCCAGACCCGGCAGTCTTCTGCTTTATATGTGTTGGGGGCCTCTGACCAGCAAGTGTTGCTGCCTGGTTGGTGACTCAGTGTCTGAGAGATCGCAGGGCTCCAGGTTAGTTGAGACTGCTGGTCTTCCTATGGGGTCGCCCTTCTCCTCAACTTCTCCCAGCCTTTCCCTAATTCAACCACAGGGGTTCCCACCTTCTGTCCATTGGTTGGGTGTAAGTATCCGCATCTGTCTCAGTCAACTACTTGTTGGGCCTCTGGGTGGCCTCTAGGCTCCTGTCTGTAAGCACACCATAGCATCAGTAATAGTGTCAGACCTTGGAGCCTCCCCTTGAAATGGATCCCAATTTGGGCCTGTCACTGGACCTCCTTTCTTTCAGTCTCTTCTCCATTTTTGTCCCTGCAGTTCTTTTAGACAGAAACAATTTTGGGGTCAGAGTTTTTGACTGTGGGATGGCAACCCTATCCCTCCACTTGATGCCCTGTCTTTCTATTGGATGTGGATTCTACAAGTTCCCCCTCCCCACTGTAGGGCATTTCATCTAAGGTCCCTCCCTTTGAGACCTGAGATTCTCTCACCTCCTAGGTCTCTGGTACATTCTAGAGGGTCCCCCCCACCTCCTACCTCCTGAGGTTGCATATTTCCATTCATTCTGCTGGCCCTCGGGGCTTCGCTCCTGGTCCCCCCACCAATACCTGATCATGTTCCTGTTTTCCCCTTCCCATCCTCTCCCCCTCCCCTCTCCCATTCAGTTCCCTCCCTCCCTCTGCTCTCTGTTTTCTTCTCCCTCCCAAGTGGGATTGAGGCATCCTCACTTGGGCCCTTGTGCTTGTTAACCTCCTTGAGTTCTGTGGATTGTATCCTGGGTATTCTGTACTTTTTTGGCTAATATCCACTTATTAGTGAGTACATACCATGAATGTCCTTTTGGGTCCGCATAGGAGGTGTAGAGTTTGGGGGTAATGTCAATAGCAGAGATTTTGTGACAACTCGGTATTGATTGTGAAGAAGAGCACCAGGGAATGTAATGTTGGAGCTCAAGGAAATTGAGAAGTTTAAAGAAAGGTCTGAGGCTAAATGGAAATCTGATGAAAATGTAATTTTAGGATTGAGCCAGGTTCCAGCAGGCAACAACTCAGCTGCTTTGGCTTTATCATGGAAACTCCAGTGTAAAGGCATTGTGGGACCGTCTTCTGCAGTTAAGGAAAGCTGCCGAAGCCAGGCGGGTGATCCTGTATGGGGGTCCAAAAAGGCCATTGAATGAAGAAAGTGAAGCCTAGATTGCATTAGAGACTACAAGATAATAGAGATGCCAGGGCCATGGGCACCTGCCAAGGAAAGCTGCAGACAGAACATGGAACCAGACCAAGAGGGAGAACTGTGTTGCAGTCAACAAAGCTGGAATGAGTAGGAGATAGGAGGAGCCATCTAATAAATCCTTTGATGTCATTGGGCATAAAGACACAGACTTTGGAGTGTGCCCTGATGGCTTTCCAACTTGCTTTGGTCCAGTATTTCCTAAATATGCCACCCTTTCTCATTTTGGAATGGTAATTTTTATTCCCATACCATTTAAATACACTATTTGAATTAAAATTGAAGACAACTGTGTTCTGTTTGTAAATTCCACACTTAAAACTTGCTGGTCCAGAAGGTTTCAAAAAAAAAAGGATGGAAAAGATACATTTCACGTAAAAAAAAAAAAAAAAAAAAAA
>CM052714.1:35398869-35407961 GCA_028551405.1 Uromys caudimaculatus | reverse complement strand
ATTATGTGATCAATTTTGGAGAAGGTACCATGAGGTGCTGAGAAGAAGGTATATTCTTTTGATTTAGGATGAAATGTTTTATAGATATCTGTTAAATCCATTTGGTTCATTACCTCTGTTAGTTTCACTGTGTCTCTGTTTAGTTTGTGATTCCAAGATCTGTCCATTGATGATAGTGGAGTGTTGAAGTCTCCTACTATTATTGTTTGAGGTGCGACGTGTGCTTTGAGCTTTAGTAAGGTTTCTTTTATGAATGTGGGTGCTCTTGCATTTGGAGCATAGATGTTTGAGAGTTCTTCTTGGTAGATTTTTCCTTTGATGAGTATGAAATGTCCTTCCTTATCTTTTTTGATGACTTTTGGGTGAAAGTCAATTTTATCTGATATTAGAATGGCTACTCCGGCCTGTTTTTTGGGACCATTTGCCTGGAGTGAAATCATTATTTAATAATAAAAGTCTCTTGGAAGTTTTACTCATTCTTCTTTATGTTGACAATCGAAATACATCTTCAAAAAGTATTTCAAAGACAGAAATGGATACATCTGTGATGAATGTGTATTTTAAAATATCTGACTTACAAAAAGATAACTACCTACCATACATTTGTATGTTTAAAACACAATAAAGCACAACTGACCTATTAATAGCAAACCCTAAGCCTCTGGCCCTTGGGTACCAGGTTCTACTATCTGGGTCATCTGGGTGTCACCTTCACTGTATCCACCTGTGTCTCCTTGCTTTAGTTTGTCCCTCCCACTGTTCTTTAATTAGCAATTACTTGTTGCACAAACAAGTGTTCTAGTCAAATGTTTGTTATACTAGAAGTTTTGAAATGGACTATAAGGCAGCAATTTTTTGTCCATTGTTTAAATCACTGGAGAACAAGAATGACCTGTTACAGGATATTTGAACCTGTTTTTAGTTGTGGTGTGGCTTAGCACTTAGCACACACCTTTAATCGCTCTGGCTGGAATACAGACATACTTTTGGCACTCACCTTTAATCTCAAACAGTGAAGATTAGTTTGCAGAAGGAAGCACCCAAGTTTGAAATCGATGTCTAATGAGTGACAGAAAAAAAAAATGATAAATCAGAGAGAGATTTGACAGGATAGAATATGCCAACTCTCCCAAGAAGAGAGAGGAGAAGGAAGCTACTTAAGGGAGAGCCAGATAGTACAGGAAGGAGAGTACAGTGCAGGAATGCAGTAGAGCTCATGGAGAGCAGTGCAGTAGAGTTGAGAGGGAGAGTAGAGCAGCACAGAGAGGGGGAGGCAGTTTTACCAGGAGAGTTTTACAGAGACAGATTGAAGAGAGAACAAGCTAGACACAGGTTAAAAACAGAATGAGCAAGAGAATGAGAAGGAGCCAGAAGATTAGAACAGATTGCTAACGTTCTATAAGTATGAGGTCAAGCAGAGCAATTCAGAGAACTGAGAGAAACCAGATGTAATTAGTAGGCTGGGAGAGGAGTTTGAGCCAGAACAGCCAAAGTGAACCAGCCAGTCATAGTTCAAAAAGAACTTGAGAGAATGAGCTTATTCAGCAGTAAGTCTCAGAGGCTGAGAACATTCTAGGCCTAGATTAGATTGTACAGAGGCTAGAAGCTTCCAGATTAAGCCTAGGTTAGCAGATGGAGGTGGCAAGCCTCAGAGTTGACAATTGCATCAGGAGAATAAAAGCTTTACAATGGTCTTTTTCTTAGTCGTAGCCTTTAGAATCCTGGGAAGTTTCTAGATTGGTTCTATTTATGTTAGGCTTTCCATTCTGCTCATCCAGAGAGTAGTTGTGTGAGAAGCAGTTCCCATGGGAACCATGTGGTTGCAGGATGGTGGAGGAGGAGACCAGAGGGGAAGTTGCAGTTCAGTCCTACGAATGTCAGCCAGCGGCTCACTCAGGAACCATTCGTTAGGAACGGTCAAGGGCATATCGTGTTTATAACTTCTGTGGGGTATGTGTATCCTTTTAAAAATGTATTTTAAAAGATTCCGACATACAGCTGCCAGTACAAGTGAGCTCACTTTGATTATGTATGTTAACGAACAAACCACGGGAATATGAATGGTAATAATAAAATATGGCCTCTCCTGTTACAATGCATGGAGCAACTTGTTAGACATTCAAGAAAGAAAGGAAAGAGGAAGAGTGAAGGAGGAAGAAGGGGGGAGAGGAGGAGGGAGGTGGGGACAGTTGAAGGGAGAGGAATCTTATCAAGGAGATCACAGAAATAACAGGCGAGGCAGAAACGAAGGCACCCTGATGTTTGCAGCCCAGTGAAAGGACAGTAGTGACGAGTAGGGGGAGAGCAGGATGTGGCTTTTCATCTTGACTCTTTAATGCATAGTGGTGGTGTCTCAATGACTCTCCTTAAGGTTACCAAGCACTGGGCGGCGGCCTCTCTCCATCCTCATATGACCTAATGAATTTCACCTCTTTCTTCTTTTTCTTTTTGAACAGATACAGTTTATGTTCTGATTCTCCTTTCCATGCTGGGCACTATACACAAGGCGTTGGACATGCTGGGCGAGCGCCTCTCACTGAGCAGCACCCCAGTGCTATTTTCCAAGTTTTAAAATTTAAGATAAAGGTAAGGTTTTACTATGACATTTCACACATGTGCATCATACACCTTGCATGTATTTGACATCCATTTCCTTTCTCCTTTCTCCATCACACACCAAGGCCAATAACAGCATCTGACCTCAGAATTCTGCTCTCTAACCATGCTGCTCCAGAGCTACTGAGGGAGGACCATACGTATGTTCAAGGCCGCCTGGGCAGCTTAGTGAGACCCTCACTAGTTACACAATGTACAAAATGGACAGGGATGTAGCTCTGTTGTAACACTAACCTAACATAGGTGAGAGAGAGAGAGAGAGAGAGAGAGAGAGAGAGAGAGAGAGAACAAAGCACCTTCCTTCACAAACTCTGATGCTATTTCACTGACTATTGCTTTTTGTGGGTAGAGTAAAGCTCTACAATTTTAACTTGTTTTTCTTTTGATCAGAGTGAGATTTAGCATGTATGTGGTATGTGTATGAGTGTGTGGTGTGTGTGTGATGTGTGGTGAATGTGGTGCATTACATGTGTGATTTGTGTGGTGTATGTAGTATGTATGTAGTGTGGGTGGCACATAGGAAGTGTATGGTGTGTATTTAAGTGTGTAGTATATGAGTTTGTGGTATGTGAGCATATGATATGTATATATTAGTTTGTGATATGTGTGTGTGGTGTGTTATGTGTGTACATAGTGTTTTTCCTTGTTCATGAGTATTTGGTGTGTGATATATGTGTGTTGTTTGTGTATGCCATAGTGTTTGTGTGTGTGTGTGTGAGTATGTAATGTGTGTGAGATGTGTGTGTAGTTTGCATGTGTGTGGTCTATGTTTGTATGTATGATTCATGTAGTTTGTGTGGTATATCTATATATGTGTGTAGTTTGTATATGTAGTTTATATATTCGTATGTGAGGTATATGTGATTTATATGTTTGTATGTGGAGGGGTGTACATGCATGTACCAGTTAGTGTTGTCTTACAAAAATGTCTCTTTGGGTCTATTCAAAATTTTAAACAGTAATCTTGTTTCTCTTCATATAAAATAATTATTAAAATTTTTAAAAATACAAACAACAATTTCACTTTTGTTGCTTTTCAGCATTAAAAAACATAAGCCACGGTAAGCCTTTCCTGGAATAGTTATAAGACAAGAGTCTTGCACAGCAGTTGAATATTTAGACTGTGTGAAGTATGTGGTGTGAAGTATGTGGTTGTGTGTGTTGTGTGTGTGTACATGTGTGTGTGTGTGTGCATGTGTGTGTGTGCATGTGTGTGTGTGCATGTGTGTGTGTGTGCGCGCACACACGCACACTCACATGCACACGTGTGTACCAAGGATCAAATTCCTCAGTAATCTGAAATGAAGTTACACGTGCATTCCATTGAAGTCAAATATAATCACAGCTGACACCAGGGAAGCCCAGCAAGCACTTCATGTGAAAAGCGTATTACCCAATTTCTGCATTGATGCCGGAGAAACTGAGTAGTCAGATTCTGCATACCTCATTGAGTGAGTCTAGAGAGAAAATTAGAAATCAGTGCTCATGGTTTCAAACTGCATTTCAACTTTAGCATCTGTGAGTGGGAAAGATACAAATCAAGAATGAGAGCGCCAGAAGCTTCACAGGCTACCCACAAATCCACACAGACCCTGTGCGGGTCTTGTTCTCCCTGCTGTGGGCACAGGATTCAGACAGGCCTGCAGAAGCCTGCTTTGTCTGCTTTTCAGCTGGGTGGTTTGGACACAGACCTCTCTGTGTCTCAGAGCCTCCTTTGCCATTCCTAACTCACAGAGGTCCTAAGATCAAGTCAAAGCCATGAACAGATGTGCTATGATTCTCCTCACCTAGAACAGCGATCGTCAGCCCAGTGCACTCCTGATCCCCTATACATCATTATAGACAACTATAATGTCCAGAGACACTTTCAGCTATTCAAACATGGTGATACAGAAAAGGGTATCCCTCCCATCTCACAGTACAGGGGACAGCCTCCCTCAATACAGAGGCATCCACCCAATGGTAACATCCTTTGCCGAGAGACAATTCTTCTTCAGATTCTATTTGATGTTCTGGAAATACAATGTAACAAGTACAAAGATCTGTCCATTGAGGACTATGCCTGACAGCAGTGTGGGGACAGGAAAGATGCAGAAAGTGTAGAGAGCGCTTATTGTTCAGAACAATCTAAAGCAAATAGCTCTGGATGGACCCAGCTGTCCATCCATCTTTCCCACTGGAGCTCCAAGTCAGTTGTTAGGAACTTAAACAGCAAACTTGCCGTCTCAAGAATTTGGGGACATCTTTTCTGGATGATTTGGTTCAGGGTCTCTCCTGAGGTTGAACTCACACTACAAAATTTGCTATCTGGCTCTCTCTAGGGCTGATCCCAACAGGCAACTGGCTTCCCGAGGGCAATCCCTTCAAGAAAACAAGACATTATGGCCGAGATGGAAGTTTTGGATCTTTTCTAAATTCATCTCTGAAGTAACAGACTGTGTGCTTTCAGACCCACCTTGCCACCACTGTACGGGGGAATGGGGCAGCCCCAAAGGTATAAATACCAAGAGATACCATTTCATCCCCAGACTGTGGGAGATCTTTATTGGTAGACTTTGAATCAGTGTTTCCCAGATTTGTCAGTCATAGAATTCCCCGGCTTCTGATCCTGAATACATTTCAGGCCCGTCTTAACCTACAAAAACCTCCACAGGAGTAGAGTTGCTAACAAAAAGTGTTTCAGGTTGTTTTGATGACCAGGAACGTTTAGGGAATGTCCTAGATTACCTGCAAATGAGTACTTGTTGGAAAAGCAAAAATTTGATGTCCAAGACCTAATTTTTAATTTTTTTTTTTTTAACTTAATTTGTTGTGGGTATGGGTATTTTAGCTGCATGTGCCACAGGGTATCCATGAATAAAAAACAGAAATAAAAAGGAAAGGAGAGGACATGGCTTCTCCTAGCTATGGTGGAGGAGAAAGTTTATTATAGATATGTGAAAGAGCATAGCCAGAGGCAGACACATCTGGGAGAGCACAGAGTGGTCATGACACTGAACCATGTGGGGAGAGAAGAGAACCAAGTACAGCAGCCAGGAGGCCAAAGGGACAAAAGGGACAAAAGAGGACAGGTAACCAAAATGTCTGGATTACATAGGGAAGAGCCTCTGGAGGAAGGGCAGCTCAGTCCCTGGGCTAGAGAGTTCAGGGTTGACGGCAGAGCGTGCTAGCTACACCCGATAACGAGTCGGGACTGAGGGATGCCGAGAACCGGATGCCAGGTCTGCTTTGATATGTTAAAATAGACACCTCAGCAGCTTGTTTGAAACTTAACAACCAGGTACCTGCAGTACCTGCAGATGCCAGAAGAGGGCACTGGATTCCAGTGGACTGGAGTTACAAGCGTTAATGAGTTGCCATGTAGGGGCTGGGAATTGACTTGTCACCTTAGAGAGCAGTCAGTGTTATTCACTGAGCCACCTCTCCAGCTATAAAATATAAAAACCATAAGCCTATTCTTCCCCTGGGCATAGCTGTTATAGCATCTTCCTTTGATAATAGCTTTGAAATTATCCCTTCTGGGATGCCTGTACCATACAGATAGCCTTGGCCCCCACCTGTTATTTAGCAATTTCCTTACCACTGGGCATTTAAGGATTGGTATTATTGGAAGAGGATTTAGTATAATTGGAAGAGGATTTCCAATTATACTAAACAAACTTCTTTTTACAGAGAAATGTGTTTGGTTGTCTCCCCTTGGGACAGATGAGTAGAAGTGACTTCTATTTCAGAAGTCAGTTTCCATCTCCATCCTTTTTTGTAAAATGTGTTATTGTGGAAAGTTTATGAAGAAAATAACATTATGAATCTCCTCAGACCCCCCTGGCCAGACTTCGACATATGAATTCATAACAACCTTGGTTGTTCTGCACCCTGACCCAGATCCCTGGGAAGCAAGTCTAGCCCTTGGTCTCTCGCCATCTTGTCTGAAAATACACCAGTCTGTCCCTCAGAAGGACAACGTTCATTTTCTTTCAGAAGCACCAAATTTAACTTTCAAATCAAGTTGTTGGGCAGGTCACAGGTGTGTCTGGTGGTGAACCACAAGGCCCTCCGTCTGATGTGGCTTCCCTCCCAGATGCTTAGCCTCTCCTGTGTACATCCATCCACACACGTTTGCACTGGAAACTCAGCATTCTCTCTGCCTTGGATCAAACATTTCACACAACTCTTGTGGATACATTATGTCCCTGACTGTGGGGAACATGGAAAGGAAGAGTAGTCCCTTACTCAGGCATCTGCTAGAAGCTTTTAGTGTAAGTACAGCAAGAACCCCAGCACTACTGACAGATTTCAAGACTCTTCTCCTTTCCCAGCCATGAACTTGTGATTTTCCAGGGTATCACTGTTACCAAACTTTTTTTTTTAAAGTGTCCTATCTGGAGTACTATGTTACTGGGAAAACTGGAGTCTCCTGTCTTGTTAATTCTTAGTCTTAGTTAAAAAGTTTAAGAACAAGGAAGTTGAAGAAGAAAAAGAAGAGGAAGAAGATGAGGAGGAAAAGGACAAGAAGGAAAGAAACCACCGACTTCAGGACAGTTTTCTTATGACTTAAAATAAAAACTCCAAAGAAGTCAAGCTGTGTGTAAGCCTCAATCTCAATAGCTGCCTAGAAGACAGAAATGGGGAAGAGGGAAAGAGAAAGCCATGCCATTTGAACTAAGCTAACATGAAGTTCAGCCACTGACGAACCATCCTGCCTCCATCTTGGGTTTGAAAGCTATCTTATAGCAAAAACAAACTAGGTTCATTTCTGTTTCTGATTAAATCTGTTTCTCAAGGATTGGGCTATGTACCTCCTGTAACCTTAACGACAAATGGTTCTGTACTGCCTGTTCCAGGAAAGGGCAATCATGCCTTTGTTTCAAAGGGTTACTATGACAACCTGTTGTTACAACAACCTTGTTATGACCACCTTCCAATTGTCTTTGCCTCAGGAGGTTATTATGACCAATTTGTTATGCTTGTGTTCTACTTCTGTAACCCTGTCTATTTGCCTGCCAGATCCCCCATTTAGAAACTTCCTACCTTGAGCTGTGAAAACCTTATTCTCCCCACATCCAATGCCGACCTTTTAAACCCCCTCCTTCAGGAAAGTCAGCCTATATATGTGAATTGTTTAAAGGTTTCCTTTAATTAATTGCTTGCTTTAATTAATTTGGCCATGATTTGGGTCAGTGGTCTTTCTCCTTTTCCCTGCAGGATTAATACCACATGGTAGGAAGGAGAGCTTCAGAGACAGAGAAAATGAACAAAATGCCTGAAACAGGCAAGCATAGACCCTAGCCAGCATCCAAAAGAAAGAGACAAAAGCAAAGAAAAAGAAAAAGAAAAGATCACTTCTTTGTGGGTCAGAAGGGTGGACAGACGCAAAAGAACCTCATAGTGGTTCCTCGGTGTCTATAACAGAGAATACCTTTGGGAGAAGTCCCATGAAAGGGATTAGTATTTCTCCCATCTCTTTAGCATAGCTTAAGGTGTATCTGCTGCATTCCTGAGATGTGGTCTCTTAGCCAGGGATTGACTGGTCCTGTTGGAATATTAGGTCTCCATCCAGACTGAGATCCATTCTCTCCAACAGAAGAAAATAGAAAATAAAAATTTTCTTAATATGCCTTTAATGCTACATCACAAGAAACCCCATCTACAGGCAAAGGATGTGTTCTAAACCACTGAGCAATTCTCGTGATTTTGTCTTACTTTATCAGACAATAATTCCATTTTAGGCATCTCTGGAGCCACCTCACATATTTTTCTTATCAAAAGAGAGAAAGGAGGAACAGGGTTTCTTGGCAACATTTTAAGATGTAACCAGAGTGCTGCCCAAAAAGTATTCGGGGCTGATGCCAAGACAGCGAATTATTAATCTCTCTTGGATCAGCCTGGGCCCACATCTGACTAAGTCTCACTTTGTGCTACTTTCCCTAAGAAAGTGTTCTTTGGTGTGTCTTACTCTCTGCTGAGCAGCACTTTTTCTCTTAACTTTCACATTTAAGCCTATATTAAAATATGTTTCGAGAGCTGGAGAGATGGCTCAGCAGTTAAGAAGACGTGCTGCTCTTACAAAGGCCCCAGACTTGGTTCCCAGCCCAGCGCCCACTTGAAGGCTAACTATTCTCTGTAGCTCCAGCTTCAGGAGATCAGATGCCCACCTCTGGCCTCTGCAGGCACTGCACACATGAGGTGCACTGACATACATGCAGGTAAAACACCTACATAAATAAAATACAAATACATCTTAAAATATCTTTAATAAAATTCCAAACTCGGAGACTGGAATGAAGGCTTGGCAGTTAAAAGATCTTACAAAGGTGCTGAGTGATATTTCTAGAACCCATGTAAGGGTGCTCACAACTGTCTATTTGTAACTGTGCCTCCAGGACATTAGACACTCTCTACCTCTGTGGCTACCTGTGCTCACGTGTGATAGAGTACCTTGATACGACAGGATTCCTGTGAAATTACAGAAGACCTTC
>CM052714.1:35376369-35396369 GCA_028551405.1 Uromys caudimaculatus | reverse complement strand
GGACAGGTGATTTAACTTCTTACCCTACCCCACCCCCACCCCTTTGCCTTCTGCCTGAAGCTGCTTTTGTCACAAAAACCTCCAAGGTCCCCTGATTGTTTCCAGAAGGAAGCCTTTCAGAAGATTATTCATCCCCTCGGGAGAAACCCACCCTGGATTCCACTGGACCTTAGCTTGGTCGAACTAGCACCAAATTCCTCGCTGAATCTCTTGATTCAAAGCAAGAGGAGGCTACTGATGCCATTTCTGGTTAACACTTAGGAGAAAATGTCATTCTGAGAGCTCAGCAAAGGTGAATGACCCCAAGTGATACAGGAGGGTAATAAGAGTCTCTGTTGAAAGCACAGGTATTGTCCTGAATGTGGTCAATTCAGTCTATTCGTTTTCTTCTTTATGGCAGTGCTGGGATCCAATCCAAGGCTCTGAGTGCTAGACAGGAGCTAGCCACTGAGTATGTAAGTCTCCAGTCTCCTGTGTAGTTATTGCTTCACTTCAAGCACTCGCTGGGAACATTGCTTAAGGGACATAAATTCAGCCCCCATCCTTAACCTTCCAAGAGTTCTGTAAGTAGCTATTCCTAACCTATCTCCACGTAAGGAAACTGATAGGGGACTTTCCCAAAGACTCTGTGATGGGTTGTGGCCCCACAAAATTCCTATGTTAAGGACAGGTGAACTAGCTTAATGGGTAAAGGTGTTTGCTGACAACCTGAGTCTAAACCATGGGACCCACTAATTTGTTCTCTAACCCCTACATGCCTTCCATACAAAATTAATTGATTTTTAAAATTCATGTATTGAAGTTCTGCCCTCTTGTACCACAGAATGTGAATTTATTTGGAAAGAGGATCCACACAGATGTGACCCATAAGATGAAGGCATACTGACTAGGAGGTCAGCATACGCCTAGAAGGCAGGCCATGTAAAGTTGAAAGCACATTGGGTAATTTTCCTACAAGCCAAAGAACACCAAAGATTACCTGCAAACCACAAACAGCCAGGAGCTGTACCTGGAGCAAATGCCTTCACAGCCCTTGAAAGACCTGAGCCCATTATAAGGAAGTTAGACCCCCCCCTTAGCAAAATTAAAGCCAGAGATAATATAGCCATATTCCACTGCCTATGCTCTCCTATGAGAAACGGATGATCCTGGCCTGACCGCTGGGGCTGTCCCTCCGGCTCCAGGAACTGACCCCAGGGAATAGCTAACCACAGGAATGTTATCGCAACCACCATATGACAAACTTAGAACATTCTATACTACTACACAAGGAAATTGCTTTGTGGGTTTTTTTCTTTAAATACCCCTGACTTCAGTTGCTCAGGGTCGAACTCCTCTGCCTCTGCGTAGGTTACGAGTTCGACCCCAGTGCACTGGTCCCCTGAATAAACCTCGTGTGATTGCAGCAAGAACGGTCTCTCTTGAGTTCCTTGGAAGGTCGTGCTATCCCGAGACTGGAGTGAGGGTCCCCCTCATATGCGGGGGTCTTTCACCCTGACAATGCTTACTCCTAGACTCCAGCCCTCACAGCCATAAATCTATACATTTTGGCTTGTGGTACTTGGATGTGGCAGAACTGTGGAATAATGTGGCTCTCAGAGGTTTCCTTGTAAAGCCAGGATCCAGATCTTGTGACTTTTGGTACAGTGATCTCTTGACAAACCAGCTACCTCACTTTGAAAACTTGTGTCTTGATAGTCCAGGCTGGCCTCCTGGAAGAGATGACGTCCACGTTTTGCTTAAAGGTCACCAGCATGTGATGTGGGAAGGAGAATAAGGAATGAGGTGAACACAGATGTTTCCGAGCAGTCTGGATGGGCTGGCAGACCCATACAAGAAAACCCTGGGCTAAAACTGTCTGTTCCCTGATTTAACTTACAAACATTCTTATATTGAGTGGTAAATATACAAGAGATAAAATCTATATCCAATAGAGAATCATTTAAGATTACTCTGAATTTAGACATGGCAATAATCAAAGGCCAGGCTTCCATAAAAGCAAGTTTGTTGTTTAGCTTGCTGGAGGGGCAGGATGGGAGTGGGAGAGGAAGACTTTAGCTAACTCTAACAAGTAGACCAGACCTGTATGCAGGTGAACCTCTCTCTCTCTGAGGCTGCCCACAACCTGAATTACCCAAAGCTTTGCATTAGGTGTGATCAGTCTGTGTACCCAGAAAATATGAGACAAAAAAACTCGGGGTCAAAAAAAAATAAAAAAATAAAAAGCAGGTACTCAGAAATTAGTCAAGGGACAAGCAAAAGTGTGCAGTTTGGGTTCTGTTGACCTCTGGGATCACCAAATACATGTGGGTCTGGTTCTTTTGACTCCTGTAAGAGATCTGAAGAATGACATTTGGAAGCCCTCCCTTCCAATGCTTAAAAACATGAATCAGCTGACTACAAAATGTGGCTCATTATTTGCTGCAGTCTCCAGGGTTTTTATGTGGAGACTCTACATCTGTTAAAGGTCACCCCCAGCCCTCCAGCATGTGAAATAGGCCTGCCAGCCCCCTGATGACAGCACACATAATCTAATTGCAGGCTGCCCTCTTTGATGACTGAGCAAATGCTGCCTTTTTTCATCTCTGGAGTAATTTGGAGCTACACAAACGCTGTGATCCTGATGTAGCAGCCGAGAATGGCTCTCAGATGATCGCTCTGCTAAGCAGCATCATTACAGTGCTAACATTTGCCCCAGGATTACTATAATTGTGCATGAAGTGAACAGTGCTGACTCAGAGTGACACAGATTTGTAAACAACATGGCAGGTACTAAGCAAGGATTTACACACAACTGATTCCCCACCACCCCGTGTTCAATATTCTGTCATTCAATTGTTCTACCATCTGTATTCTACAAAACTGAAAAGAAAAATGATTCTTCAATGTCTTGGTTAAAATGGGAGTTACATTTTGATAGATGGTGACAAGATGATGAGGATGATGATGATGATGATGATGATGATTATGGTGATGATGCTAACGTTGCTAATGGTGGTGGTGAAGAGGATGTTTGAGTCTTCTGGCTCTCTGCTTTTTCTTTGTCATACTTGGAGCACAATGAGTCTTCATGAGAATAGGGACCATCCAGATTCCTCTCTAAAACTGTGCTTCTCTGTAGTTTTCTTTTATGACGCTAGCTACAATTCCAGTGCTATGGGTTCCAAAGAGCTTGCTCTGTTGTTCTGAACCAGGTCTATCTCTAATGTTCTACTTGCAAGGCAGGAACTCAGCTTGCCCTCCTGCTCCTGCACGGTCCACTGACTTCTCCTCTCCTAAATCCCTTCTTCCTTCTGTATCTTCTCTGCAGACTAAGTTCTGAAGCTTTTGAAACAGAAAATTCTGGAAGACTTACGTCCCAAGACAGTGGAACAATAGAGTCTGCCAAATTAGCAATTTGGTGATTAACAAGCAAGTAGAGGGAGCTGAAGAGATGGCTCAGTGGTTGGAGCACAGATCGCTCTACCAAAGGCTCTCCATTCCCAGCAGGCACATCAGGTGTTCATGACAGCCTTAACAATCCAGCATCCAGGGAGTCTGATGCCCTCTTCTGATTGCTGTGGGCACCGCATTCATGTACACGGACCTCCTCTCCCTCTCCCTCTCCCTCTCCCTCTCCCTCTCCCTCTCCCTCTCCCTCTCCCTCTCCCTTTCCCTCTCCCTCCTTTTCTCCCTCTCTCCCCCCCTCTTTCTGCCCCTTTCTGTTTTTCTATCTCTGTTTCTCTCTGCCTCTGTCTTTCTGTTTTTCTGCCTCCCTCTGTCTCTCTGTGTCCCGCTCTGTCTCTGTCGGTGTGTGTATCTCTCTATCTTTCTGTCTCTGCTTCTGTTTTTCTGTCTCTCTGTCTCTCTGTCTCTCTCTCTCTCACACACACACCACAAAATAATAAATATAAATCTTTTTTGAAGAAGAAAGAAATTTGAAAATGCCACGTTGCCTCCTAAAATTAAAATGTCACAATAAGCACTTGTCACAAAGGCCAACCTACCCAACAGAGCCTGAAACAAAATCAGGAACACTGACCCTGTCTTTATTTAACCGGGTAACATACTTTTCATGCTGTGTTTTTGTACATTGTAACTTATTTAAATATTATATTAAGGTTTTCTTGTTTGGCTGGTTGTTTGTCTCTTTTCTTTTTGTGGTATCGAACCCAAGGCCTCACATATGCTAGGCAAGTGCTCTACCACTGAGCTACATCTTCAGCGTCCAGTTTCTCCAACTGATCAGTCTTAAGCTTGTCACCTAGCACAGGCAGGCCTTGAACTTGCAATCCTCCTATCAGTATCCTAAGTATCTGGGATTATGTCCCTGACTCAGAACTTCTTTATTATAAAAGTTGTTTCTTATGATTCTCAGCCTTTGCACCTGGAGTGTCTCAACACACTCCATGATCGACCCTGCTCTAGCTGACAGTTACTAGCAAAAATGCCATAGTTAACTTCTCAATGAAAGCAAGAATGTTTAAGCCATTGTATTAAAGCCACTTGAGCCCTGGGTCAAAACCCCGAGGTGAGCTGGCTCACTTCCTCCCTAAGAGGCCTTAGACCCTAAATGTTAGAGTTTGCAAATCAGAAATAATAATGGCACCTTCCCCACAGCCCCTCCTTTGTTGAGAATGCAGTTCTCCAGCAAGATGGAGAGCCTTTTTCTGTAGCTTCTACACAAGGGCCTGTCCCTGCTGTCCCCAGATTCCTTGCATTAAATGCAGGTGTCATGGGCAATCTGGAAAGCCTTACTACTCTCTCAAATTTGGGAATAAGAACAAATGTAAAAGAGAAGTGAATTAAATACAAGCAGAGTAAATTCTGAGATGGTGACAGTGAGGAGGATGATGATGGCGATGATGACCACGATGAAGATGATGATGACAACTCTTTGATGACAACAGTGTGATTATGGCTGTGGTGATGGTATTCAAGTCTTCTTGTCCTTTGATTTTTCTTTGCCAGGCATGTGCGCATGTATATACTCTCATCCCAGATTCCTAGTGCTAAATTCGAGCCTCAAGGAGAAAGCTGGGAAGACTCCCTAGTCTTTTAAATTTGGGAATAAGAAATATGATAAATGAGTTAAACACAAGAACGAGTTCTGAGGTGACCACAGCTACAAAGTCAAGACAAGACTCGTAGCCAAGAGAAAGGTTTGATGTCCAGACCAGTGAGAGACTGCTTGCTGGGTGACTGTAGGGGAGAGCATCCAAAGATGCTGGAAGCAAAGATGGAGCGAGGAAAGATGCTGAGGGAAGATCAAAGCCACTCTCCCCACTGCCACCTACTGTTTGTGTGGCGCATTACACTTATGAAAGATGTCAGCTTGGCAAATAATGCAGTCTTCCCAGTAACCATGGTGACTTATTTCTGTGTATGTGCACTTGTGGGGACATGTGTCTGTGGAGGCCAGAGGTCAACGTTGGATGCCTTCCTCTATGCCTTCCACTGTCACCTTTTGGTTTGGTTTAGTTGGGTTTTTTGTTTTGTTTTGGTCTTTGTTTGTTTTTGAAGCAGGGTCTCTCACTGTGCCTCTAGCTCCTCCAGTAAGCTAGGTTGACTGGCCAGCAACTGCTACAGACACTGCCTCAAAAAAAGAAACAAACAAACAAAACAATGAAACCTGATCCATGGTGCTCTATTCTTTCCATCCAATAATACCCCTCCACACATACACACACACCTTTAGGATGATGCCCCGCACCCTCCGCTAAGCCTGAAAACCATCTGGACATTACAGAGCTTACACAAATTCAAATACATCTTTATTCTTGACCACAGCTTTATTTCCACAAGAAGACATATTTGTAGAAGTGACAGCATGACTCAGGTGACACTCTAACTGAGCAGAAAGCTCAAGGACAAGCAGGAGATGGTAGAATGGATCACCAGGTGATAGGGAAGGTTGAACAGAGCAGGACCAGGCGGTAAACTGAGGCCCTGAAGGAAATAGGTCAAGGTCAAGGAAAAAACATGGAAGAAGCTGTATGGGGGCTTCCCATAGGACAAGATCATGCCTGCCTCTGGAAGCAGCACCCTAGACCCCCCCCTGAAAAGAGTACCAAACTGTCAGGGGGAAGGTCCATTAACTGGGTCCCCAAGAACAAATCACAACACACTTCTCACAACAAGAGCACAGACACATAATCGGAGAGCAGAGTCGTTGGGGATCAGGGGTTTATTTTTAGCCCAAGACACAGTGCCAGCTCAGACTTCTGGATCTTTCCATCCTTGTTCACATCACAATGGCGGAGCAGAATCTCCCGGAACTTGTCAAGATCCACACCGCTGATGCTGGGCTAAGGACAAGAGGACATGGTCATTCAGAAGGCCAGTGGCAGCCCCAGACTGCAGTGCCCTCCCTGAGGATGGGCCATGAGGGGCCAAGGACAGCTACTGCCTCCTTACCTCACCCAGGTCCCTCATGTTTGCTGGCAGTGTCTTGATTGCTCAGCTTGCCCTTTCAGGCAAAGTAAACAAATAAATGTTTTTAAAGTCTTATTTGCACATTGCCTCCCACTGTTGCTGGAGAAAGCCTGCCTTATTAGCAATCGGACTGAAGACTTCGTGCTGATGCGGGAAGATGTTTTATCTTTGTCCCTGGATCCTCATGGCCCATCTTCAGGACACTTAGCATCTTTAGTTTAACAAGGGTTTATACAAAATAAAAAATCCAGTTTCCACTACAACAGTAGTTGTGGTGGTTTGAGTATGCCTAGTCCAGGGAGTGGCACTATTTGGAGGTGTGGCCTTGTTGGAGTAGGTGTGTCACTGTGGGTGTAGGCTTTAATAGCCTCATCTTAGCTCTCTGGAAGCCAGTCTTAATAGCAACCTTCAGATGAAGATGGAGAACTCTCAGCTCTTCCATGCCTGCCTGGATGCTGGCACGCTCCCACCTTGATGATAACGGACTGAACCTCTGAACCTGTAAGCCAGCCCCAATTAAATGGTGTCCTTATAAGAGTTGCCTTGGTCTTAGTGTCTGTTCACAGCAGTAAAACCCTAACTAAGGCAGAAGTAACTAAGGAGTTATTGCAGGCATGCTTCCACACTGTGGAGGGACAGTGGTACCTGCACTCCAGGGAAGCATTTCAAACTCCCAGAGTGACTGCCTCAAACATCTCAGCTCATCCTCACAACTGCCCAGGAGGGAAATAGTGACAACCTTTGCCCAGGCTAGGAAAGAGGCTCAGGAGAACTCTGTCATCTAGGGGAGAGCACTGCAGTCTTTATACCAGGTCTCCTGATTGATGGAGCCCTGGGCCTACCACCTCACACAGCTCTAGAGAAAGCTGGGAAAAGGGATAAGTCTAAACTGCAAGGCTGATATCTAAAGAAAATCCGTGAATCTGATTTCCACTCTTCTTAATTACTTAAGTAGTTTTAGGAGTAAAAAAGGCAGCTTCCCTCCAGAGACTTCTGAGCCCCTGGGTAGCACTCCCGCCCCTTCCCCCCACCCAGCCCTGCCCCTACCCCAGCCCCGCCCCCTACCCCAGCCCTGCCCGTGCTTTCTTTACTTCCAAAGAAACCTCTAAAAAATAAAACAAACAAATCAAAAACAAAACACTTCGGTAGGGGATAAAGCCTTCCATTCCCAAACTAGAGAGTCACAACTAGTAGGGCTAATCAACACTCCATCGGGAGCACGCTTGACTGACGCAGCATGTGTTCCTGACTGTGACCTTAATCTGAAGAGAGAAACAAGCAGCAAAAATTGAAGGAAGCAGCAAGCTGGATGAGGGTCAGGTCGGGGAGGGACCAGGGTCCTCTCACGCCTCTGTCCGACGCACTGCGAATCATCAGACTACAAGAATGAAATGAAATGCACTGTTACCAGGCTCCTTTCATTGTGCTCAAAAATTCCCAATTCCTGGATCTTAGTAGAAGGTGGGTGTGTGTTGCAGCTCAGAAAAATGTGGCTTGGAAGTCTACAGCAAACCGCACAAGTGGCATAAAGAACTTGCCTGTTGTACATACGCACAGTGGGGATGTCTAATTTCAGCATATTTAATAACTGACTGCTATAGCTTTTCTCCAATAATTGATACCAAGCTCCAGTACCCTTATGGCAAATCTATGCTTAGAGAAGACTGGAGTGGTAGACATTCACCTAAGTGTGAATTATTTGCCCCTGTCTGTACCTCATTCAAATTACTCTAACCTCTTGTTCCTAATTGAAGAATAACATATTTTACTTCAGAATAATTATTTCTTTCAAGTAAGTGAGAAATATTTGGATTTTTGGATGGTGGGAAGGAAGGAGGGAGGGAGGCCGTAAGAGAAACTCCACTGGACCATCTAAGTTCTGTCTGTCATTCTCGGCATCTCATGTGAGTTAGGGCAGCTGGATTATCACTCTTTAAAAGATCTCTGGGTCACTGAAGGCGAAACACAGACGCCATGGGGCCTCTGTCTTTAAGACTGTCTTAATAGCAAGTCAGTAACACAAGTGTTACTTAGATTTCTGGTTTAGGGGCTCTACAAATATCAGTCCAAATCTTCACAACAAACATAGGTGGTTGCATCCAGTTTCATATTTAATTATATGTGAGTAAAGTATAACCCAGAGAGACCGTCTAACCCACTGCTGTATGCAGGTGTCTTACAGTCAGAGTCAGAACACTGAGTCAAGCAGGCAGCCAGCATCTCATCAGTAGCTTTCATTCTAAATGTAGACCTTTTCTCTACCTCAAAGGACCCCCTGAGACCAGCCCCAGGGCAACTGATTGAAAACTAATGATCTGCTCTCATGAGCCTTGGGAGTTGGAGTATTTTGAGACTGACCCTCTGACCCCCATGCATACCCATAGCAGGTGCTCTGCCCTGTCTGTGGATTATGTGTGAGTTACCCCATCTCTCAATGTCATCTTCAGGCTTTTGTCTCGCCCCACCCCCTTTGCATTCCAGCTTCCTGAAAGAATGAAAGCCAGTGTCTAGCCTATCAGCCGGCATGCTGTGCTAGGTATCCTGGCTCACAGACCCTGTACGTGTTCTGAACACGATAGACCTGAACTATATATGGAACTCAAGGTCAGCCTAGCCAACTTAGTGGGACTCTGTGTCAAACTATAAATAAAAACAGGCTTGGACTTCAGCTCAGTGGCAAAGTGCTTGCCTAGAACCTGTGAGGTCCAGCCTTCAATCCCAAGCATGGTAAGCAAAATAAAAGACAAGCAGGAGAAGAAGCCTAAGTCTGTAGATGCTAACTCATACCCATAACTACCTTGCAGCCAGTGTGAGCCTGGGCCTGGAATACTAGGCAGACAGCCTAGGACCAGAACTTTTAGCCTCTATTCTCCTTGGCTTCATAAATTATGCTTTATTTTATTTTTTGATAATTTTAATAACTTTTAAGGATTTAATTAATTTTACTTGTGTGTGTATATGTGTGAGTGTGTGTATGTGTGTTTGTGTATATGTGTGGTATGTGTGAGTGTGTGTGTGTGTGTGTGTGTGTGCGTGCATGTGTGTATACATATGCACAGTGTCCAAGGAAGACAGAAAGGGTATCAGATTCCCTGGAGCTGGAGTTACAGGTAATAGAGTGGTTGTGAGCCACCCAGTGTGGATGCTAGGGACCATATTCTGGTCCTCTCCAAGAGCTAAAAGTGCTCCTAATTACTGTGCTGTGTCTCCAGCTCTTCAACATTTTATATGCAGAGATAATTTAAAAATCAGAAAAGGAAACAAATGCTTTAAAATTATGGTGAGTCAGTTGCCCTTGGACACAGCCACCCTGTCTTTGAGGCTCTCTTGCATGCCTTTGGCACACTAGTGCTTCAGACAAGATTGTCCTGTGTGGCATGGTCATCCACTGAGTGAAGAGTCCTTTCAGAAACTCCCTCCTATCTTTTTATATTTTTCCAGTTCAGCAATGCACTCGAATGATGACGGCCAATTTGTTCTAAAACAGCAACAAAGACTGTTACTTTGGGGAGTCATTTTGTCTTCAGGGACTATAGTAGCTGTCTACAGCATCCCTAGTTAACACCCATCCTTGGGAGGCAGGTCTCACTGGACACCTCTTGTGGGTGACGGGTCAGGCAACAGAAGACTTGAGAAACTTGTCCACAGACATTAAGCTCATAAATAGCTGATCCCAAATGGGACAACAAGGCACTGTCTGTCATGTTATATGTCTCACCAGAAGAAAATTTTTCAAGCAAAAAAGGAAGGAAGAGAAGAACGGGAGGCAGGTGGTGTGGGAGAAGGAGGATCAGGCACTGAGTGTGGTGGTTAGAATATTCTTGGCCCATGGGGAGCGGCACTATTAGGAGGTGTGGCTTATTTGAAGTAGGTGTGGCCTTGTTGGGCTCATCACTGTGGGGATAAGCTTTGAGGGTCTATGTTCGAGCTCCACCCAGTGTAGAAGAGAGCCTCTTCCTCACTGCCTACGGAAAACATTGCCCTCCTGGCTGCCTTGGGTTGAAAATATAGAACTCTCAGCTCCTTCAGCACCATGTCTACCTGCATGCCGCCATGCTTTCCACCACTATGATAATGGACTGAACCTCTGAAACTGTAAGCCAGTTCCAACTAAATGTTGTTCTTTATAAGAGTTGCCTTGGTCATGGTGTCTCTTCACAGCAATAAACCCCTAACTAAGACACAGAGTGCTTTCCAAGTTCTACACAGGAAAGGATTTCGGAATAGCTCTAGTTGACGTCCACATGTGATGCTCATCCCTCTGTGGAGACCATGGGAGGAGTACCAGAGCAAACTCCATGTGATTAAGGAAGCCCTGGGCCTACATTCAGTCAGGACCCTGGTTCTGTGACACAGAGGAAACTGGGCAGCAAGCCCTTACATTGAGTCCATCAGAGCAAACTAACACTCAAATTGGGCCAATCCATCTGCCATGAAACTTTAATAGTCCAGAGATGATTTCTTTGTTTCTATTACTTGAGCCATAGAAGAGGTAGTGGGCAAAATGGGATTGTCCTTTAACTATCATTTCAAAAGGAAACACCACACAAATACGTGTCGTTTGTTCTGATGGGGAAATGCCTGTGGTATTTCAGCAGCCAGAGGACAAGGGGAGGACAGCTAGAGCCACGAAGCAAAGGGGAGAGCAGTTGAGGGATCACTGGGAGGAGGACGATAAGTCAGGAGCCCCAGATGAGCCAGTGATCCTGAGAGGATGTCAGACAGAACCGTGCCTATAACTGCTCAGTCACAGAATGTCAACTTCCTGAAGCTCTATGCAAAAAAAAAAAAAAAAAAAAAAAAAAAAAAAAAAAAAGCTAACTGGGCTTTTTCCTGCTGCAAGGTTTCCTACTCTTAATCATATATGCAAATTATTCTGAGACTTAACGTAATTAATAGCTATTACTCTAATTTGTTGTTATCTGAGACAACCAGGATGCAATCATTGTGTATCTAATAATGTACTTCAAAGTAATCCCTGAGTACAAAGGCTACTAAATCCACTGTCTACACTGCTCCCTGGAGAAAGAAAAGCTGGAATTGTCTGTCTAAGGACATTATAAACCAGTACAGAGAATAAAGTTCAAAAGAAGGAGATTGCCTTTTTAAAAACATTGTCAACCCTACAGAAAATGGCCGTGTGCTAAATTAAAGCCTAAATCGTCTCAGCCCAAGTCTCAGCCATACCACAACAGGAAGTGCCCATCCTAGGCTAGATGTTCAAAAACCCCTTGATGATAAAAAGTTATATGAAATTAAATTTAGAATTGTAGTTATTATATAAGCAAGTCTGAGAGAGGCTAGTAAAGGGAGAAAAGACATTGGGTCACTAAAAAATAAAACAGTAAAATACACAGTCACTGGGCTATTGGAATAGTAAAGCAAGGGACTTTAAAGTGATTGTTAAAAGACACTTCTGTGTTGATTATGTGTTATTTTAACTATGTGACCTAACGAAAACAAAAGGATTTGTTGAGTTTCATAGACTATCAATGGTTATGAAATGGAAATGCCTCCAGATCTTTCTCTCCCGTATTAATCTTCAGCCTCACTCATTCTCAGAAATAATGCAATTTGTCACAATGTCAACCCCAGTGCATGATGAAAATAGCCCTGGCCTCATGATCTCACCTGAACCAGCTCCATCATGTCTTTGACAAATCCATCCACTTCTGGGCCTTCCAGGGCTCCAGTTTTACTCTGAAAGATAAAAAGATCCAACCACTTAAATATCATTTTCTTAATTTGAAAAGCTAAATAATAAATTTGACAAATCAGCCAGTCAGTGTTCATTTGTAACTGCCAACCAATTTAGGAATGGAATGCTCTGTAGTTTAGTCTCACGGGACATGAGTGCCCTGCAGGAATGAAAAGAATCCTTCATCAGTGGCTTCCTGCCCTCAAATAAGCTTCGCTCTGCACTCCTCAGCAAATAGCATTGACGTGAAACTTACTGACATCTGCTTCCCAAATGCAGGCTTCTGCTGGGGTAAGTGTTAATTGCACAGCAATGACCCTTAAAAGGACAGGCTGAACATTTAAAATGTTTGCTTTATGACTGAACAATCACTTAGTGATTGCTGAAAGTGTAAATTTTAAATAGAGGGCCATTATATTAAATCAATATATGAAACATTGTGGTTTTTTTTCTGTATATAAGATGTTTTCTTCCTACTCATTCTGTAATCTATTGTCAACGTGAAAGTTAAATGAAGCACAGACATTCCAACGTGTCCATTTTGTCCTAAAGTACCTGAGACAATAATGCCTCCTATCTCACCATGTTTTTAAGGTTGTATTTATTTTTATTTTGTGTGGAGGGATGTTTTGTCTGCCTATATCTGTGCACTGTTGTGTGCCTTGTGCCTCTTGTAGCTGGAAGAGGGTGTCAGATCCCCTAGAAAAAGAGTTACAGACACTTGTGAGTCGCCATGTGGATGCTGAGAATTGAACATGAGTCTTCCAGAGGAGCAGCTATTTCTGTTAACCACCAACTCATCACTCTAGCTCCTTCCTACTTCTTAATTTTTAAGACAATGTCTCACTGTAATCCATACTAGTCTTGAACTCATAGCAAATCCTTCTGCCTCAGCCTCCTGAGTTCTGGGTTTAGAGGCGGGAACCAGTAATCCTGTATCCTATCCCTTTTCTTCCTGTTTTCTTTTCAACCTTTAAAGTGTTATTTTGAAACTTTGTTTCCTTGACTGGATTCACTAGCAGTCCTGCTGCATGCGGAACTCTTCTGTAAAAGCTAGTGGAGCTCACTTAGCTAACACAGTGCCATCAGATCCATTCTTAGCCTACACCCTAGCTTTCCAGATGGGGTCTCGGGAAGGCAGGGAGAATATAGAAGTTGAGGTACCTACCCCAGTTCACAAGGCTGACCAGCCTAGACAGACAGCTGGGCAACGAAAACAACGTAAATAGCTAGGTGCTGCCTTGCCACGGCTCAATGCTTCTGTTCAGAATGCAGCCTGGCTGATCTGGGACATTAATTTCATAAAGAGGGTTCTTAGACCTTTCCCACCTTTTTGCTCATTTTTCCTCTTTTTCACATTATCCCGCCTTCATGTGTAGAAATTCAGCCCTGTACCATGTATTGTTTTAGAATGATTATCCCCAACTGAAGAATGGCTGTCAGGCAGGAATGACTGTGCCTCAGTCCTTTAGTTGGATGGGGGAGGGGGTCTGTTTGTTCATTTCTTTTTGCACACACAATAAATGGATGTCTTGTCTTACAAAAAGAATCTTTCTCATATTTTTCTGAGGCAAAAAAAAAGTATTATGAGTCCATTCCTGTTTAATTACAAATCAGTTTTGCCCATTCTTTACCTAATCATCTGAAGTCATATAGTTATACACACAAGGGACTGCAATCCATTGTCTCAGTTTAGACCTTGTCAGTATGGTGGTGCCGCACAGAAACAAGCTGAGCTTTCTACCTAAAGATAGCTTCCCAGCATGTGGATCACTTACAACATCATAATGGGCAAAGATTTTCTCGAAGTCCCTCTTCCTTTCTTCGGTAGAAGAAGCCTGGGTGTGAAGAAAACATTATGTCAGTCCAGCAATGCAGAGCCTCTGGTGTGTAACTCCATGGGCTGCTGGGTAATCTGTATAAACTTTGAACCAACAACCCTTAAAGTTCCTGGACTCCCCCTTGAGCTTTGTGAGCCTCTAAAAGAGTCAGAAGACAAATGGATGTCTTTTGTTATAGTTTGAAGAAGAAGTGTCCCTGCAAGCAGTGTGCTTGCAGTTAGTTGCAGTTAGTAGGGCTGATTTGGGAGACTGTAGAACTGTAAGGAGATGAGGCCTTGCTAGAGAGAGTGAGTCACCAAGTAGTAAGTCTTTAGATTTTATAGCACAGCCCTACTTCCTACTGGGTCTCTGCTTTCTGTTCTACTCAGAGGTAAGCAAGCTCCCATTTCCACAGCTATGAGCAGCTCCTGCTACCAGGAACCTCCCCCACCACGATGGTTGCCATGGACCGTATGTCTATAACTGTGAGCTAATATAAATCTGTCCTCCTCTTACTTTCTTTAACCAGGTATTTATCATAATGACAAGAAAAATAAATATGTACTGTCCTTCCTTTCCTTCTTTCCAGATACATAAAGAAACACGGTAGCAGAAACCCAGCAACAGAAATGTCGTCACTTACATCCATTTTAAACTGAAGAAGGAAATTTTCCTGAAGAGCCAAAATCCTAAATGGGAAAAAGAATAGAACCCACATGACTCTCTGTAAGCTTTCCCATCAGTCAGCAAATGCACAGCTCAGAGAGAGAAGAAAAGGTTGGTGGTTTCCACATTATCCTGACGATCCACACAAGCACGTGAAATGTGGGCATTCCTATGTGATATATGCAAGGAGAGTGATGGACAAACTTTCCTAGAGATTAGCCTTCGCTATAAAAAAAATGTAAAGACTCTTCCTGATGGGAAATCATAGACTGTAGGCTTCTAACAGTTCTGTCCACAAAATCAATAAGAAAACTGGACAGAATGGTCAGAGCAAAGTTTGCAGTCTGCTCATTCTGTTTAAAAAAAAAAAAAAGGAGGAATCAGCCTGGAGTGCAGGTGCAGGTCTGTAGGTCCCGCACTCTGGATACTGAAGCTTTTGAGTTTGAAACAACCTGGGCTTCAAAAACACTGTCTCAAGGAACCAAAATAAAACAAAACCAAACAGAAAAGCCAGCTACATATTGGCAAGAACAAGAAATGTTGGAGCATTTTCTTTTCCATCTGTACACTGAGCCCCTGAGGAGAGATTTGGAAGTCACTGCATCAATGAAATCTTTGCCTGAGACTGTGGCTCAGCGGTTGAGGAGTAGCCTAGCATAGGCAAGGCCTCTATGCCCAGCTCCCACTTAATCCACAAAAAATCAAAATCATTTCTTTCCAGCCATGAATTGACCATTGAGCTACCCAAGAAGAGACCTGAGTGGATACACACGATGAAGAGAATAGACTGCATGGAACTAGTTCAGAAATGCCACCAAACAAAGGAAAAACAAAGGCTTCATTACCCACAAATGTGTCCTGTATGGAAAAGCAGAGTCCTCAGTCTGAAATGAGAAGACACCAGGCAGAAACTGGAGTCCATTGAAGAGTCAAAAGCACAAGTACAGGTGCATGTAGGAGCAAATATAAAAGGCAGTATACGGGGCAGGAAAGACAGCTCAGTGGTTAAGAGCACAGGCTGCCTGGCAGAGGCTCCAGTTTCAATCCCAGTACAAGACCGCTCACAACCTTCTATAACTCCAGTTTCTGGGGATCTGATGCCCTCTTCCAGCTTTCAAAGGCAAAAAGCATGCAATTGATGCACAAACTACATACATGCAGCCAAAGCCCTCATACATACACATTTTAAAAAGAGTCACAATGAGTGTCATTTTTTTCTTGGCTATAATGTTTAGCCCTATCAAGTAATTATTCAACATGTGTGCCTCAGGCAGCTCACGTACTGCCAGGTTCTCAGAAGACCAAGGCAGGAGAATCCCTTGAACATGGTAGTTCAAGGCCAGCCTAGACAACACAGTAATAGACTATCAAAGGAAGGAAGGAAGGAAGGAAGGAAGGAAGGAAGGAAGGAAGGAAGGAAGGAAGGAAGGAAGGAAGGAGGGAGGGAGGGAGGGAGGGAGGGAGGGAGGGAGGGAGGGAGGGAGGGAGGCAGGGAGGGAGGGAGGGAGGGAGGGAGGAAAGAAAGAGAGAGAGAGAGAGAGAGAGAGAAAATATGTGTTTATGGGTACACAGCATGTAATGCTGTGGTTTGAAGAACCTGAAGAACATGGGGGAATTGAACTGTAGATTGGAACTGTAAACAAGTACAAATTTACTATAATATTGAAATTAAGCTGCTATTAATCAAATTTGTTAATGGTAATCCCCCAGAGAAACACTAAGAAAATAACACAAAATATGTAAATAGTGAAATAAACAAGAGAATGAAAAGTTCACTAAAAAAAAAAATCTACTTAATATAAGATAGAAAGGAACAACAACAAGAACACAGATAAAACACAGAAATATAGCAAACATAAATCCCGACCTCATCAGTAATTGCATTAAGTGCTTCATTAGAAGCAAAAATTAGCAAAATGTAAAGGATAAAACAGGCTATTGCAATTTGCAAGGGGCATGATCATCAATAAAATCCAAAACCCCAAATACAAACCTATTCAGGCAAATAAACAAGACCAGCACAGTTGTAAGAGATGCCGTCTACACGGAACACTCAACTGCATTTCTGTACACTAGAAATGACCGAAGTAAAAAGCGTACAAGTGTGAATAATAGGCTGGCCTGCCGGGACCACAGAGACCCTGCATCAACTCAAAAAGAAATGAAGTAAACAGAGGGAGAGATGAATGAGGAGGGAGAAAAGAAAGGCAGGAAGGAAAGGAGGGAGGGAGGGAAGGAGGAGGGAGAGAAGGATTCTGATTCCAGTAAGAAACGTCCCTCCATGGACTCATGTATTTGAACACTTGGTCGCCTGTTAGTGGCGCTGTTCGGGGTCTATTGGGGACCTTAAAGTGGTGTAGCCTTAATAGAGGAAGTACATCGCTAAAGGAGTGTTTTGAGGATCTTGTAATCTCACCGCATTTCCTGTTCTCTCTCACTACTTCCTGCGTGTGGATGGAAGTGTGATCGGGCAGCTTCCTGTTCCTGCTGCTGTGCTTTCCCAATCATTCTAGAGTCTATCTCTCTGGAACTGTAAGCCAAAATAACCGCTTACATTGCCTTTGGTCTTGGTGTTCTATCGCAGCGACAGAAAATAAAAACTAAGGGAGGATTTAATGTACCATTCCATATATGACATCATCCAAAAAAATCAAGTAATTGAGAATAAATTGAACAAGAATAGGCTCAACTTATAGACTGAAAACTCCAAAATATCTTCCAGGGAAACTAAAAACCTGAAAAGATGGAAAGGCAATGGTTGTTTGTAAACATGAAGACAACGTTGTTAGGATGGCAATCTCTCCCAATTTGAACAGCAAATTCAGAACAAAATCCATGGAAATTCGAGTTGCCGTTATGCAGAAACTATCTGATCCTAAAATTATACCAGGATATGTAAATGGGACAGAACAGTCTTTAAAAGGAACAAGAATGCAGGACTCTGTGGTTTTAAAAGTTGCTACCAGTCTCCGCCATCAAGGCAGCATGGAGACTAGTGTTTCTATTTGGCACTGCCATGGAAAATTAAATATAGAATTATTTATATGAACCAAAATTCTACTCGTCACACTCACACGGCAGTACTGTTCATAGTATCTGAAGAGTAGAAGCAACCCAAATGTGTGTCAGCTGATAAAGGGGCAAACTAGGGCATATGTACAGCAGACTATCCAGTCACGACAAGAAATTCTTGGGTCAGTGGTCAGTCACAACAGACATATCTTTCAAAACGTTATTGCAAGTGACATAGCTAGACCTGACAAGCACATGCACGATTCTACTTCTATCCCATTTCTCTCTACCTCTCTGTGTGTGTGTATGTGTGTAACTGAACTTACAGTCTTATACATGCTGGGCACTGAGACTCTCTCATGCTGAGCTACCTTTTCTGTTTCTATTTGTACAGAAAGCTGAGACTAGGCAGACTTCAACAGAGGAAACAATGAGACTAAAAGCTCTTGTGGTCACCTATATTGTCCTGATTTCAATGAATCTTCCAGACACTGACTTTTCTTCAGAGGAGTGACTCTCAAATCTTTCTGACTCTGCTTGGGGATGAGGTGGCAATCCTGCCTCAAATGCTCATGAAAAGCATGTGAGGTGGTGGGAGCAGAAACAGGACTGTGGGGTTGAGGTCCCTTGCTGGGCTCCATGAAAAGGAACACTTTATTCTTCTTTGACTGGCCTCTCAGTGTCCCCTTTTCATCAAAGTGACCAAAATTCGGATGAAGGTCCAGGGGAGAGTCAATTAGGAATACAGTTGGTCCTAGAGAACAGAGAAATCCATCTAGTGTATCAGATTCAACATTACTGACTGACAAGAGTCTTCCTAGTGTGTCTATTCACAGACAACCTTCAGGACCAGATGCTGAGCCTAGCATATGCGAAGGCCATGGATTCAGTGTTAAGAACAAGAAACAGGTGGAGGACCACACAGACAAGAGACACACAATAACTAAATGTTCCCACCACGGTATGACACAGCCAAGAAATTCTTTCTAGAAGTTGTATTATGCTTTTTTGATATTCCGCTTCTGAAACAGTAAAATATTAAATGTTTTCTCTTTATAAGTTAGCCTACCTCTGGCATTTTATAATAGTGATGGAAAGCTGCACAACAATACATGTAGCAAACCATCAGTCCCGAGTTACCTCACAGACTCATGGACTATGTTGCTCCCGTTCTCATCCTCCCCTCTCCCCCACTAGCTTCGGGTACCACAGAGGGCAGTCAACCCTCAAAGGCCAGCAGAGAGCTAGCTCTATTAAAGTTCAATCATTTTTTACTGCTGTTCTGAATTAACAGTTTAACATTCCCAAAGTAGTAAATAGCTTCACGATTCTTTCTTTCTTTCTTTTACTATTATTATCATTATCATCATTATTGCTTTTGTTTTGTTAGCTTTTAGATTTGGAGGGGAATCCCAATGTGGGACAATGAGTGCCTGGCCTCTGAGGGCAAAATCCACCAATAACCTATCCATGAATTTTATATATATATATATATATATATATATATATATATATATATATATATATATATATATATGCATTGTGCATTTAGGCAGGATGGAATCTGTTACTCAAAATGATCCAAAATCACCGCCGCTGGTTTAATAAGATGAACCTGGTCTCTTAGACTCCAGGCAAGAGTGGCTCTCAGATTTTAAAGGATGTGTGTGTTACCATCAGACCCTGGGACAGGAACTTCTGTGTTCGCCACTTTTCTGCATCACTCACCTTGCCAAGTCATTAAGATCCAAACGGCCATCTTTATTTTTGTCAAAGATCTTCATCTAGAAGGCAGAAAGGAGTGTGGATGTGACAAATGCTCAGACCAGAAGTTCTTTTTTTATTTGTTTGTTTTTCAAGACAGCGTTTTTCTGTGTAACCTTGGCTGTCCTGAAACTCACTTTGTAGACCAGGCTGGCCTCAAACTCACAGCGATCCACTTGTCTTTGTTTCCCAAGAGCTGGGAGTAACAGTGTGCACTACCACCACCTGTGATTTTTTTTTTTTTTTTTTTTTTGGTTTTTGGAGACAGGTTTTCTCTGTGTAGCCCTGGCTGTCCTGGAACTCACTCTGTAGACCAGGCTGGCCTCGAACTCAGAAATCCACCTGCCTCTGCCTCCCAAGTGCTGGGATTAAAGGCGTGCACCACCACTGCCCGGCACCACCTGTGATCTTTTTTTTTTTTTTTTAATTTTTATTTTTGATACTTTATTTACATTTCCGATGATTCCCCTTTTCTTTGGAAACCCCATGTCCCCTCCCCCTCCCCGCCTCTGTGAGGGAATTCCTCCTCCCACCTACCCGCCCACCCATTCCCATATTCCCACCTTGACATTCCCTTTTACTGGGGCCACTAGCACCCTCAGGCCCAAAGTCCTCTCCTTTCTCCC
>CM052714.1:35368829-35375869 GCA_028551405.1 Uromys caudimaculatus | reverse complement strand
ATTGGATATTAGCCCTCTATCGGACATAGGATTGGTTAAGATCTTTTCCCAATCTGTTGGTTGCCGTTTGGTCCTATTGACAGTGTCCTTTGCCTTACAGAAACTTTGCAATTTCATGAGGTCCCATTTGTCTATTCTTGATCTTAGAGCATAGGCCCCTGGTGTTCTGTTCAGGAACTTTTCCCCCGTACCCAGGTGTCACCTGTGATCTTGAAAGTGCTTAAGGCACCTCTGTCTAAACCAGCTGAGTTGAAGAACCCGCCTACCTAGGGGAAATGAGTGTTTGCTACCAAGTGATTGGCAGCTCAGCTTCTGGTTGGGGTGGGTCACGGTGACTGCTCCTCGGTGTGTTGTCACAATACAGGTACATGTCTTACTCCTGTTGTGGAAAACCCCAGGCTAGCTGGTGGCTCTACCTCACAGCAGCTAATCCACAGCAACACTCCTGGCTGCCATGGCAGAAAGAAAAGTGGCAGCTCACTTACTGGTTAAAATTTCATCATTCCAAAGCAAGCTACTGACCACATCTAACTCCAAAGAAGTAGAATCGTCCGTCCCTCCATGTGCTTGGAAGAAAAAGTGTAGTTATTTGGTGGAAGGCAGAAATAACTCCTTCATTTCTAGTAGACGAAAAAGATTCTGCATAATGATGACAGCTTAAAATCTGGCATTTCACTTTGCGTCAGGGTTTTAACTATCTTATATTCACCTATGGCATCTCAGCAACTAAGCCTTGGGTGAGGGGCTCTTATAGATGATGTCTCATTGAGCAGAACAGAGGGCTAAAGACACCCAGCATTGTCCAAAGAGCCTATTTGCACTATCAACTTATACAAGACTTTAGGTGAGATAGTATTAAGAGCTAAAACCTCAGAACAGAAGACCATTCTGAGGTTAGGCAATATGGAGGGGACACACTCCTTTACATGTATGAGTTGGAATGTGACTTCACATTCCAGAGCTCCAGAGTATCTGTGGACACATCAGGTGAAGAGGCCTGCACAGGCAAAGAAGAGAGCAGCACATATGAAAACACATTTGCTTTACATCCTTTTCCCTTCTCCAAATTCAGTTTGGTCTTTTTCTTAAATTTGAAATTAATTTGAAAGCACATTGTTATCAAAAATTACTCATTATTACTCATTATACTCTATACTCATATAGAGTATACTCATTACTCATTAAGACCTTCCCAGCCTTGAACAGGCTAAGCAGACCTTGAACTTTTGCCACAACAGGTCTTATCAACCTGGACAGAGACATCTGCCTTGGCTTCAGTTGCAAGTCCCCATGGGAACTTAGCTGTTTTGGCTGCCTGCGCTGACCTTGCTTGACAGCACACTCCAGCTGAAGCAGGGGATGGGTTCTGTGCTTTTTACTTTTGTATACCCAAAGCTTATTATTAAACTTGGAGCCTTGATCAGAATCTTGTCTTGGCTTCATGCTTCTCTCGCCCCCCTACCCTTTAATTGCCAGCCCTCCTTTCAGGTAAACCCTGTCCAACCATAGGCCTCTGGACAGCAACACTATAGAACTTACTAAAACAGGAATGAACCTCTGCTGGTATGTGCCGATAATTCCAGCACTTAGGAGGCTGAGGCAGGAGGATTGGTGCACGTTCCAGGCCAACCTGATGTACACAGTAAGACTCAGTCTTACAAAGCAAACCAGAGAAGTGGCAGATGGCACAATTAATCCTTGGGACTTTTTACATGTCCTATCATATCCTTTAGATATAAATACTATATCTAGTCAGGTAATGATACACATTTTGAGGGAGGTCGGTACCTCATCCTTTGTGATGCCATCATTGCAGGGGTTCTGTCTTAATAGAAAACAAAATTGAGCTCTAAGCAAGTAGTAACCTCATCTAGAAAAACATGGGCCTGGCTCTTGCTAAGCAAACTCAAGAGGAAAACTTTCAAGACTGAGACGTCCTTGTGGGAGAACTAGAGAATGTGGTCAGTTAGACCCCCACCCATATGAACACTGGCTTCAAGGTTTACTTCAAGTCAGAGTTGGAGAGCTCAAATGGCAGAGTGCCTGTTATACAAGTACAAAGACCTGAATTTGCCCCCAGCACCCATGCCAAAGCTAATCTGGGGGGTATAACTGTAACCCTGGTGGTCATCCAAGCATGGGAAGCAGCAGACATGGCAGATATCCTCAGGAGCTGGACTGCCAGCTAGCCTGACATGAGTAGCTATGACAACAAAGAGACCTTGTCTCTCACAGGATGGAAGGTGAGGGCCTGACACTGGAAGCTGTCCTATGACCTCCATATGTGTACCATGATATGGGAGTCCATTCAGTTACACACCAGCAAGCTTGCACATGGACATACACATACAAGCACACACACAAACATACCACATACACATGGGATTTAAAACACACAGACATTCTCAGAGGTTTGTCTCCTATGTGATTGTAGGTTGGCAGTGATGAACCATTTCATAATAACAGGTACCCTCAGGGAGAAGGCAGCTTTTGAGCAAAGATTAAGAAGTAGTGAAGCCAGGCAGTGGTGGCGCATGCCTTTAATCCCAGCACTTGGGAGGCAGAGGCAGGTGGATTTCTGAGTTCGAGGCCAGCCTGGTCTACAGAGTGAGCTCCAGGACAGTCAGGGCTACACAGAGAAACCCTGTCTCGAAAAAACCAAAAAAGAAGAAGAGGAAGAGGAAGAAGAGGAAGAGGAGGAGGAAGAAGAGGAAGAGGAGGAAGAAGAGGAAGAGGAGGAAGAGGAAGAGGAGGAAGAAGAGGAAGAAGAGGGAGAAGAGGAAGAGGAAGAAGAAGGGTTAAGGGTATTGTGCAGAAACAGAAGACATGCAAGGCATGGCACAATATTTAGCCGGTGAACCTACTGGAAAGTGGACTTAGTGATAGTGTAGAAAGATCCAGGTTGTGTTACATAGCATTGTCCTCTGAGATTAAACCTTCCATCCTGGAAGGGAGCTCCTTAGGACTCGGGCTATTCTAAAAGGAGGTAAAGCATTCCGTTCTGCAGGAAGCACCTTAAAACTCAGGAAGCAACAACTCAATAGTTTCAGGAAGTTCCTGAAAGTGACTAGATTTTCTAGACCATCAAGTTTCTACAAGGAATGGGAGTGCTGAGAGGCACTTCAGACCAGCAGAGCCCCCTAGAGACTCAGAGCAGCCAAGCTGCCTGGAAGAAGCAGACACCAACCAAGCTGCAGAGGAGACATTCTCAGAGAGCTCCAGGAAGGTGACTTTTGTGAGTCACAGCAGATGTTGGAGTGGGCTTCTCAGTGATGCAGCTGTCATCTCTCCTGTACAGTAGCCCCTCACCTATACTCTGTTCATATAAAAACTCATTGGTTCACTTTGGCCTGCTGTGGCTTCCCTTTCTGGAGTGAGTAGACTTTTCTCTCCTCAGGAAAAGTCTATCACATGATAGGTGGAAGTGGATAAAAGGAGATAAATTGAGACAAATGGTGGCTTGGTAAGTAGACAGGTAGTAACACTTTGTCATTTTCTCTGAAAGATAGTAGTCATTGGAGGGTTTAGTCTCAGCCGGGATCTGGCTACAATGTAACAGGATCACAGGCTGCGGTGTTCAACAGAGAGCACAGAAGGTAAGAGTGGAGGTAATGAAACTTCAGTTACCCATCCTTGTGGCTTAGAACCTAGTGGGAATGGCCAGATTCATGATGTAATTTGAATATACCTGCTATTTTGTGAGTCACCCCTAAAAGAGTACATGCTGGAAGCTTAGTCCCTAGGGGGCAATGTTGAGGTAGGAAAATTTAACTTCCACTCCATTGATCCAGTGTTGAGTGGGGGAAAGTTTACGAAGTGGGACCGGGGGTGGGGAGGTTAGCTCATTTGGAGGGATTGGTGTAGGTCTTGTGTGACTTTGTTCCAAGAAGAATGTCTTGTTATGAGCTGACTAAGCATGGCCTTGGAATGTCCTGCTTCTGGTCTCACTCTGTTATGGCCCATATAAACTTCTGCCATCAGAATACACCTGCCATGACTTCCTCACCAGGAGCCTCCCTAACTGTCAGCTAAATAAACCTCTTTTCTTTACATATTACTGTGCTTAAAAGATTTAGTTATAGTGACATGTAGCAGTCAATAGGATTTGCTAATTAGAGTGGCAGAGAACAAAGGCATCAAGACTGAATGCATTGACACATCAATCAAAAGGAAGGAAGCCACCCATAGAGCGAGTCTGTGAGACAGTCAGAATGTCAACTTTGGACCTTGCTACGTTTGAGATGTTGGGTATGAAAGACATATACCCATGTGTGCTCATCCGAGAAGCTCAAAAGAATGGTTTGAGTCAGAGGCATGAGCTAAGGCTTTCAGCCATTCTCTTGCATTTAAAACCAGTTAGCACCATCAGCATGTGGAGAGTAGACATAGAAAGAGAAAATATTCCACAAATGAGTCCAGACAAGCCTCGGACTGGACCGACTTCATACCAGTCATAAAGCCAGCTTAACTTCATAGAATTTTCTCTGTCAAAGTGTTGGAACTTCATTTGCTGTTTTGTAATAGTAACTCCCAGAGTCATTAGCTGGCACTTAGTGAAATTAAATACAACCTAATGGTAGCCTATCTAGATAGACAGTCTCTCATCCTGCCTAGAGCTGGTAGCATCTTTCCCTCTCTTCCTCCTTCAGAACATTAATTAGGATTGGGACAGGACATGGTATGCATGTCTGAGCCGGTTTCTTCTGAATGGCTGTTCACCCTCAACTCATTTGTTAGCCATGCTTCGCGCAGCTGTCAAATGCCACCATCCTCATTAGGGTCACTTTGAATTCATCTGGTAGGTTACAGCTCTTAAGTACAGCATTTCATGCTAAACCTCAAAAAAAAAGAGAAAATCTTCAGTGTGCAGCTTTGCAATGATTGTGTTTATTGCTCAATAAGAAGTCATTAAAGCAGCAGAAATGTGATTCATGCCTAGGGAATCTCTCAGCCCTTGGTAGGTAGACAGCTTCCTAAGCTCAGGACTAGGTAATACTAGCAATGAAGGATGGGCAGGAAGCTTGAATTCAACTCCTCTTACTGGTGAATGCTTTGTTCTGGTGACATTCACAGTGGGGATCACAGGAATAACCAGAGAGCTTCTGGTTCTATCCCCTGCCTCTGCAGATTTCTCTTGATGAAAGTTCAAAGGCTGAGGTAGGGTCTACTACATCTTTCTTCATAACTCTTCCCCAAACATTTGTCAAGGACAGAACTCACATGTTTTCATGAACTGATTAATCAGATCAAACTTAACCACGGGGGGAAACATCCCTCAGAGGAAAGGACATCTTCTGAGACATTTTGAGGTCTATTTGATCACTGAGGAAAGAGGGACTAAAACACCCTATTGCCGTTCCTAAGGTTCCTGCCAGTCAACAGGTTAATAAATACTAGAAGAGACCTGAATGCTCAGATGAGTGTGACCTGAACGTCCATTTAATGCTTGGGGACTGATACAAACTAGAATTATCTGAAGGCAAGCATGACTCCTGTGGGGATACTAAGTAATTCATTCACTGGAGGATGGGCATAGAGGACAGAGTCGGTTAAGACAATGGTGTCACAGGGCCTTCTGCTGTGGATGGATTCAATGTGTCTTATCTAGTTCCCATATCAATACTATACCTCCCTTTCTCTCTCCCCTTAACATCACATATGCCCCCCATAGTGTTACTTCTCTGTCAAAATTGCTTGCCTGTCCATTGCAATTTGATTATGGGCATTACACACACATAGTCCATAGAGAAGACCACAGACTCATTTAAGGAAACAAACAGAGTGATATGAATCCTGGTTGACCAGCCAGCCCTGCCCTCAGGAGTCATCATAGTTCATAACCAGTGCTCAGGCTGCTTGAGAATCTTTCTGAAGTAAAGGACCCCAGAAAAAGCCATAAATAGTGAGTTTTGGCTCTGCCAGGTACCATGTCTACTTGGCCCTGGAACATTAAGTTTAAGGGAAAGGAAAATTTTTAAACACAAGACCATGCTTAATAAAGCATTCCCCCATGTAAATTATGCAGGGTCATGAGGAACACAAGCAAGGGATATAGGAGCATACCCAAGAGAATCATTACTCACTCTATCTTGGTTCAGTCATAGCTGGTTCTTAGGTAACAACTGAAAATCCAGTTCAGTTTACAGTAAGTAGCCTGAAGAGTGTCAGACTCCTGTGAGACAAGGACTTGGAGATAAGATGTAGTCCATAAGGATGTGATAGGTAGCCTTAATTGTCAACTTGGTACAACCTAGAGATGACTGTGAAGAGTCACAGTGAGGAATTATCTATATTTGGGCTGGCCTGGGACATGTCTATGGAGTATTATCTTAAGTTAATTGATGTGGAAAGACACAGCCCACAATGGGTGGTACCATTCCTTAGGCAGAGGTTCCTAGCCTATATAAGAGTTGAGAAAGCACAGTAAGCAACAACAAGCAAGTGAGCATAGAAGCATAGTCATTTCTCTCTGCCCTTGATAGGGGAGGGGATGTGATGTGATGCGCATTTTAGAGTTCCTGCCTGGATTGCCCCACAGTGATGGATCAAAAGCTGAAATAAGCCCCTTTCTCCACTAATTTTCTTTTTGTTAGAATATTTTATCACAGCAATATAAATGAGACTAAGATAAGATACCCTCAATTCTCTACCATGCTGGCATATCCATCTCTATGTTTCCTCTCGTTTTCTGTCATGTAATATAATTTATTATTTATTGCATGTATTGTTTGCTGCCTGTTTCCTCACTGTTGAATCCTCAGTGATTAGACTCGTGCCTGGGGCACAATAAGCACTTAACAGTATCTGTGGGATGACTTAAATGAATGGATATGGTGTTAAGGTGTCAACATGTCCAACAGGCTAGAGAGTGGTATTAGTGCTCATTACAAAAGGAAGTGGTGAGGATTTTCTAGGGAAAGATAGAATCTACCTGAATCTTAAACGATGCCCAAGAACCAGAGGAAGAAAAGTAGAAAAAAGTAGCTGCGCTGTAATGGGATGCAGAAATCGGAGCTCAGACTCGATCGCTGGAGGGAGGC
>CM052714.1:35346329-35363829 GCA_028551405.1 Uromys caudimaculatus | reverse complement strand
CAAGTAATTTTAAGAAACACAGATTTTTACAATGCTTGTCTCCAAGCTGTCTCCATTTAATGTTATAATACTGTTACATCTGAGCCACTGGAGAACTGAATATTTTATGTGAATATTCAATAAGTCTATTTTTAAGAATACAAAATAAAAAGATGCCCAGGCAATGAAAAAAAGCACATTGCCAACAGACTCATAGGAAAGGTTATACCCTATGAAATAGGAAGGACACAAAGAAGGACATTTAAGATACAAAAAGAGGGCTCAGAGGGTGGTTCAGTTGGACCAGTGCTTGCTGTGCTGACCTGTTGACTTCAGATTCCTAGCACCTATGTGAAAACTCTGTATGTGATGTCCTGCATTTGCAATCCCAGCACTGAGAGGCGTATACGGGAAGATCCTGGGGCTCCTAGCCATGAGCCCCTTATTCAGAGAGAGGTCTCATTGCAAAAGTAAATAAATCAAAAAAAATAGATTGGATAGATAGATAGATGGATGGGTGGATGATAGATAGTGTCTTAGTCAGAGTTTTTATTCCTGCCCAAACATCATGACCAAGATGAAAGTTGGGAAGGAAAGGGTTTATTGAGCTTACACTACCATGCTGCTATTCATCACCAAAGGAAGTCAGGACTGGCACTAAAGCAGGTCAGGAAGCAGGAGCTGATGCAGAGGCCATGGAGGGATGTAACTTACTGGATTGCTTGCTCTGGCTTGCTCAGTTGACTTTCTCATAGAGCCCAAGGCTGCCAGCCCACAGATGGTACCACTCACTAGGGGCCCTCCCCCCTTGATCACTAATTGAGAAAATGCCTTACCGCTGGATCTCATGGAGGCATTTTCTCACCTGAAACTCCTTTCTCTGTGATAACTCCAGCTTGTGTCAAGTTGACACACAAAACTAGCCAGTACAATTGACCCCTTGTCAACTTGACACACAAACACATCACCATTAAGCCTCGACCCTTACTTTCTTATTCATCCCCAAGATCTAAATAACTTTAAAAGTCCCACAGTCTTTGCAAATTCTTACATATCAACATTTCAGTCCCTTTTAAACATTCAATCTCTTAAAATTCAAAGTCTTTAAAAATTCAAAGTCTCTTAACTGTGGGTTCCACTAAAATACCTTCTTTCTTCAAGAGGGAAAAATATCAGGCCACAGTCACAATCAAAAGCAAAATCAAACTCGAACCATCCAATGTCTGGGATCCACTCATGATCTTCTGGATTCCTCCAAGGGCTTGAGTCACTTCTCCATCTCTGCCCTTTGTAGCACACACCTTGTCTTCTAGGCTCCAGATACCTGTACTCCACTGCTGCTGCTGTTCTTGGTGGTCATCTCATGGTACTGGCATCTCCAAAACACTGATGTCTTCTGCTGCAACTAGGTTTACCAACAGCCTTTCATAGGTTCTCTTCATGATGCCAAGCCTCACCTCCTTTGCATGACCCCTTCAGCCTGGGCTGTCAATTGCAACTGAGGCTGCACCTTCACCAATGGCCTTCCACGGCCTCTCACAGTACCCAGGCCTCAGCTGCTCTTCATGACTCCTTCATGCCTTCAAAACCAGTACCACCTGGGTGACTCTTACACATTACTAAGTCCAGCCACAGCACAAGGTACAACCCTGGTTATCTCTTGAACACAGCCTCTGTGCTCTCAGAAAACACTTCTCAGAAGATTTCACCTCAGTGATGCTGGTCTCTTCCTAATCATCTCCAATTTCCCAACTCCAGCTAACCAGCATCAATAGTCCCAGTAATGCAATGGTTTTGCTTTAGTGGTTCTGGTATCTTGTTAATTACAGCTGATCCTTCAGCCCCAGCTAACCAAAACCACAGAATCTTCACAGTCAAAATAGCAATGACCTTGATAAGAGGTTTTAATCTTCCCTCTGAAATTTCCCAAGCCAGGCCTGCATCTTCTGCACTGTTCTCAACATAGTCTTCCAAGTTCCTACACAACATCCCACAAAGCTCTTATCACCGAATGGATCTTCTAGCCCAAAGTTCCAAAGTCCTTCCACAGTCCTCCCCAAAACATGGTCAGGTTGTTACAGGAATACCCCACTCCTGGTACCAATTTGTCTTAGTCAGGGTTTCTATTCCTGCACAAACATCATGACCAAGATGCAAGTTGGGGAGTAAAGGATTTATTGAGCTTACACTTCTATGCTGCTGTTCATCACCAAAGGAAGTCAGACTGGAACTCAAGCAAGTCAAGAGGCATTTTCTCAACTGAAACTCCTTTCTTTGTGATAACTCCAGCTTGTGTCAAGTTGACACACAAAACTAGCCAGTATAGATAGATAGATAGATAGATAGATAGATAGATAGATAGATAGATAGATAGAGATAGACTCTTAAAAAGTTAACCCTGGTCCTGACTGAATCATTGCAGTTACTTTCTGTGACATCCCCCAGCACAGGTCTATGAACCTCAGCAGCTATCTGGAGACTTGCTCACTTCACCTGTTTTTATATATTCTTCTTACCACTATTATTGCTATAAAAATATAACTATATTATCTTACATGTCTTGGATTACTGGAATATATTCGTGGTCCATTCAGATAAGTTCTATGCGGTTACTAAGCACATGCTTATGTGTTTGACAGCAGGACAATTTTCAAAGGATGCTCAATTATGGCAACGATTTCAGGAGTAAACCAGGATACAGAGCTGTCATGACTCTACAGCTGTGGCCTGGGACAAACTCTGAGCTGTACTTCCCCATCGTTCTTCCCCAATGTAACAGTCACTCTCCAGAGGCTGAGGAAGTGGTTATCCAAGGGGCAGTGAGATCAAATGAGCTACCAATGCTGTCTTTAGCATTTATTCTGTACAAGGTCTACTGCCTGGATCAACTCCAGCAAATTCCACTTTGATTATGCTATGTCTTTAGAAGGGGCTCAGCTCCTCCAGCCTCCACAGACCCCTACTGCAGCCTCCTGGCTCTCTCATTCCGCCCTTCAACCTACCTGCCTGACCCTTATCTAGGCCTTCCCCTCGCCCCAGCTAAAGAAGCCTCCAGCTCAGAAGCAGTCCAATAAAAGGAGGGATAGATAAGCTCTCTTGGAGGCTTAGTTGTTTGGACTGGTCCTCTGGGCATACCTCTCCCTTAGGGACCAGACCGTGGCATGGATGGCAGTCCCACCCTCTTTCTCCATGGAGACAGCAAGTACTCACCTGCATAAACTCCACACTGTTATCCAAGGGAGTTTCTAGGCGAAAGAACAGGAGGAAATTTTCATCCTCAGATAAGAACATACTGGCAAGCTACAGGAAACAAAAAGGAATGGGGGCTTTTACCAGTGTCCATTAAGAAGTAAAGCATGTAGTGTACATATCATAGGAGATGAATTCAGACCTCCCGGGATGGAGAACTCAGCTTGAAGCTGTAACTCCTTAATGGTCATTCATTAACCATTGGTTCCTTCAAAAAGGACCCTATTCCCATTAGATATAAAACTGTGGATAGCTCATGATAGAAAATAACAGCAGCAGTGGTGATGATAGTAAGTTCATTTATCATTTAATATGTTCTACACACTCCGCTCTGTGCCTCCACCTTTGAATTGATGTCATCTTTCCTGGTTTATTTTGTTCTGTTTTGTTGCTTTTTCAGACAGAGTTTTAATTGATGGCCAGGAACAGCCTTGCACTTATGACCATTCTCCTGCCTGAGTGCTAGAATTATGAAAGTGAGCCACCACACCTGGTCTAATTCAAATAATCCTAATAAGCAGCTATAAATCACACACACACACACACACACACACACACACACCATTATTAGTATTTTTCCTAATTATGGTAAGTGGTAGAATCTATCTTGCAAATAAGCAACATCTAGTCCACACTGAACATCCATGTTTTACTGGTTGGTGCTATAGATGCAGAATTCTTCAGTGTCATATGGGAAAGCAGAAATGACTGGTCTCTGCCTAGATACCAGAGTGCTGGCTGTGGTTTATACTATTTAACATAACTAGTGTCTATCTTTCACTACAATATGCAATGTGTTAATTCAGCCAGCCACCTTCCTATAGACACTCCAGTTTGGTTGATTTACTTCACATGGTTCATGAACTAGTGTAATGTCTTGATCCCTAGTAATCATTCAGTGTCTCAGCACACAGGCAAGTTCAGCTGGGATTGTTAGAGTGTGTGTTGTCTTCTTTCCTAATTGTCCCCATAAGTAAAAGTAATTTCCTCTGGGTCTTGTTCAGTGTCACAGAGTGAGTCCAGACTGTACTAGTTACTCATGTGCTTGCGATATAATACACCCACTATACTGCCAATCATATAAAAGTATAGCTAATCCAATCATTTACAGTACAAAAGACTTGATAACAATTAGTATCAATTAGTTTCTGATGTATATATTTACTATAATAGGTTCATCATTTTAGTGCATACTTTTTATTTTAATTGCAAAGATGATATACTATACACTTGAATGCAACATGAACACCTGAGCTCAAATCCTCAGCACCTATGGAAAAGCCAGGTACAATGTCCCTACGCCGATAACCCAAGTGTTGAGGGGCAGAAACAGATCCTAGGAGCTTGATGGTGAGTCGCCCTAACCAAAACAGCAAGCTTCAGCTTCAGTTGAGACTGCCTGAGGGAGTAAAATGGAAAGCAATTGAGGAAGACACCCAACGCTTCTGGCTTTCCCATGCGTGTTCATAGGTTCACAGTCACATACATGGCTATACCATATACACCATACACAGACAGACACACACACACACCAACACACGTACACACACACACTCACACAGACACCAACACAGACACGATCGTAGGTGGAAATGCTTTCTGAACAGGAAACTGGTTTCTAACAGAAAGAAATAGTCAGCTGAGAGGAGCCTGTGGGAAGCAGGCACTACATGGCCAAGGCAGTAACTTGCTTTAGTAGGTGTTTAATAAAAGGGTTTATTAAAAAGGTTTAATAAAAGGTGTTTAATAAATAAAGGTTTTCTGGTGTGTGTTGCATTGTTGGAGATCAAACTCAGGGCTCTACACCTGCTAGGCAGGAACTACACACCTCACCTTTGTTTTGCTCTTTGTTTGATTATTTTTGTTTGATTGGCCTTTTAGTGTTTGTTTGTTTGTTTGTTTGTTTGTTTGTTTGTTTGTTTGTTTTGAAACAGCCTGGCTCTCCTGGAACTCACCCTGTAGGTCACCCTGGCCTCAATTTAGAGATCTGCTTGCTTCTGCCTCCCTAGTGCTGGGATTAAAGTCAAGAACAATCACACTCAACCTCTTCTTTTGCTCTTAATGAGCTTTCCCCACCCTTCCCTAGCAACGGATACTGAGGTTTAAATTCATTCTCAGTAAATGTTTTCTGACTGTCAAGATTCAGTTTGCATGAGATGATATACGCACAAATGTTGGAGGAGGAGAGCTCCAAGAACAGAACAGGTGTGAATGTTGGGTGATCTCCTGAAAATGAAAGAATCGTACAGCTGCGCTTGGTGACACACAGCTGAAATCCCAGCGCTTAAGGTAGAAGAAGACAGGCCTAGAGTTTAAAGACATCCTCAGCTACACATTAAGTTCCAAGCTAGCCTGGGCTAAATGAGATCCAATTTCATAAACGAGTGGGAGGTGGAAAGATTCTTTACGATTAATGAATAACAAAAGAAAGATTATTTCAAATATATTTTCTAATCCAACAGCCTCGCAAAAAATTCTGATTTCTCAGTTGACTGCAAGATGTTGCTGTCTTTTCTGTTGCTGTTCTAGGTGGTTTTGTTGTTTTGAGACAAGGTGTCCCTCTGTAACCCAAGCTGGCCTGGAACTCACTCAGTAGCCCAGGCTGGTTTTGAAAGACAGCAGTCTTCCTGCCTCAGCATCCTGAAGAATGGGATGCCAGATATGGATTAACATGTCTGGCTTCCATTGTCTTTTAGAGGAAATGGCTGCTCATGAATAGAAGGGCAGAGGTGTAGACATGGAACTACCTCTTTCAGCAGTATTCGGCCTTCCTTAACGATGTCATGGCCAGTCATTAACTGTTCTTTTGCTTTCTGCACATTTTCTTCCATAAGAGTGTCCTGAAACAAACCATGTAGAGCTATGTTAAAGACACCACAACCCTAAGTATTCAAAGCATGCAGCTTGATCACCACGTTGCTCTAACCGTTTAATGATTTTGTCTTTTCCGGAACATGGAGCAGTGACAGACATTTCTTGATCAGCCAGCTACCCTATCAATACTCCCCCTAAGTAAACTGGATGCCAAAGAAGCTTCAGGACTAGAGTGGGTATTAAAAGAACATGTTTAAATATCATCTGTTTGGGTGAAAGGAAGGAGTTGGTTATAATTAATATGTAAGGGTTATTTGCAAGAATTCAGAAGTTTTACTTTTTTCTTTGTTTAACTAAACAGTCCGGCTTTGAGGAATCCTTAGCTTTTTCTCTTAGGGCAAAATAATTGCAAGAGAAGAATAATTTAAAAGGAACACAAAGAGATAAAGGAGATGCTGAATTACCAAAGGTATCCCAGCTCCTCCCGGTTATAACATTTCCTACACACCTGTTTCTCTTCAATTATCTTCTCTAGAGAGGTCAAGGTTAGTGCAGAGAATACGACATATAATTAGCAGTGAAGAAGGAATTGGCATGCAAGAGCTGAGGTAGAGGTGATTCGAACATTGCCTAATTCTGAGTCCATAGGTGTTGGAATTTATGCTAAATTATTTCTCCTTAACATTGATCTCAGAAGGCTCCATGTCCATCAGCTATGAATTACCAGGGCCAAAAAGGGGTGTGACCTGAATATCTACCATCCATTGCTGGTACTGTGGTAAGGTTGACTCAGCTTCTGGAGGGCCCCCTGGAAACCTCACTTATCTCTATATGTCCAGGGATGTTGTTTGTTGGCCTTGGACTAACCCTGATGCCACCCTTTCTCACTTGCAATTCTCAAGAATGGTTGTAGACAGTGCTCGGAAATAAAAGTCTTCAGATAAAAAAGAAGTCTGGGATTATTCCTGTCTCATCCAGAACAGGACACCCCAAAATAAGTTAGCCCAACCCATATTTGGCCCCCAGTACAAACCCAAGGCACACTGTTTTGTATTAAACACCCCCATGTACTTGTCACACTTGCCAGCTCCCGGGACATGATCGCAAGACAGGCCTGGCCTGTGCTCTCCGTCACAGGTTGCCAGGGGGCATCTTTGGCCTGATTCTCCTTCCACTGGACTTCTCTTTGAAAGGTGTCCACAATGGTGAGGAGATGGAGATGGTAGGAAGGGAAACTGCCTAGACAGATTTCAGAACATAGAAGATTGCAGGAAAATACAAATTGGGGAGTAACAAACAGGAGTTGAGCATAAAGCTAGGCCAGGCTCTTCATAGTGAACAGCTCACCAAGTCTTCACAACAATTATGGAAAACAGAAGAATGTCCCTGTACCTTGCAGCCCTTGACTTCACTCCCAGACTCCTGACATTTTCTTCTTTGAAGATGTGTGTGAGAGTGTTTGTGTATGTGTATGTGTGTGAGTGTGTGTTTGTGTGTGTGTGAGAGTGTGTGTATGTATGTGGGTGGGTGTGTGTATGTGGAGGGGGAGAGAGTGTATGAGTGTGTATATGTATATGTGTGTTTTAGTGTATATATTTGTGTTAGTGTGTGTGTGTGTCTGTGTGTGTGTTGTATTGTATTAGCTGTGATTGTGTTTCTGTTTTCCCTTGACTGGATTATCAGCAGTGTCCTTTTGTCCTGGGCAGTAGTCCCTTTAGCTAGGCTGTTCATGTGACACCTGTTTCTAGGAGTGTGAAACTACGTTGAAGAGCAACATTTTGAGACGTGACAAAAGAAATAATCTGATTCATGACCATTGCCTGATGCTACTCTCAATCAAGTGTATGTTTCTTCCAGATGAGTCTTGGTGATTTAGAAGAGTGAAGGAGAAATGATCAGAGTATCTGAGGCATCATTGTCTCAGGATTCAGAAACCCACTATTTCCTTTTGTCCACCTTGAAGCAGAAAAAAGGATGGTTTGAGAATCTGCGATCGGCAGACCCAGATGAACATGGCAATTTGAAAAGTATACTCTTGTGCTTCCCTGAAATAACATTGTTACCTCCCATAGAACAGAAGCTGTCCAGCAGAGTCATTAAAGCCTAGAATCAGATGGTTTCTAAACAAGAAGTTCAAACAATCCAGGGACAATTTGGTGACTTGCTTTGATATTGGTTTTCAAGAGAAGTTCAACAATTAGCTGAACAACATGATTCTCAGGTGTGCCCAACCTTTTGACATGTGACAAGACATTGTCATCTACAAAGTTCACATTGGAGAACCATGTAGCCAACTTACCAAGAAAATTAATATCATACATTTACAATTTTGGTTGGACCTCATTCATTGCTATCTTTGAACTCAGGCAGCCCATGGACATCCTCTAACCTGTATAAGACCCTGAAACTTAAAAGGCTATTCTTGGACATCCTGATACTTTGTTCAATAGAGTCAACTTCATGCTAGGAAGATCCAGACATCACTCCAAGAACAGAGTCCCTGGCACTGGACTCCTGTCTCACTAATTGCAGGAAGAAGATACAGAGTGTGTGTTTGATATTGAATTATAAACAAGGTAGGAAATGCTCTTAACTGATGATTTGAGCTACTGGATCCTCTAAGATCAGGGTAAAACATTCCATTCTGCTCCTTAAAACTAAGATCAGGGTCATTCCCCATGCCTCCAGGACTGAAATGGATGTGAGAAATATGGGGGTCCATTGGGTTTTGTGTCAGTTGATCAATATTTACCTCTCCCATGTTTAATCATGAGCAAATTTATCAACAAGTATGAGAAACGGCTCAGCCATTGCACTTGCTGTTCTTACAGAAGACTTCAGCTAGGTTCCCTAGTAGCCACATGGCATCACATAACCATCTATAACTCCAGTTGTAGAGGATCTGACCCACTCTTCTGACCTCTGAGGGCACTGGTCATGCAAGCCAAACACTGATACACATAAAAATAAATAAAATTAAAAAAAAAACTTAAATGGAGTTGTGTCTCATTGTTTCTTACTTGGTACCTTTGGAAGGAGGAGACTCAAACATAAAAACTCAATGAAGTGCATGCATGAGAAAGAAACAAATAAATCAATGTCTCATCCAGTGTCCACGTGCAAGTACAGAAAAAGTTTCATTTGGAATAAACTTCACAGAGATAAGATCCTGCCAAACCGAAAAAGCTTCATTAGTAGGACTAAAGATCAAATAAAATAGCAGTTATTTTAGATTTTAAGCCAAAGAAGAATCACTAGTATTTATATCAAGACACTTATTAATCAAATGGATTTGTATGCTGTAGCCACACCAAAGCCATCTGCCCAGCTGATGGCTTTGGTCTTATATTTAGAATGATTAAAATAATGATTAAATGATTAAAATAAGAGGACTGAGACAGATTGACTCTGTAAATACATCAACCAAATGTATTCATTTGAGGGTTATAAACGGGGAATATCGAAGGGTCTTGTTTAAAAGTTGAATATGTTCCTAAGTGAGCTCATACCAAATGAAAAATGTGGGCAGGGACATTAGTGAGCTGAGACCAAAGCCTCTGGTGACAAAACAGGAAGCAGTTGCTGGATTATTTGTGTCACACTGAGCAAATATTGTGGGCCCCTGCAGTAATGATGGCAATCCCCCTTCTCTTCCTGCCTGCTTTTCTTTTCTCTCAGAACCAGTACAGTGAGGGCATGGCTTATGATAATCTCCAAAGGCCGGGACTTGGAAAATTTGCTCTCACAAGTTGAAAATCGCCATAGTTTGTTTTCGATCTCAGAGGCTTTTACATGATTAAGAAATATATTTTCAGTTACCCATTGACGAGTGTTAGGCAAAGGGGCTGCATAAGAAAGGCTGGGAAAGATAAGAGGCCAAGGAGACAGCATCTTCAGAGAACATGTGCAGGGTAAGCCCTCAACTACTAGAATGCACATTCCATTCATGCTGGCTCCTTGTGAAATAGGAAGAGTAAGACCTGGTCATTCACACTCTGTGGATCAAAATCCAGAACCAGGGTGTTTCAGTGGCATGTTGGTCCCAGCTATAGGTCTGGAGGTTAAGATAAATGTTAGACTCACACTATGAGGCTTCTGTGAAATGGGATGTCAGAGACAAAATACCATGTTCCCTTTCTCCTATGGAAGGTGAACAGGGTTTTCTTCATTTCCAAGATGTCCTGTCACCCTGGTTCCTTCATGTGTCAAAACACTGAATGTGGAGTATTCCGTCTGGTCTCAGTCCTAGGCCATCTGCTTGTCTGGGTGATGATGGCTCTGTTAGGTGCCAACATGACTGGATTAAGGAATACCTAGAAACTTGACAAACATTACTGAGTCAGTCTGTGAAGTGTTCCCAGGGAATTTTCTGATAGGACCTGTGGAGATTGCGGAGTGTGATAGGCAATCTTAGTCGTGAAGCTGATAGAGTTTGGGGACAAACCTTAGGGCAAGCTTGTGAGAGTGTTTCTAGAAAAGTTTAACTAAGGATCAATGTCCCCACCCCATCCCTGAATATAGATGGTACCACCCCAAGAGCTAGGATCTGGCACTAAACCAAACTGAGAAAGAGGGCTGAGTACCAACGCACATTTCTCAACGCTTTGCGGCCATGGCTGCACGATGTGACCAGAAACATCAAACACTAACCATGCCTTCCCCAGCATGATGAACTGTATCCTTAAATCAAGACTTGAAATAAACCCTTTCTTCTTTAAATTGCTTTTGTCACATTTTTTCATGGAATAACAAAATAAATAACTCAGAAGTATGAGTGGGTACCATCCTCATGGCTAGGATAGAGTAAGTGAACACAGAAGGCAAACTATGCTTTAAAAAACTACAAAATACTCATGCCCTGCCCCTGTGCTAGACATAATGAAAACACTGAGAGTTCAAGTTCGCACTACATGACTAGGAGTGGATTCCACTTGACTGCGGCTTTTCATGTGTCTGTGTCTGTCTCTTCTTCATTTCCTTACCACCGCTAGTCAGGTTGCCAGGGTTCCAGATCATCAGCGTGCAGTAGAGTGAGGCTGGAGTAACAAAGAGCAGCCACAAGAGCTGCCGGTCCCATTAGTCTAGCCCCATCAGAGGCTTTGTGGAAGGGGCAACTGCAAGCTCACTGTTAGAAACCCTAGAAAATCCTTCTCTCAAAATAAATAAACACTGTGTGTGCATGTGTGTGTGCGTGATTTATTTGAGACAGGGTCTCGTGTAGCTCAAGCTGACTCTAACTTGTCATACAATGTGGCTGAAGATGAGCTTGAACTGCTGATCCCACTGCCTCTATTTCCCAAGTGTTGAGATTGCCGGTGTTTGCTGCCATCCCTGGCTTATATAGCACAAGACACAAAACCCAGGGCTTTATACATGTCAGGCAAGCACTATAACCATGGAGCTACCCCTGCCAGCAAAATCCTTTTTCTGGGGTATCAGTGAAGTTTCTTTTTAAAAATAAGCATCCTGTCTTAGGGTCTGGGAGTTTTGAATGATCTGATCTTCCTCTGTGTGCTTTCTTCAAATATCCTCCACCCACAGTTGAGTAAATGTTGTCTGAATCATAGGTTCCTGCAAAACCATAGCCTGAGTATTTACAGATTCAAGTTCAGAGGCTTCAGAGTGGGTTGCTGGCATGGGAAACTGGGTGACAAAGTGGTATTAGGAGCCTCTGTTGTGGGATTCCTCTGCTAGACTTGGCTCACACAAAGGCAATAACGAAGGCTGGAGAGAAGCAGATGCAAAGATCTGAGCAGTAGACAGAAGGAGTATACAGATCTATGCCTCTCACCTGCCACCCTTTGCCTTACAGACTGCACATAGGATAAGAGGGGAGGGGGAGGGAGAGAGAGGGAGAGAGAGACAGGGAGAAAGAGAGAGAGACAGAGAGACAAAGAGACAGGGAGAAAGAGAGAGACAGAGAGAGAGAGAGAGAGACAGAGAGGACAATAAGAAAAGAGACCCCGAGACTGAAAGAAAAAGAGACCAAGAGTTGAGAAGAGGAAACTTATGAGTAAAAAAATAAAGAGCAGAAATTGAATAGAGACAGAGATACAGGAAAGAGATGGAAAAGGGGAAATAACAGACTTGGGGGATAGAAGAGACAAGAGAAAATTTTGAAAAGCAGAGTGGAAGTATGGAAAGACAGAAGAGGGCTGAAGAAACAGGAGAAATACACAAAGATCACACAGAGGCACAGAGATGTCAGAGAGCTAGGAACACAATAATAAACACTGAGAGGTCTAGAACACAGAAGTGGGCAGAGCAACGAAAGACAAAAGAGGTACAAAATGTGCGAGGCAACCCCAGAAAAACCAGGAGGTGATTTTGCCTTGCTTTGCTTTGGTTTTCACTTCTTAGCAGGCTGTCCCACCCTTTAACACCTTTCCCTGAACTCTTTGAGGAGGGAGACTCCATGGCCATGGCCATGATTTCAAAGTGGGACTATGTAACCCTTAATGTTTCTCCAAGTAAAGTACAGGAACCTAGAGATAGATAATGCATGTAAACACAGCAGCCCCGGAACCTTTCCTCCTGAGAGGACCACCCACCCAAAGGGGTTCTCTCCATGTTGAACCTCAACCACAGGCCGGCCTGGTCTCTAGTGCCCCTATCTTCTTTTTTCCCCTCTCCTTTGGTACAAGAACCTTCTAGAACAAACCCACATCTCTCTAGGCCAGATTTACCATCTGAGTAAACTGCTTTACATTTATATCTGACTCTGAGGATACTGGTTTTGTTCTGGTTTAGCAGTTCATAAGAAATCTACAGCCTCTGTTAATCAAATAGATCACGGGGAAGTGATTTTAAATGGTTTGTTTGTCATGTGTGAACATGGAACCTTAAAACACATAATATGGTCTCTACTCCTTTGTGCTTTTGACCTATGAGTTATCTTGTTGAAATCCATTAGCAGAGATGTAACCAAGGAAACATTGAAATTAGAGTTGATTGAGTCCACAAAAGGTAAGCCGTCTAACTGCATGACAGATGTTTCAATGAAAATCAGTGAACAGCATGCCTAATGTGATGGTACCTTTTATAAGACCTGCCTAAATCTCTTTATGTTGCTAGGAGAGGGAGAGATGTTACATGCAAAGAAAAAACGAGGTCATACAGGATTATAGGTTCAGATCAGCACAAGACTCTGATGCTGGAATTTTGCCGAGAGACATACACGAATGCTCTGTGCTAAGCGTACTTACCTCAGTGCCAGATTTTGCCAGCAAATGATCAAAGAAGGCATCCAGCTCTGTCTCTCTTATGTAACCTTTTTCTAATGCAAGAAAATAAACATAAATAATAGTCACTAATATAGAATAAATGTGACAGCATTTGTCTAAAAGAACTTTATAGGTGTGAGGCTTGAAGAAGCATCACATAGAGCCCAGGCTACCCTCAAACTTGCTATGTAGCTGAGGAAGACTTTGAACTCTTGATCCTCCTGCCTCTACTTTCCAATTGCTAGGATCACAGGCATGTGCCACCATACCTTGCTCTTTAGATTTGGGTTTGGTCTCAGTTTTATATTTCCTATTTTCCTTTTTAAAATGTTTGTATTTTATTTTAATTATGTGAATGTGAATATGTCTAGGGGGTGGGGTGGGGTGCAAGTCAGTGTAGGTGCCCTTAGAGACCAGAGGTTAGCATCAGATTTCCTGGAGTTGAGTTCAAGTGGTTGGGACCAAACCCAACTCTTCTGCAAGAGCAGTATACAATGTTAGTGGCTGAGCCATCTCTGTAAGCCCCACACTTTTGTTGTTGTGGTGGTGGTTGTTACTTCAGTACCTGTCTACCAATATCTTGAGAGGGATTTACCCCTCTAAATCCTAGCTTTTGTATGTAAACATGCCTTTCAGGCAGTGTGTGTGTGTGTGTGTGTGTGTGTGTGTGTGTGTCTAATTACCAATGGACAAGGCCAAATGGCAAACAGATCTGTTTTATTTTCAAGAACGTGTTTTGAAGTAGAGGGATGTAAATCTGCTCGTTGCTAAAATTCATCCTCCTTTGTAGAGAATGGAGACTGGGTAATGTGACAGTCACTAATGAAAAACTGTCACATTTATAAAGCACCACCGATTGCTGAGTTTCAGTCCAACAGCCTGGAATATATACGCGATGATGTTTGTTAATATATTAACTGCACGTCACTCACACAGCCACAGGAAAGTCCTTAGTCCACTCAGAATTTTTCAGAAGCTTTCTTGATATGTAAAACCAGCGTATGCTGAGTGTACTCTATCAAGCACGCAGTAGTCAACTTTTCCTATAGGGAAAGACGCTTAGAAGAAATTCCAATTCCCTCTGTGTCTATGCTAGGCGCTCAAATGACCAAAGGTACTCACTCACCTTCCTTGTCGAAGCCTTGCCAGATCTGCCAGAAGCAGGCAGCATCCAGACGAGTTTGTCCGCGTGCGTTGTCCATGGTGCTGATGGGGGTAAAATCGCCTAGCAATATTTCCCGACCCGTCGGTCCACTTCCCTCCCCCTCTAGCTAGGTACCAGTGGGCAAGGCGTCCGGGCTCCTTGGTGTCGCTGAGCAGTTCGCAGCCTAGATGTCAGGCTCTAAGAGGCAACCCGCCGGCGTCCTCCTGCCCCGCCCCGCACGCCTGGCAGATCTCAGCGGGGCTCCTGCCAGTTGGCTGTAGGGGGAGGGGATGGGGTGAGGAGGGTGTGGGAGATCAGACGGAAAGAAACTGGGAACTGTCTCTTCTGTCCACAGCTCACTGCCTTTCCGTTTAAGTTGTTTGTCAAACTCACGAAAACATTCCCTTCAGTTTGACTCAACTTTCAAGCTAATGTCTCAAGGGGTTTTCTGTAAAGGGCTGTCCATGTTTAGGGTTGAAAGAAGTGTCAGCGCTGGCATCTTATGGATCGGATGAGGCGGAGACATACTGTGGTGGGGAGGGAGGGAAGAAGAAGAGAAATGAAGGTGTTCAGAAGTGGCCTCTCAGAGCAGAGTGAGGCATCAGAAAACACACACACATCGCTGTACTGTAGTGTACTGTAGGGACTTGCTACTGCAGAACACTCCAGTCACTGTGGCTTGAAGTGGCGCCATTAAGATACTAAAGGGAGACATGCCACACACCTGTAGCCCCTGCACTACAGATTCTGAACCAGGACTGCTGTGATACACAGAGAGTTCCAGGGCAGCCTGAGCTACAAAGTGAGATCTTCTCTCCAAAACAAAACACAACACGCACAAAGAGAAGCAAAAAGGGGAAACAAAACACCTAGCCACACTGTATCAAATAAAGGGTCTACCCAACACATGCTACCAATCGTAAGAGTTTTCAGATGTTTGTAATTGACTCCTTTGAGCCACTTTCAGACAAAATGCCAGTCGCCATTTAAAGGAACACATTTTCTAATGATTAAAACTATTGACCAGTTGATTTCTGAGAGAATAAAGAGACTACTCTGGTGACTTTGGACTTAAAACATCTTATTAGGGAATCAGTAGAAGGAGTTTGGGAGTTAGGCAAAAATTGAGCTAGATGTGGTGACTCCCACTCGCAACTTCCAATATTCAAGAGGCTGAGGAGTGCTATGAGTTCGAGGCTAGCCCGCACTGCCATGTGAAACTCAACAAAGAGATGGGGAGAATGAAAAAAAGGTAAGAGTTGGACCAGGAATACCCATTCCTTGTGGCCTGATGTTAGCATTCAATTTTTTCTTAAAGAGCACACAGATGTAAGCTATTTAAACCACAGTAATGAAGAACATGAGACTCAATAGTTCTAGCACAGGATCCTGGCTGAACCAAGTGGTAGCTCTCTGATGAACCACCATTTCTACCTCTCTAAGCCTCAGCTTTCATATTTAAAATGAAGAGTATGGTATCTGCCTTGGAGGACTGCTGAGAGGATCAGAGAAACACTTGGAAGTGCCCAGTGAATCACAGCTGCCTTTGTGTTGTGCCCCATGACAGAAGGACTGTGTCCTTTAAAAAGGATTTATAAAAAATAAGAAACATTTGAAAAATTTATAGCCAAGAGCAGCCTAGTGTGACATGATGTTAAGTGTGGTGTTTAAAATTTTAAATAAATATGAATTGTATATGATAATATTTATAATAGTTTAGAAGAAAATAAACTCTGGGTACCAAATGCGGCTTTGCAACTGACTAGCTCTGTGATGCTAGACAAGTTATTTAAAAAGCAGTTTGGTTGGTTGGTTTTTGTTTTGTTGGTTTCTAGCTGTATGAGACTAATAGCATTTGCCTTGTGGTTTTTTACACATGATGCTATAAACTCTTAGCATAATATATAGTAAACAGTACAAATTATATACTAAAATGATTGATCTTCCATGGAAATTTATTGGTGAAATAACCTTTTTTTGTAATTAGATAGGAATTTATTAATTAATAAACTCATATGTAATTTTTAAAACCACTGAAACTGTGATGCCCTGTAGAAACAAAATCTATAGCCTGACGTAGAGCTTTTATAGTTTTAAAATATTTTAAACTATACCATAATTTTAAAATTGTACTTAACAAAATGCTTAGAGCACTCTAAGGGAGAGAAATTCATACACACAAAATTGCACAGCTATGAAGACCACTTATATACTTAACACTTTTAGCATATATTACCAACATAAATATGCTTTAAGTCTACCACACTGTATATTTTCTTTATAGCTTAATATGACCATCAAATGTCACCTCCTTCATTTTTTTTATTTATTTTTTGATACTTTATTTACATTTCCAATGTTTCGCCCCTTTCTAGGTGTCCTCTTTGGAAACCACCTATCCCCTCCCCCTCCTCCACCTCTATGAGGGTATTCCACCTCCCACCCACTCCCGTATTGTATTCCCACCTTGACATTCCCCTTTACTGGGGTCTCTCCTCCCCCTGATGGCCAACAAGGCCCTCCTCTGCCACATATGTGGTCCGAACCATGGGTCCCTCGATGTGTATTCTTTGGTTGGTGGTCCAGCCTCCAGGAGGACCAGGGGGATCAGGCCACAAGTAAAAGATCTGTATGACAAGAACTTCAAGTCTCTGAAGAAAGAAATCGAAGAAGACCTCAGAAGATGGAAAGCTCTCCCGTGCTCATGGATTAATATAGTAAAAATGGCCATCCTGCCAAAAGCAATCTACAGATTCAATGCAATCCCCATCAAAATTCTAACTCAATTCTTCATAGACTTAGAAAGAGCGATTCTCAAATTCATTTGGAACAACAAAAAACTCAGGATAGCAAAAGCTATTCTCAACAACAAAGAACTTGTGGGGGAATCAGCATTCCTGACCTCAAGCTGTACTACAGAGCAGTAGTGATAAAAACTGCATGGTATTGGTACAGCGACAGGCAGGTAGATCAATGGAATAGAATTGAAGTCCCAGAAATGGACCCCCACACACCTACGGTCACTTGATCTTTGACAAAGGAGCTAAAACCATCCAGTGGAAAAAAGACAGCATTTTCAACAAATGGTGCT
>CM052714.1:35260376-35345829 GCA_028551405.1 Uromys caudimaculatus | reverse complement strand
AAAGGACACTATCAATAGGACAAAACGGCAACCAACAGATTGGGAAAAGATCTTTGCCAATCCTATGTCCGATAGAGGGCTAATATCCAACATACACAAAGAACTCAAGAAGTTAGACTCCAGAAAACCAAATAACCCCATCAAAAAATGTGGAACAGAGCTAAACAGAGAATTCTCAACTGAGGAAATTCGCAGGGCTGAGAAGCACCTAAAGAAATACTCAACATCCTTAGTCATCAGGGAAATGCAAATCAAAACAAGTCTGAGATTCCACCTCACACCAGTCAGAATGGCTAAGATCAAAAATTCAGGGGACAGCAGATGCTGGCGAGGATGTGGAGAAAGAGAAAATAACCTTTAGAAGTTTTGAGGAGTATTGTTTAGGTTAAGGGATGAAAACTATAACCATCACTCAAGGAAAAAGTGCTGGATTCACAAGTTGGAGGTGCTTAGAGGCAGGAAAAAGGAAAGGGCTCAGAATTCATAGGGATCATCTGTGGCCATTATGTGGTTTCAGACCCTGGGACAAGGGACTTTGGTACATATTTTACATTCCAAAACCGACCTGGCCTCTCTGGTTCTCCCAACATCCTTCAGTCCCTACCTGGCATACCCTGCCCCCAACCCTGAACTTTCCAGCCTAGCAGCTGGGCTGCCCTTCCCCCAGAGGCTCCTTTTTATATATGAGCGCTCTCTCTCTCTCTCTCTCTCTCTCTCTCTCTCTCTCTCTCTCTCTCTCTTTCTTCCTCCCCTCCCACTCTCCCTCTCCCTCCTTCTCCATCTCTCTCCCTCTCTCTTCCTCTTCCTCTCTCTTCTTCTCTTACCTCTGCATACACAAGCCCTTCCCCTCCCCCCAAGACGACTTCCCTGACCTCCTTCCTTGGGGCCAGTGAACTCATCCACTCAAGAGAAGCTTCCCAATAACTCTACCTTTAATATATTCTAATCTGGCTTGAATTGACTCATTTCACCAGAGGAGAAATAACCTATCAGCCATGGGAAATTATGGGACACAATTCCAAACATCACTAAGAAACATTAACCTGTGTGAAGTCAACAGGTTGATGACTGGTCTGATCTAGCTTTCTGATCAGTAATGGAAAAAAGAAGACCAAATCAGAGGTGAGCTAAAGCAGGACAGGTACTGAAGGGGTGTATACTCATAATGGAATAAACAAAAAATCGATGCTACAGAGCATGTCTCAGGAGCCAGGCATGATGACACACTTCTGTGATTCCAGGATTTAGGAGACTGGGGAAGGAGGATTATAGTTTCCAGACCAGCCTGAGCTATACAGAGACCATATTTCAAAACAAACAAACAAACAACAACAACAAAAACACATACAACCTCAAAATATAAAATGCAATTTGCAAAAGTGTACATACAGTTGGATCTGATACTGTGAGACAACAGAAGCATCTTTCTACAAAGCAAGATTAGAAGATAAACAGTAACGAAAGAGAAAGCAAGTAAGGGGCTGCTGAAGACTGGAAAGCACAGAAGCAGCAAGTTCAAGTGGCAGCTGCCAGCTGGAGCTTCTGGGTAGCCCCCATTTCCACCCAGCAAGCTACTTTTTAAACTACGTTATTACATGTTATTTATGCCCCCCGGGTGTGGGTGTGGGTGCGTGTGCGCACACATGAGCAGGTGTATGTGCCACAGTGAACAAAGAGTAGTCTGTTCTCTCCTTCCACCATGTGGGTCCTAGGGATTGAACTTTTGCAAACTCAGGTCGCTGGGCTGGCAGCCAGTGCCTTTTCTCAATGAGCCATCTTGCCAGCCCCAGTGAGATATTCTATCATGGCATTAGGTCGGTTCTGTTTGAGTATCCACCCCTCCTTGCGTAGAGTTCTTTTCTGAGAACATCATCCAAATTCTGGGCAGAGGAAAGAACAATTACAGGAAAGTTGAAACATACTGAAGCAGTGGAGGCACAGCTGCTTGGTAAGGTTTCCCTGGCTTATCATCCAATCAGAGACCTTATAGTAAAGCAAAAGCTCAAGAGCAGCAGCGTTTCTTCTAGGCTCTGCCCCACAGTTGCCTGGCAACAGCCAGGTACGCCTAACACAGTATAAAAGGCTGGTCCCTCAGGGGAAAGAGAGCCTCTGCTTTGGCCTGCAGAGACCCCCTTCCACCTCACCATACTGGGCCTCTACCAAACATATCCTGGCTCTTTCTTTTTTTTTTTTTTTATAAAACTCAACAGCAGGAATCAGCTGAAGAAGCATTTGCTCCTTGACTGGCTCATCTCCTTCCACAGAGACTCCAGATGAGATGGTCTGGAGGTTAAACTCTAAGTGGCATTTTAAAATCTCTGCTGGAGATTGTACTGCAACCACTGACCACACTTTTATCGCTAGTTTTCTACATTTTGGTCGTTTTGTTATTGTTATTTTGATAAGGTTTTTCGGAAGAACAGTCTGAAAAGAAAGCAAATGTCTATGTCTAAGCAAGTAATTTTTTTTTTTTGTAGTACCTCAATATTGAAAACAAAGAAAAATAAGAGTGTATGCTTTAAATCATTCTGGTCAACTTTGCTTTAACAATCGATGGTTGAAACTGAGGCCTAAAATGAAGCCTTTTTCTCTTTTCCCTAGCTGATAAGGGTTTTTTTTCCCTCCTGTAGTCATTTCCTGCTTTCCTCATTAGCATAGCTAATTAATGGTTAGCTGTACAAGAATCGGCAGTAGTCTGTAATTTGAAGTATTGTTAATTAAACTTGATGCATGCGTTCAATTCTAAGTTGAAATATCTACACCATTTTATAAACTCAATGATCTTTTGAACTAGAAACACAAACTGCTTTCTCTGGCATCATTTCCTGGTCATTATTGAATGCTCACACTCAGTAGATACCTCACTGGGATGCACAGTCAACTTAGAACTCAAAGAAGCCATCTTTACTGAGGGGTAAAGGAAGTAGATACAAAATGGGGCAGTGTTTACCATAAGAAAAATTTAAATCACTGGATATAGAGCTAATATTTGTTAATATTTCTGTGTTTGTTTCCTTTCCAATCATACAACTAGTACACATTCTTTAGATAATAGAGTACAGAAACAACAAAAATGAGGAAAATCTTCCTCATAATTTCAACTCCCAGAGATAGCCAACAATAATAACATATTTATATACACACTCTGGCCTTTTTTATATGCACAAAAATTGGGTTGTTCTGCTGTCGTTGACTTGAATGTCATGAGTCATGTCATTAAATACTCTCCTAGGGTGTCATCTCAGTGGTGACATTATTATTTATATAAAGTCCTGTTTTGTCACCCAGATTTCACTATCAGCAAAATGTTTGTTTACTCATAGTTATTTCCTCGTTATATAGTTGCAAACAAGTGCTGGACAGAACAACATATAACATTTGACGTCTTTAACATGTATGGTTGAGAATGAATTCTCATCTTGACTCTGTGAAGCTCTACTCCCAGGAAAGCAGAAAGCAGAACCTGTCCCACTGTGCTGGCAGTGAGCACAAAGCCTCTGTGACATTCATTCCAAAGAAGTGATTTCGAAGAAGTTTAAAATAAAGCAGCTTATTTTATGTTGATTGTTTAAAGTTTGGATTTGAAAGAGCTGGGCTAACTGTCAAGTTTGTGACATGCATGTGTCTCTCTAAAATCCCTCATGCAGTTTCACTGCTCAGTTACTTTTCTTATATTGTTGTAATGGGATTTATTTTCCCTTAGTGAGTTCCATATTACTAAGTCCTAGGAGGAGACAGATAACACAGGCTAACGCTCAACACCTAAGCTTCAGGCCAATCAGCATGAGTAGAAACTGGAAATGTTTTCCAGCTACTTATGTAGTACCCTATTAAAAATGTAGTAAGACAGAAGCGGTATAAGAGGCTGGAGAGAGAACTCCGTGGGTGAGTGAGTACTTGTTGCACTAGCATGAGGAACTGAGTTCAAATCCCAGAAAACACATAAAGCAGGGTACAATAACATGTAGACATAGCCCCAGTGTTCACACAGGGACACGGCAGATGGATACAGGAGAGTCCCCAGAAATTTAAGGGCCAGCCAGCCATATGCAGTGGTGACCAAGAGGCTGTCTCAGAAAAGGTGACAAGTGAGGACTGACAGACAGCCGAGGATGTCCTCTGACTTCCACGTTTGCTGCACCATGCATGTACCCATATTTACACACACACACACACACACACACACACACACACACACACACACACGTTAATTTATTTAATTTTACAAAATTGTTATAGCCCTTAAATTCTTTTCTTCACTTTCTCCTTTCTGGTTCTATGTATGTAATGGAATTACACAGATATTTGGTAAGACTATGATCATGTCTGACGCACAGTTTTTCCTACATCATTAGAAGCTAAAGTTAAATCTAGGTGAGTATTTGGGACAGAACTCAATCATCTCCTTCCCACACTGACCTTAAATTTTGTACACAAAACATTGCTGTTTCAGGAAGCATTTTTTTCCTTAACCTGATTATATGAGTATTTGACTCACTGATTTGCAAATTACTTTCCTTTCAATATACTTATTTAAAAACTATAAATTTTCTCCAACTATTGCTTTAGATACAGTCCACGAGTTTTATTTAATTACACTTTTTTCTAATCACTTTCTGATGTCCTTTGATCTATAAGCTATGTGTGTATGTATGTATGTATGTATGTTCTTTAAATAACTTAATTGTGGTTTATTTTTAGCCTAATTCCATTGCAGATGGAGAATGTGATCTGTGAGAATCACCGCAACAAATATGTTGAGGTTTACTGAATGGTTCTTTATAAAGTAAATTTTCATAAATATTTCACTTGGGCTTAAAATGGAATTTATCAGTTTCAGATACAGTAATTATATTATTCAATGCTCTATGTGTTTTTGCTTGTTGGTTTTGAAACAAAAAGCTCATTGTATAACCTAAGCAAGCCTCAAATTAACAGTCCCCCTGTTTCAGCCTCTATACAGCTAAGAGTACAGACATGGGCCCCCACACCCACTGGAATCAGGATTTTTAAAGGTTGCTTACAGGTTTCTAATGTTCCATAAGATTTGGGTGACACTGATTATCTAGAGGACATGAGGAGAATAAGACACAGGCCAGTGCTCTGTGTCCTCTCTTCCCAACTATGGAAGAATGGGCAGAAGAGTATACCTCCTATGATTTTCCTCTAATTGTCCATGAATAGCACTTGGCTGTTACAGGCATGTGGCAAACAAGGAGAGCAACAAGGAGGCATTAAGAATTGCATCTTCTGAAGAATCACATGGAACAGACTACAAGTTTCTCAAGTCCTCAAACTGGGAGACAAAGACCTGCAGTGTCTCTGGGCTTGTTTTCCCCAAGTTCCTGCCTCCTTCAAACTGGGAGTCTGCTGAGCTCAGAGCCAAGTCTGGACTGTAGTGCCTGGAAATGTTGGAAATGCCAGCCCAAGCTTATGCTCTGGTGGCTGCACTATTCCATTTGGGGACAAGAAAGGGGCTTTGAGTACAGGGAGGGGTATATGTTGAGAAAATCTAGATTCAGCTTTATGTCACAGTAGAAGCCCGAGTTCGAGTTCGTACTTGGAACAGAGGAGGGGGAACTTCTGACCAGAGGAACTGGAGTTTTCCCAGGAAGAATACATTAGAGTGACATGTGAGGAACCTCTTGTTAGAAAAGTAAATCTTTTTCTACAAATCCACTCAGACTTCCACTGGAGTCAGGCTTAGGAATCCCACAAACAAAACAATCTAGAATTCCTTCATTACCTTGTATCCCCGATCCTACACTAAGTAGAACACACCTTGTTGGGCTACTTTGCAGGAAGATCCGATATGTCAGTATTTACACAGAGAGATTTCAAGTTGTTATTCTGATGTCCTCTGGTGCGATATTTCCTTTGGGGAGAAAAGGCAAACCTGGATGCTATACTAGATCTAAATAGAAGAGCAGAGTGGCCCATAGGTGGCCCCTTATTCTAAGCATGAATTTATCTTATGTCAAAACCTTAAGTTGTTGGGGTTGACTAAAATCACACAGATGGACAAAAGGAGACAGAACACAGACTAGAAATGGCACGTGATGCTAGGAAGAGGGCGTGCTTCCGGCTGCTCCTGGGAGGGATCCATTAAACAGCACCCTTGTCATTCCCTGGTTGAGAAATAAGTCACAGAGCCAGACAGGTGAAGATCCAAACAGCAGCCTCCTGGCTGATATTTGGTTCTGGGTGTGGCACAGGCACTGAGCCATCAGGGAGGATACCAGCTTCGAGAGCAGGGCGAGGTACCTGCTACATCAAGTTCTCCTACATTTTCCAACTATATTATCAGAAAGTCCAAAGTCCTGAGAGATAGGCTGAGTTTTATGTGGTAATGAAGGAGAGGGCACGGGTTGGTTTTGTAAAACAATACATAATTCTTGAGATTTGCCTCATATGGTGAGATTGTTCTGGATGTGTGATGATCTGAATTCACTCTAGGGAAGGCAGAAGAAGCACATTAAGTCCAATGCTCCTGCAGGAGACATAGGTTAGAACTGTGTCAGTCATCATAGAATGGTGGCCTGAGATGAGAACTTGGATGACAACTTCTTCCCAAGATGGAGTCCACAGAATCCACAGGTGACTGTGACCACACAGGATGAAGTATAGAAGAAGGAAGAGGGAAGGATTGTCTTAGTCTCTTATTCTCTGTATGTTGACCAGTTAGTGGGTCAGGACAGTGCAGCGGCACACATGAACTCAGAGTAGTAGGGACTACACACACACACACACACACACACACACACACACACACACACACACACACATACACATGAGCTCAAACCAACTCAACAGTGCCAGCATCAGGGAGGGACTCATGAAGACCCACCCCCATCTGAAGCTACTGAGAGCTGATGGCTGCTGGGGGAGGGAGAAGCAGTTTCTTCAGGGATGTGGGCCCTGGGAGGCTATCCAGGTCCAGCAGATGGTCCTACATCCATGCACACAAAGGCAGCAGTGAGTGGACTTAGTGGGTATTTTTAAAAAAGAGCACATCAAGTGAGGAAGGAAACATTGTGGTGGGGAATGGGAGCGGATTGAAGAGGGGAACTGAAGATGGATTTGATCAAAATACATTTTATACATGCATACATAATAAACAAAGTATTATATATGTATGTATGTATGTATGTATGTATGTATGTATGTATCCCATCTACAAAAAGAGCACGCACAGATTTTGACAATGTTACTCCTGATAAGAAGTGGAAAAAGCAAAGGAACAGGAAAAAAAAGACAAAAGAAAAAGAAAGCACAATGTATTTATATAATGGAATAGAATTCAACTATTAAAAAAGAAAGAAAAACTGATGTGTACTACATATGAGAGACACTTAAAACCTTGGTGAAAGCAGGCGGAATCAAAAGAGGATACATTGTTTCACTGCACTTGGGAAAACCATGGGAGAGTTGCGAAGCTGAGGAGCAGGTCAGTGGCTGCCTAGTGGGGGGGGGGGGGGGGGAATGGAGAAGGCAGCAACAGAGCCAAGGGAGAGAAGAATTCCTTTAAGGATGATGCAAATATTTTAAAATTCATTGTGGTGATAGAAGCACAGATCTGTGACTATAATAAAAGCCATTGGATCACATGTTTTAAGTATCTGACAGGGATGAGTGTGTGAATTATGTCTTGAGAAAATTGCTTTTCAAATGTAAGGATGTCATACTCTGGGTATAGCATAAAGAAAAATAACTCATAATAATGCAAAGTAAAAGTAGCAATATGAGTAATGCATTAGAAGATAAGACAGTAAGGCACGGAGTCCACCCATATAGACTCCTGGGACATGTGACAGTTACAGAACAGAGTGACCATGTGTTAGATTGGTGACTCAAATCCCATGATCAGTATTGCCATCAGTGAGGTAATTGTCACACATCTTAGGTTCCCCTGGAGCAGACAAAGATTAGTCTGGAGAGGTAAGTGGCTTTGCCCTGCTCTGCCTCCCTAAGAGCCAATCTATCTGATACAGCTTTGTGGGGTGACCCCCTGAGCCCTCCTGTAGTCCTTATGCACTACGGAAACATTAACCTGGCTGAGACCAAGTGGGGCCATCCTACTCAGTCAGTGTTGCTTTCAAAACTCCCTAGATTTGGGGCACTTTTTGTGAATTAATTTTCTAATTTTACAATTACCTTAAGAGACAGAAACTCACTATTTCCAGCCTCTAGATGAAGAAACTCATGTGTGTTAGACTGACTTTTGTTCCGACAGTAAATATCTGCGGCAGACTATTCCATGAAGAAAAGAGATCTATTTAACTCACCTTTGGGAAGTTGGAAGCTCAGATATCATGAGTTCCCTTCGCATCATGGAGACAGCCCCTGCACATCTCTATAACAGTCATCTCTCTCCTTCTTATGACGCCACCAAGACTCAATCATGGGGCTCTACCCCAGTGACTTTATTTGATTTAATTATTTCCCAGTGGCTCCACTTCTAAGCACAATAGTTGGATTAAGTTTCTACTTTCTTGATGTCATTAAGATGTTAGACATTACGTTTCTTTTTTTTTTAGACATTACGTTTCTAAGCCTCTGCATAAGTTCTGGGACAATTATATGCAAACCACAGCAGGCTCTGTCAGTGAGAGTGATTAGCTTAATTCCAGCAGCCAATGTTGTAAGAATCTTACTTTCCTCCTGGCATCACCCTTGCCCATCAGTGGCAGTCTGTGGCCCCTGTCCAACAGCCCTGTATTACGGCCTTGTCCCCAGTTTGCATTCCACTTCTCCCAGTCTTTGTGCCCTGGACTTTACACCACACATCCCATCCCACCACAGCTACCCCATCAGCAAGGAGAAGAGGCAATACCCAGTGACCCAAACAAGCAATGACCAGTCACTGCATTGCCAGATTCCGGAGCCAGGAGTACTGGCCATATCGAAGGCAGGTGGCAAAGCTGCTGGACACACAAAATTGGATGCCTAGCTTCAGAGTAGAAAAGCTGACTTATCTCCAGGTTCCACAAACCAGCTGGCAATCCCTGTGCCAGCCAAGGGACTGGTGCTATGGTTTCCACAGAGCTCTGCAGACATGGCACCCCAGCCCCCCAACCTTTCTCTTTCTAGCTGCTTAACTCTTAACCATCACCCACTCTGCATCTGGAAAGACAGGAAGTGTTTATTACATGGAAGTCACTTTTGTGATTTTAACAGGAGGTTTTCTCTAGGTCTGTAAAATGTACCTTAGGGAACAATCTACACTTAACAGCTTTGGCATCCCCACAGCTCCCCAGACATCACCACAAAAGCTGACTCCCAGTCCTGGAAAGTAGGGCTCCTCCTCAACTGAAACGTGACTGCATTCTCAAGGTAAGAGGTGTGAGTTAATCCTTGTCTCTTCCCTGCAAGTGACTGACAAAGCTGCTGTGGTCCCTGCTTTACTGGCAGCTGGGTCACCAGGGCCTCTTCTAGTTAAAACCGCTTTTTCCTCTTCCTAGTGTGATCTTGCTTCAGTGAGATGAAGGCAAGGCACAGGGCTCGGCTTACTCAGTGTGGTTAGAGAGGGATACAGGCAGGAGACAAGGCACCTTTATATTCAAGTGTGAAAGCATCTGAGGATTCATACCCAAGCATTTCTCTTGACTTCTACCTGCTTCATTTACAACCTTCCACAGATGAACTGGGAAGGCCACCATATTTACACATGAATGGTTTGGGGAGTTGACCACCTGGGCTTTATGAGCCTGGGTAAGTGGTTCAACTTCTCTGAGTCCTGTATTTGTTATTTTTAAATGGGGATGAGAATTCCACCTACACCGAAGGCTTGCTCTGGGGCTTAGAGAAGGCAGGAGGCATGTAGAGTGCCTGGCAGAGCCAAAGTCTGGCTATCACTACCATCGCCATCTTTTTGGGACTTTCAGAAAGCTCCTACCACTGTTTTCCTTCTTCATGAGAAGGTTTTGGACAACAGTGCTTTGGGAAATTTCAGAAATGTTTTTTCTTTACGTTCTAAGCCCATCATATTAGCACACACCACAGAAAGTAGAGCTAAACTGAAGAAGATGGGCCGATAAAGGACAGACTAGGAAGCTACTGTGGCCACAAGAGACAATAAATAAATAAGTAAATTAAAAAGATGGAGCAGAGAGTGAAGATCCATCAAGAAAGTGAAGTCTCCTCAACCAACTTGAGCATTGGAGTGTCGGCTCTTGTGAGAGGCTCTGCAGTTAGACAAGCCAACCGTGGTGTTGAGTCTCTGGTCCCTCAGAGACAGGGTGACTCTGATGCTAATGTTTAGCATGTAGCAGTCACTCAGTGCTTGTCATTTTCTATTGACAAGGTCACAACACAGCTCTTGTAAAGTTCTCCCCTTAGGAGGCTTCAGGGGCACCAGTTGTCCCCTAAGTGTACTCTCCTTCTTGCCAGGAAGTGCCAGCAGGGGAGTGCCGGGAGCTGTAGAGAAGGGGAGGGAAGACCCTCTGACCCTGAAAGGAAGAGATTGGCACTTCCTGGGAAGGGCTTCAAGGTTTGACTTGGGAGATCCAGTCTCTGTGACACCTGCCCAGTAAGAGTCAGCTACACACTGGAAATCTGTCCTGCGCCCATAGCAACCAATTCAAAGTCACGTTGTTAAAGTTGCCACAGGCTGTATTCTCCAGAAAGCCGATGGAGTCTGAGCTTCTGGAGTCCCACTCAGGCCAACTCTGTGGAAAAGAATGAGTCACGTGAGCAGACAGCGCAATGAGGGGTGCTGTCCGGCTGGAAGCCACAGCCCCCTGAAGTCGCACTCAGATGGACAGACCCTTCGACAGTCGTGTTGTGGAGGGGTTGGACTTTCACATGTCTGTTTTACTCAGTCATTTGAGGTGCCACCAAGAAAAGGAATGTAGCTTTAAGCAAGCCCTTTAGGGAGCTGACACTCTGCCAGTGAACTGTGAAGCAGTGGGAGAGGCAAGACAGGGCGTTAAAGGGTCCAAGGGGCAGTCTGAGGCAGGAGCATGAGTGCTGGCTCAGCCTTCCTCCCTGGTCCCCCAACAGTTAGAATCCCAACATCAAGGTGTGTTTTTCTAGAAATCTCCATGTGTGTGGGGTTTTCAGCTCCATTCCCCTGCAGCTGACAGTGCAGGGGCACCAGACATCCAGACTGGGTGACACTCACATTCTCCTCAGGGCCTCTGTGATGAGCAACTAGAGTAAATGTCAGTATTCTATTAGGTGAAATCAGATTTAGAGAGATGGGAGTTCCTTCCTCCTGCCCTTTCCAGAAGAACCGATCAAATTACCATGTCTGTCTTTGCTGAGAGGGAGAGAGAGAGAGGGAGAGAGAGAGAGAGAGAGAGAGAGACTCCCTCTCCCTCCCTCTCCTTCATCTTCTCTTTCTCCCTATCCCCCTCCCCCTTCCTCTCCCCTCTGTCCCTCTCCCTCCCTTTGTCCCTCTGCAGCTCCCTCTCCCTCCCTCCCATCCCCCATCTCCTACTGTCAGCTGAACTCATCAGTAACAGGGGGTTTTGTTTTTTACATTGTTGGAAAGTTAGAATGGTTTTCCAAGCTTAAGAGAAGCCATTCTTACAGTGACATCCCAGAGTGGTGGACATTTAGCAACAAGACTGGGCAGTTGCTTTCCTACTACATTAGGCTTAGTCTGCTGAACCAGTTTTCTCTGGACCAGCCACTTCTGGACCAGAAGCTTACTTTAGATCCAGACATGCTCTAGCCCTCTGCTGCTCAGCTCAAACTATCTAGAGCCAGGAGCCAGGACAGCTGAGCTCCTTTCACACCCACTGATCTGGCAGGAGGACATGGGCTTTGTGGTGGGGACAGAGGAGGACGTGGGCTTTGTGATGGGGACAGAAGAGGTTGGGATACTGAAAGATGCCTGGGAAAAGCCAGTCCATCTAAACAGGCTCTGCACAGAGACTCAGGTCGCTCCTTGTGGAAGATGAGCTGGCACCTCAGCTGTGGGGACAGACTCACAGAACAAGCCCTCCTTCATCTGGGCTTCTGGGTAGCTTCTTTACTCATCAGGACCTTTTATTTTCTGTAATTCTGATGCTTTGCTGACAGTGGAGGGACTCTCCTCCCAAAGCTGACCAGTCCCAGGAGACAATAAAGCCCACATGGGAGCAAGTTTCCTGCCTCTGGTATCTAGCCTCCTGCCTCGTATACATTTTAACCTCCTGTCTTGCAGCCTTTTGCTTCATTGTCTCCTGTGCCTCATACCTCTCCAACCTCCTTCCTCCACAGCCTGTGTCCCCACCGTCTCCTGGCTTCTAGACCACCTCAGTCTCATGCTCACCACAGCTCCTGAGTCTAAATGGCCCTCATGCTCTGGGTCATTCTTCCCTGCATCATTCACCTTCAGGATCCGGTACTAGAAAGCTAGACAACTACTGATGCCTTACAAATCATCCTTACAGTTATCTACTGCACAGTTATGGTAGTTAAAAGACTCCTCGCTACATAGTGCTCTTTAATGAGTGAATAAAGGCATACACTCCTAAAGGAGAACCCAGGTTAGCCATGCTACCCCAGGGTCCAATAATTGAAATTATTTAAATGAGCCAGTCCCAAGCCTGGGTACTTTCTTCATCACTGCGACTAAGTAACTAACAGAAACAGCTTAAGGGAGTAAGGGTTTACTTCGGCTCACAGTTTCAGAGGGCTTTCATCCCATCATGGTGGGGAAAACAAGCAGAGAAGCTTGGTCCACGGCACTGGGAACATGTAGTGGCTACTTATCCACATGGTAGTGGATAGAAGGCAGGCGTGAGACTGGAAGCACAGCAGCACTGTGACCACCTATAAGTGACTACCTGTAAGTGACCACTTGTAAGTCACCACCTGTAAGTCACCACCTTCCCAGCTTCCCAAACAATGCCACAAGACGAAGACCAAATCAAATACATGTGTTGCGGGAAATATTAAAAAAGAGTTGGCAAGTTCCAGAGCTACGCTGAGCACTGGTGGGCCACATGGCTCCAGCCAGGTGTTCTCATCTCAGCAGAGGTAGAAAGATTCTTAGTTCAAGGATAACCTGGGCTACATGGTGAGTTTGATGCTATCCTGGGGTACATTGTCAGACTCTATCTGAATAAGAATTGTGTACTGAAGATAAACAGAAACTTTCCATATCACTGTTTCATAAACAGTCTCACACAGAATCTATTTCCATAGTATTTACATTTTATTAGGTATTATAAATAATCTAGAGATTCTTAAAATGTAGGAGGTGTGGATAAGTTATATACAAATATGATCCCATTTTATGTAAAGGCCTTATGTAAACCTGTGGATTTTGATATCCATGGACGTGGAATTCTGGAAGTAATCTCTGTCAGACCCTAGGGATGACAGCATCCGTCAGAGGAACTCTCAGTGTTGAATAAAATTCAACAAAATGAAGCTTCCTGAGTTTTAGAACTCAAGCTCTCAGGTGCCCCAAATCCTCCCTAGACTGTGGCTTGCCAAAGGGCCCTGTCTATAACTTTAAAAAGTCACCAGTGAAGTGGCTGTCTTCTGCCAAGTATGCCTGGGCCATAGTGGGGCTAGCTGTGGCTCAGAGACCCTTTCCCGGAGCCTAGCGGTTAAGCTAACAGATCACATCCTTGATGGCAAATAGTTTCTCCTGATGTCTCACTTGGAAGGGAAAGGGCCACTTTTTCTTCTGCAATTGGACAGTGAAGGCCCATAATGTATGGGAGGAGATGCAGCATGTGTCTCTAGAGCTGGAAGGGCATGGTGGCTCTGTCCTTCTATCTAGAGATGATAGAATGGGGTGATTCTAGGTCCCTTCTGGCAGTCTCATGAGCCCTGGAGAGATCTCTAGACAGTGTGACACTCGTGGGCATGGTGTGGGCTCACTATGCTCATGAATCTCCTGCAATGGGCCCAAGGAGCTTCTAATGCCCCATGAGTTGCCCTGACTATATAGAGTTGGCACTGGGAAGAGAGACTGGGAGATATCAGTGAGAGTGACAAGCAATAGCCTCTAAGGGACCTGCCCACCGAGAAGCATGCCAGGGCCTCTACATGAGCAGTGCCGTGAGTCAGAAGTCCACAGAGAATGGGCTGGGAAGGGGGAACCAGCCAGTGTTTAAGCGGCACTCCTGAGGGAAGTTCAGGGGAGACGTGCTTGACTTCTCAGGGTCAGTCCAGGAATGTCCCTCCTGTGAGTTTCTCCTGGCACTAGCATTTCCACTTTTGCAGGGTGCCCTCCTCCTTGGTCAGTACAGGGTTTAGTACATTCCTGCACGCAGGATTCATGCATTTTTATTCTGAATCTTTGCAGTGATTCAGAGTCTTAGAGCTCAGGCTCATCTTCCCAGCAGGTTTCTGTCTGCCTCAAACTCTCATGACACCGGAGACATGATGTGTCTGGCCCTGCGGACACTTTACAACTCCAGACACTAAGTTCAAGTGAATAGTTTTACTGTTGGCTAAGGCTGCCCATGATCACTGCATGCCAAAGGAGATGCAGAGGTGTGCTGGGGGTTGGCTGTGGAGGGATGAGACAGGCTCCCATGTAAGTTGGACCTACAGTACGGCAGCCTGCTGATCTGAATCTGGTGCAGGCCATAAAGATGAAGTGTGACTGGATTTTCCTACTTGCCTTGAAATTTGTCATCAGTCCATGACAGCAAGAATAGTGTCCTTGGGCAACACAATCCATTTCTTCTGATTTTGAGAAATTTCTTCCTCCCCACTGAGGCAGTGTCTTGTGTAGCTCAAGCTAGGTCAAAGTCACTATGTAGCAGGGGATGACTTTGAACTCCTGCTCTCTCACCTCTACTTCCTGAGTACTGGAATTACAAGGATGTGCTACTACACCTGGCCTGACTTTGAGATACTTCTGACAAAGGAAATGTCACACTGGTGACAACAGTTACAAGAGGCATGGGACAAATAGAAGATCACTATGGCTCTTCCTGTTCTTGTCTTCTCTGCTTTAGCAGCTTAGTTAAAGCTTGGGTTCTAGGTTTGAAAATGCAAGGAGGTACTGGAATCCAGAGTAGACTCCTTCTCAGGCGCCCTCAGCTTCTGTCTTGCTGTTGCAATCTCCCCGCCAAGAGCCTGACTGGGGACATGTGGAGGCTTAATTCCAGAATGGTTGATGCCATTTTCATTGCTCCAAGAAAGTTTATAGGCTGAGTGCCCAACTCCAAAGCCCAGACAGCTAACTTTACAGTGAGGCACAGCTGTATGTACTTATCTTCCACACGTCCCCTGCACCTTCAGTCAGGAATCCCCCAATGCAAGACTCCATCTCCCCTCCTTCTGCCATTCATAAATCAGAGACAGCCTGGCCACAGGCAACCATGTGATATGAAAACCTCCATTTTCTCAGACCTATAAAGAAATCTAACTCTGCCTACCATACTTGAATGCTCATGAAAGCCCTTAGCATGCTGTATACTTAAATACTGGAGCCTGAACTGTCATCAGAGTCCCTGGTATATTGCCATTTGTATGTCCATGGTGTGAGTAACAAGTTGGATAGTCCCTTATCCAAAGGCACGGATCACCTTGAGCCCAGAACCCAAAACCTTTTAACTAGCATGTTTCTGTTGGGATAATTAAAAAGGGTAGAACTGTGAACAAGGAAGTGATGTAAGTAGGGGCTCCATGAAAGCAGAGGTGGTTGACATCACAAGTCATCAGCTTTCTAATCAGGACTACATACCCAACCCCCAACACACCTCTGTGTTTCCTTTGGCATGTAGAACTTTTCTGACCAGGAGTCCTCATAAGCTATATACATTGTGTCCATAAATGAAGTTCATGTGACTTTCACTGCAGACCTACTGTGGTAGTGCCTTTTTAGTCTAGCAAGTGCAAAGAGAGTAAACAACCATCTTTCCAAAGTCATCTCAAGTTAGAATTCTGACAGGCGAAACTGAGGATAGGGAACGCCTCTGAAAAAATCACGGCCATGCTGGGGGCTGAGCTTTTCTGTTGTATTTCTTCTCTGAGAACCCAGGGCTGGGTGGTAAATGGAGTTTTAAAACAAGTAATCAAGAAGAGCTGACCACAGGAAAGGGTCAAAGTCATGGCCACATCTTGTCTCTCACATACTGCTCTTACTGATAAGCCCAGCATCCCACCCAGGACCCTTCTCAGGTTTTCCAGGTGCCAACTTTTCATTGAAAATTCACTTCTAATGTATGAGTGACAATTGACACCCAAACTGGCCAATGGTAAGCCAAGGGAAAAAAAAAAAAAAAAAAAAGTCAATAAAGCCACACAATGTAAGTACCTTCTGTTTCACACCACTGAGATGGATGTGAACACCGTGTCTACCCTTAGCCCAGGCCTTGCATATTGTACAAGCAGAAAAATAAAACCAATGCAGTTCAGCACTGGGCTGGGAGCCCAGGCTCTTCCTAAGGGTCCTTTCGCTCTTCAAATAAAGGCCTTTTGGTTTGTAGAAGCCTCTGATCTCCTCCAGTCTCCCAATCTGGGTCCTGCAGCTGAAGACTCTGTTGCTCTCCCAGCATTTGACTCCACCATGTTTCTAACTTAAGACTGCTGCTCTTCAGTGGACTTGTCAAGGGCTTTAGGAATGAAGACAGATGGCATCCAGTCACAGGTCCTAGAGAGTAGCCTTTCCTCCTGTGCTCTTGGGGACTGATTGGTGAAAGGTGACACAGGATGGAGGAAGGCATCACTCCACACTCCTTGAGGAACAGATGCTGAGATGAGACGAGACAACAGATATGCTTCTGGGGATCCTATACAGAATTGTACTGTAGGGACTCAGAGGCAGGAGACACCTGTAGCACACATTTACAAGCTGATGATCACAATGAAAGGAGCCTGAGAAGAAGCAATGGAGACTTGAGCAGGCAGACATTCAGGGCAGGACAGTAGATGGCCTATGAGTAAAGGCCACCTCAGCCTAGCTGGAAGCCAGCTGCTATGGGCTGTCAGCCAGGCATTATCAGCATGTTATCGTCGGGGTAATCAGGAGGAGCAGGCTCCTTCTGCCCCAGAGAGGAATACAGTTAGCCTTGCTCTTCTATTTCTCTGGGTCCTTGTCTGCCTACCGTACCCAGTGACCACTCCTTGTTCTGATCACATCACTGCTTAAAAACTGACAGTGGTTCCCAGTGCAGAGGCAAGCTCCAGCTCCTTGACCAAACACTACGGCTACTCACAGCCTGGTCTTCTCCTACACTGAAACCCCAAGCATGTAATAGGCAGCAGGTGTACTCTGCCGGCATATTTGATCACTGCTGACTTTATGACTGATCCCAGCACTTTGTATACTTTCCCGCTACTCCCTGTGACTCAGTCTGAGGCCATATGTTTTAAGGGAGTGGACAGAGCCACCATGAAGCCCCGTTATGTCTGCCTGACTTCTCTGGTCCTCACTCAGAAAGGTGTAACAACTTACTGTTTTCTTTGTGATGCTAGCTAGAGGCTATGTATGCTTTCTCTGGTCCTTTGTACTGTTTTCATAATTTCTCTGAAGATACCTCCCTTCTGCCATGTAGCTGCTTCCTGACTCAAAGGCATGGCTTTCTCTCTTCTCCATCTCCCTCCTGTGGTAGCTGCCAAGGTGCCCAGCTTCTCTGATCTGTACTTTCCCTTTTAAACGCTAATAAACTTGTCCTCAAATATAATTGATTCAAATAATAATACAGTATACCTAAGAATTACAGTCCCTGTACTTAGAAAGGTGTCACTTCAAGGCTTTGTATAAATGTCACTTTCTGAGATTTCCAGAACATCCCAAGTTGGGAGGCAGGGAGGACTGACATTTTCAATAGGACTGCTTATTCCAAGTGTGGGCTTAGCTGGGCCGTGGGTATGCTGACCAAACCACTTACAGGCCATACCCTTTTCTCTTTTATCTTTCTCCCAGTTCAGTACCAACATGGGTCTGGTCACGTCTGCACTGGCCACATCTAAATAGAATAATCTTCTGTCTTACCATGAGGTTATATGATGAAATCAAGTGGTACAGTCTTCAGGACTGGAACTACCTCCCAGGTCAGTCACCCAGGGTGGCAAAGGGAAGAGGATGAAGCAAACAGTAACACCACACAAGCCCCTTTGTGTTGCTGGTTTTCTTCTCCCTCCACCCCCCAATCCAGTAAGCATATTGCCTCACTCAAGCCAGCACCACTCATGTGACCTTAAATTCATGGAGCTGGGTACGAAGCACACAAAGAACTCTGACCATCTAGTAAATTTCATCTGTGTTCCGGTGCAAAGCACAGACTGTGTAATTATCAAATTATCTTTATTTTGAAAGTAATAATTTCTAGATTATATGATTATCTGTGGACTGTGATTATTCTAAGTTTTAGTAACAAGCTGCAGGCTCACTGCATAAGTCAATCCTAACACAAGAACTGGAAGAAGTCAAGTTCCATTTGTAAAATCATTTTATTGGTATAAATATACATATGAATAAAATACTTTCAGCTTGTAATGTAAGTGAATATTTGTGAGATGTTTTATAAAGAGTAGTATTTAGATTTTTTTGTACAGGTGCCAAAATTTTCTTTTAAAAACCACACATTAAAAACTAATAAGCAGACAGAAATTAAAGGCCTTTAAAAACATGAATATTCATAAGACCTCATTCCAATCAACTATATACATGAATCTGGGCTTCTCACAATCTGTTCTTAGCTGTGCTTGTTGATGGTCTGCAAATATTACCAACCAAGCTTTAAATGTACAACTCTACATGGGGAAGGAAATGTCCCACGAAAGAATGTAAGAACAGTGCCCAAGATCTAATATATATAATTTATACAAATTATTTATTAGTGTGCTCTGTTAATATAATTACAATGTGCAATTGCATACATCAAGAATAAATTGCTCTATCGAGTCATGTGTGGGTCTGACACAAACACACCCTGTAGCACCCCAGGATCTCCTGGAGAGTCCAGGAGTGCTACAGGGTGTGAGTCCAGTTACTTCATTAATTTCCAACTACAACTCACCATGCAGGGCAATGTGTAGCTGCCTCAGAGAAATTCAAGTAGGGCCCATGGAATAATTGCTGGCTTTTTGTTGAAGGCATAAGAAACAATGTTTAGAAATCAAATGCCAAGAATGGGGGAAGACCAAAAATTTGTTTTGAGATATATATGAAAAGAAGAGAAAGAAGAAAGCACCAAGAGAAGAGAGAGCCCCTGGCTCCTCTCTGAGGGCTGAGGAGAGCACCCTGCATGGGAAGGCTTGGGGTGGGCACCATTACACAAAAATAAACTCTTTTTCTGCCTCTTCTCCAGAGTCACTGGATTTGCTCCCTTGGTGACCATCTTTGCCTGAGGACCGTTGCTTTTGTTCTTGATACTCCTGGGCCGGGCCCCAGCTTCTCCTTGAGACTGAAATCAGAGGGCAGGGAAGAGGAACAGTTTATTGACAAGGAAATAACAATACCTGGTGAACAGTTGGGCAAGGGGAGGGGCCATGAGAAGTGGGGATGGGCGTGGCCATGAGGGACTGTTTCAGTAACAAACCTGCATTAAGCTTCGACACACTCTAGACAGAAGTTGAGACAAACCAATGAAGCCACAGGCAAGTGGACACAAGCAAACAGACATGGGAAGGCCAGTCTATGATGGGGTGAACCCCGCATAGATGTGGACAAGAACTGGAGAAGGAGATGGTAGGCAAGCAGAGGGAGAAAGCCATCAGGAGTCACCGAGGTTGCTCTGAGCCAGGTGACCTCCACAGCCAAGACTGCCCCTTCACACAGCACAGAGGACAGGGCACACAGAGGCTTGCAGAGGTGCTGGCTGGACCATGTTCCAACGCCGTGCCTTTGGCAGATGGCTGAAGGCTGGTTACTCCTCAGACCACCTGTGCTTCACTCCCTACAGATGAAGTCTGTGACAAAGCATTAACTAATACCTGTGACAGATTCAACCCTGCAGGTAAAGTACTCATTCCTATTGGCATTTCTGACTGGTAACAGGTAATCTGGGAGGATTCACACAGCAGTGAGGGCTGAGCTTGGTTGGAATTCGACTGTTGTTATATATCTAGAACTTTCTGCTTCATGTCTGGTGCTCTTCCCACTTACACAGGTAGGTTTTATCTATTTTTCTCATTAAAGCCCATGTTCATTCTATAGTCTGGTTTTTTTGTCATCACACCTGGGAAAGATTTGGCTCAGAGGCTAAACTCAAGCATAGCTGCGCTGTCACTCAAATCCTGGGAATCCAAGCAGGCTTAGTCTCTAGTCCTGGGAAGACACATGGACACATGATTCACTCCTTGCTTCTGGCAACTTTGATATTTACACTATATTTTTAAAAAAATCCTCTTGCTAGGGCCCCTGTGGTTTAAATGATTACCTCACTAGTGTTTCAGGAAGGGACAATCAAAACCTATGCACAAATATAGCAAGGGTCTCTTTCAAATTTAGTCGCTATGATCAGATTCTAGCTTTTAACAAAAAGCATTGTGATTTTCAATTAATAGCATTACATTGAAATTATCCAAAATCCTGAAAGGGGGGGTAGGGAAACAACTTTTATATCCCATTATAAAAACAAGTAAATTATTTTAAAGATATGATGTGTATGTATGTGTGTGCATACACGCAGGTGCCTATAAAGACTAGATTTATTGTGAGCCATCTGATATGGATGCTGAGAACCAAACTCCTGACTTCTATAATACTGAACATGGTGGGGCATTTCTCCAGTCCCTTAAAATTGTGTCTTCTTTTTGACAGTAGCTTTTGGCAAGTTTTCAGAGAGGGCTGAGACATAAGAAACAAATAGCTGCTTTTAAATGTTTTTATTGGAAGAAGAAAAATCTAAATGTACTTGTATGATTGGTCCTTTGGAAGCTGTTGATAAGCCAGGTTTGGAAGGAAAAAAGATAAATTAATGTCCCTAAGTATTTTGCCTTTCATCAGAAAAGCAATTCAATGTTCACATCTACAGAGTCCTTTAAGCTTTTAGCCTAGGTGTGCGCTGGGAGCAGAGAAGAAATAAAATTATCCCGAGGACAGTTGGCAAGAAATACAACCTCAAAAGTAGGGGGGACTTGTGCTGTCTTATAGAACTTCTGTATTCTAATTTAAACCAAAACCTTGTTCTTCCACAACAAAGAAATGGGAAGAAGTGTCTAACACTCCGTGGGAGATTCAAGGGACAGTAATCAGGGGAAGGGAAGCTCATTTGTCTTCAGAGAAAACTCATTTGCTTGAGTCCCTAGATTAGGATAATCAACCTTCTGATTCTTCGAAATACATTTTAACTTCCTGGAAACATAGTACAAATCCATCTTATATGGAATGACACAAAAATACTTTCTAAATATGAAGACATTCAGGAACCAAAAATGTCTGTCAGGTAAACCCAGAAGTAACGCTGTAGACCAGAGCCACACCATGAATGCAATCTAGAGGGATACATGACGGGAATCTTCTAGGAAAAGGCAGCCTGTCTGTCAACTTCAGCCAGAAACTGGCCTTCTAAGTTGATACTGGGCTTCTGTGTCTTCCAGGTTAGGGAACTGGGGGTGTGTGTGTGGGGTGGGGGATAGCAAAATGAGGCAGTGGGGAGGAGGGGAGAGCAAACATCACCAAGTTAACCCTCTCCTTTCTAGTTGCTAACACAGAGTCATACTTAGCCATAAAAGTAACAACCACAATGGTGACTAAGAGGCAAAATAACAGTTTCAAGAAGGCTGTGAATTTCACTATGATAGGAACACTGAAAATACATCCTAGGACAGAGGTGGAACACAATAGTGGAGCCTGTGTGAGGCCTTGGCTTTGATACTTAGGACCAACGGGGGAAAGTTCATTCCAAACACATTCATCTTCCTTGATTAAATTGTGATTGCATGTGAAAAGGGCCCTAGTAGCATCTGGCATGTCCTTCATATTGGATGCAGGCAGGAAGAACCAAACATAGAACTTGAAGAACTAAGCTCAGCACCCCACTGGTCTTCTAACCTATTCAATCCTGAGCCTTGAAGCAAACAACTTTGTAGAGGGAATGTTCTTTACTGAGTCAATCTCCAGCCCTTAGGGAAAACATCTATTTAATTGCATGCCATTAAGATGTCAATTGCAGTAGAGTGAAGAACGCTGGGTGTCCTGATGTATGAGACTATCTATACACGTATCTATTATCATCCCAAGATACTCAAGAATATGGATTGAATGGTAACTTATTAAGTGGAAATACTGCCTTGCATATTCCAATCTTGTCTGGGGTGGAAATAAATGTTGCTGAGAACCTCAAACATAAGGTCTTCTTTTCTTGAAACTGATTCAACTTTGCATATGTATACATGCAAATTTTAAGCCTTCTGAAATATGAATACAGACTTGCAGTTAGAGATTCAGATACAAGCTTGGAAATGATTTTTCCATCATAAACTCAAGGGAGACATATATCTACTAGGATAAAACAGGGCATTTCTTTAAAATAATACTCTGTACGTGGCCCTGCTTTCTAAAGTCTTTCTAGCAATAGTTGGAAAAATCTCAAGCAACTGCTGACTTTTTCCTGAGAATTTGTTACTTGTTTTGCGACAGAGTTTTATGTTGTTCTCAACTCTCTGTGTAGCTGAAAATGACCTTGAACTCTAGACCCTCCTGCCTCTAGCTCCCAAGTGCTGGGATTGTAGGTGTGCACCACAACAGTTATCTGCTCCTGAAGATTCTTACAGGGGAGTGGGAAGTGGAACCTGGATCTGGATCCAGGGAAAGCCAAGCACTAGCTCACAGACTGTGAGACCAGGCAAGAGTCTGTGGCTGCAGGCTGGACTATGGAAGCAGCAAAGGATATAGAAAGGGACTCCCAGAATTGGGCTGGGACACAAACAAAGCCAAACAACAGCACAGCTATTTTCTTCAAGAAAATAGGATAATTGCTAACAAAAATATCACATATTATCATCAGAGAGGAAAGGACATGAAATCAGTATCAAAACAGCCACATGATTAAACCACATCAACTGTGATTAAATATGCAGCATGCTTTGAGAACAATAGCTTCCATTTGTTTCATGAACACAAGGCTTGGGGAATTGAGGAAGCACGTTTAGTGTCAACGAGATTGAGAGTCCAACCCATGATTCTGTCAGTTGCTCTGCTAAATGCATTAAAAACAAACTAACCAGGAACGATTGAAAAAAGCAGAGGCTATGGCGTTCTCAAAGGTGGAGAATAGGCACTAACAAAACAAAATGACATAGTAGACACAAATCACTTTAATTGAAGTACCTGTGAAATTTTTGGGGTTCCCTATGTCAAGAAATCAAGGTAGAAAATGAATACAAGATGGTCCCATTTAATCCTACCAAAATTTGACCCAACCCATCACAAGGAGAATGGTAAAGAAACTACTGAGGTCATGGGAAAGTCAGACATGGGCACAGGGCTTCTTCTCACCCTGTGACTATCCCCGTTCACTCTATGTTTTATAGGCTGATAGATGTGGTCCGAGGGTGGCTTCCTGTGCTCTGTGTGAGTGCTTTCAATGGTTCTTGGTTTTGCACCAAGGGAGCCTTGTTAATAAGAGATGTAGCTCTGTGGATCTAACTATTGAAAATGTAAATTTCCAGGATCTAGAAACATCCATGTAACCTCAACTGTACTTAATAAAAGACTGGAGAGTTTTTCCTATGAAGTATCAAAAAATAACTCCTTCATTCTTTACAAATGTAACTGTTCACTGATGTGACTTTCTAATGATTGAAATTCAGAGATTTTCTTTCTTTCTTTCTTTCTTTCTTTCTTTCTTTCTTTCTTTCTTTCTTTCTTTCTTTCTTTCTTTCTTTCTTTCTTTCTTTTTTGCTAACATTAGACTACATTTCATATAAAGCTAAGTATTACCACAGCTCTGCGATACAAACACATTTATTACACAGGGAATTGGTTGAAGGTAAAGCACAGGTATGGAGTGTAGCTGAGCCGTAGAGCCTGTTACGCAGGCTCAAGGTCCTACATTTCTATTCTTAGCACAATACACACAGACCATGTCCATTACAAACAAAGGACCAATTAAATTGACTTTCTACAAAGCAGACGCTACTTGGCCCAGAGAGAATGAATGCTCTACCCTTCCATGACTTATTCTTCTTGCTTTGTGCTGTGGGCTATCCCTTAATTCCACTCCGTTATCCAACTATAATACCTGAGTAGCAGGCAAAGAGCCACAGGGCCTCTGATAGCATTGGCTTGTAAGCCAGGCCCTGGGTGTTCTTGCTAACGGTGAGTTGAGAGGGACTTTGTGAGTCTTGCATCTGTCTCCAAGCACATTCTCTAAAAAGAAGCTTCCCCTCTCATAAGTCATACTCATCAACTTGATTCCAGAATGCTTAGAGAAGATGAAGGTCATGGCATTCATTAAATTAGAATGCTGGGCCTCATGTCTGACCACAGGCATCTAAATGCCCGCACATGGTAACCTCTGATAAAGTTTTATGGGAAGAAAAGGCCTTCCCTCCAAGGGCAGATGCCCATTAAGGAAATCTCACGTAGCAGAGTATTTTAGTTCTATTCTTCTTCCTCAGTTTGCTACGTTTTCATTTACATGAATTTTGCACTGTGGTTGTTGGAATGTATTTTTCCTAAGTCAGCAGCAGTACTGGCTGTAAAATTACCCTCTAGAGGGTAACACCAGATGTCTCCTCTTTGTGTCTCTTGGCACAGTGCTCATTGGAGAAAAGTTTACCATAGGGCCTTTCGACTGCATTTGACTGGGGCCTTTTTGTTCTCTTTCCTAACACAGCATGTGGTAACCCTTTAGATCACTATTCATAGGGAAATGTACTCAATTATTCTATGAATTTCTAGCTTAATTCCAATGAAAACTTAATGAAAAAAAAAAAAGTACATAACCCCATAATCTAGATTTTGATTTAATACTTGCCTCCCCATGGAGGGACCATCCTGTTGCCGTGTAGAGTAAGATTTCAGTCCTCTAAAGGATCTGACCCAATCCCCACCAACAGCTACTCAATTAAAGCTTGTTTGTTAGTGCCCAGTTCATCAGCTTCAGGACAGCGAGGCATGAAATCCAAAAGCTCTAACCATTTGTTGGCTGTGACTTCCTGTACCCAGGTGCATTCACTTCCTCTTCCGCAATGGTGAAGCAGAGTTTTGAAGGTCTTTTCCCTCTACTGGAAGGCTTGTCACTCTCATGATCTGAATGCCTTTTGAAATAATCTCCTCTTTGCACTACTGAGGAAAAGGGATCCATTTTACCCTTTATAGTAGCAAATACATCAATGTGTTGACATCCATGTTAAAATGATAAATATTAAAACTTAAATATCAGCTCATCCACCCGAGTTAGGATTCAAAGAACTTAAGAGTGTTGGTCCTGGGCAGATCCACTGTTGTCTACAGAATTCATCAGCCAACATTATGGAAATGTGCAAAATGAGATGAGTTCTGATCCTGCCCCAGAAAGGTAGTAACAAAAATGTCCCCATATTATCATTTTGATTCCAAGATGGATTAACAAAAAAAATCACATTTACGATGGAATAATCTGGAAGAATTATAGTCATTTACCTGTTTCAGAAATTAGTTGGGCATGCTAATCCAGAGGGAAGCAGAACAAGGAAATGAAGTAACCAGCATAAATAACACACAACAGGAAGAGTCAATAGAAAGGCTTCTAGAGAGAAAGGCAGGGTTCATGAGTGGCTGCCATGTCTTCTACCCCACCAATGACGAGCTAGTTCATTGGCTGAAGTCAACATCTGAACACTGTGCTCGGACTTTGTGTATTTTCAGCCTGACATGGGTACAGAGCACCAAGACCTGTCTCCAAGGGAGGGCTCTTCAGTCTCAATCGACCCCCAGTGGACGAGCGGATGCAGCATCACTAGCACTTGCTGGGAAGGAGGGTCTGATTCAAACACCTATTCTTGAAGGGCTGACTCCCCTGTTTGGAATTCTTCACTTTTTCACAGCAGCTCTGAGCTTGCTAGTAGTGTCCTATGTTACTTCCATTGTCACCAGAGGCTCCTGATAGCTTTGATTACCTACGAAGTATATCCAACTTTTTGACACTTGGGAAACCATGCAATTAAGTTAAAAACAAAACAACCTCCAAAACCACAAACACCTGCTGGAAGCCCAATTGCTTAAACAGCATTTTAGGTTGAGCTGCAGTCATATCTGCTCTTAGCCAAACTCAGCTGCAGGTGACTCTTGGGTTATAGATTGAACACTCCCAAGCAGGGATCATTTTCCAAAAAATATTCTACTCAGAAATTTACTAAACTCAACTCACTGGCCCTACCCACCCCGTTTTGTGTAAATTCATCAGCATTTCAATTGTTTTTAATAAGATGAATGTTCTCACACCTCACGACCCCTCCCCCCATTTGTCCCCATTAAAATCCTTTCGGGCATTTTCAAAGCTTTCTTAAAAGCTAAGGGGTGAAGACAGAAACTGCAGAATGGAAAGACAAGAAGGGTGCCAATGGGGAGGCACTGAGTGGGAGACCTGGTTGTGAGGGACTCTTACAGGGGTTGTGAGGGGCTGAGCTTGCTTTGAACGGCACTACTAAAGGCTCTTCTCCGTAGAGTGACCCCTTCTAAAGCTCTGGCTGTGATAGCAAGTACAGCATCTATCCCCTTGTTGTGAAATGAAAATTTAATACCAGCTCCCTCTTTAGCTTCTGTCCAATCCCCACCTTCATTGTCTCTAAACAGTAGGAGAGACTATCAAATAAATTTGCAAAATGGAGACAGAAGAGCAAACAGTGTTATTTACTTTTTTTTTTTTTTTAGATTCCTAAGCCACAAGGATAATAGGCAACTGTGCCTTCTATTAACTCAGTCTAAGACTATTATCAAGAAAACGAGCTACCAGAGCCAGAGCCAGAGAGATGACAGAATCCTAAAGTACCAAAATAAATATAAAGTTAACAATGCAGCCCAAACCACAGCAAGGATCTGGGCAAGGGGATTAAATGCTTTTTTATAGTGCATATCTAGTTTAGAGACAGCATTGTATAACACTTTATCCAAAAGTCAACTGTGCATTTGAAATAATAAAGAAAGGCCAGGCATGGTGACTCACTCCTGCAATCCCAGCACTTGAGAGGCTAAGGCAAGAGACTCACCATTTGATTGAAGGCAGCCTGAGTTACATAGTGAGTTTCAGGCCAACCACTACATGTTGAGACCTCTGCCTCAAAAAACCAACCAACCAACAAACCAACCAACCAACCAACCAACCAACCAACCAACCAACCAACCAACCTAACAAAATTACATAAAATAAAAAGTAAAGAAATAAAAAAAGTAGGAGAAATGAAAGAAACACCATACATGTTACAGTGACCCCAGCCTGCCTTACCCCATTCAGTCTGTTTTTGAGGGTGTAGGGGACAGCATGCAAATCATAGAAAATGGCCATTCCCACCTCAGTGAACTAGAGGGAACACATTGGTACAGGGATACTCTAGGAATGTCTGTCTACACAGGGGTCACACTTCTGAGTCACAGCAAAGTTAACGCACTTCAGCTGCTTTTCAACTGTGATGATGATGGTATATTAGGTAGGGAGTGCTTTCCTTAGAAATAATGGGACCTAGAAACTTATTCATGAGCCCTAACATGCTGCAAGCCACACGAGAAGTTTCTAGCAATCACTCTCATAGAGAAGGTGGGTCTCTGGCTAAGTGGCTCTGCTATTCTTTTCATTCTTCATGAAGTCCAAATGTCAGACATAATGCCGATTCATGTGCCCTCACTGGTTCCCATATTTAAACCCAAGGGATGCTGACTTGTACTCCAAGATACCACTTAAATCTGGGTCTAAGTCCTTCCTTTTGAAATGACTCTCTTTGGGGAGAATAAATCCAAAGAAAAAATGTTCTTACCTTCCTGGGAGAAGGTCCTAGGACTGGACTGTGAGCTGTTCTGGCCATCACGCTCCTTGTCCGAGGAGACTTTTTTGAGGATGGGTGGAAGGAGGGCAACTTTAGGGGAGCTAGGACCAGATGGAGAGTCTGGGGCGTCTTCTACAGGAGTACAAGGACACAAAACAATCTGTTCTACAACTTGTACACACATACACATATGTGCATGTTTTTGCATACATGGAACCCAGGGCTTTAAGAGTAATTTGAAATCATGGACTTTTGAATCTATCAAGAACTTTGGTTTCTGGACCTACAAGAAGACTAAATGATCTCTTGGGCTAAAAAGGTGTAAAGACAGCCAGGATTGGAATTCTTGGTTCTTATGTGAAAGCCAGCATCATATAGGCCAGGTAAATCCTTACATACACGTGACTCATAAAAAAAAAAAGAAAAATTATCATAGAATGTTCCCAGCCAAAGATTACTTCTGTATTTCTGCTAAGTGAAGTAATTAACATTCATGAACAATAAAGAAAAAGCAGTGACGATTATGAAAAGTTGAGATACATACAGATCTGAATCTATGCTGCAGCTACTCAATGAGCTAATATTTGACAAAGAGACATAAGGGAACCATAGGTTCCTTTTGCCTCAGACACAAAGTTGCTGATTGTCTTAAAACATGCACTGTATGTAACACAATGCCTTTACCAGTTTTCAGAGCTAGTAAGTCACAATACACATGTACATACATACACATACGTATGTTTCTACAGACATTGAATCCGGTGCTTTAGGAGTAATTTGAAATCAGGGACTTTTGAACCTATCAAGGACTTTGGTTTCTGGACCCTCAAGGAGACTAAATGATCTCCTGGGCTAAGAAGGTGTAAAGACAGCCAGGATTGGAATTCTCAGTTCTTATCTGAAAGGACTTAAGGAACTGTGTTCTTTCCCTGCTCCATTAGCACGTGGGATTCTCAAGCCAGTGTGTCCACCTACATGTATGTGGAAGACAGAATACAGGCAGGCTCTCTTCAGCCTCACATTCTCACTTCTAGTCTCACAAGTAAAGTTATGACAAGATCCGGTGACCCTCTCTCTAATCTCTCAGAATCATCAGGAAGAGGAATCGAGGAGACAGACTTGAAACACCGCTGACTTCTCAAGCCTTATGAAGCACCTATGAGTTCATGAGCGCAGCTCCTGATATGCCATATGCTATCAGATAAATGGCACAGTTGAAGGGAAAGCTTACAGCAGAGCAAGGAAAACAGCTAGCTTTACATTTGGCATCGGCAACTAGGGAATTGAGAGTCTCCATGAAGTCGGCTAGTTTAGATGCTATGGGCTGTCCCTTACTTCAAACAGGAAACACAGGTAGTCCCGAAAACCATCAAGCCTTCTGTTGGTAAGTTCCTGCTTTTCAGGAACTTACTCTGTTTGTGACTTGTCTCATCCTGTAGACTAGGCTGGCCTGGGACTCATTATGCAGCCCAGACTAACTTCAAAATCAGCAATTCTCCTGCCTCAGCTTCTCAACTGGAGGATGCAGAGGAAGATAATGACAGTTTGATGAAGATGGCAAAGGTCTGGCTACATCTCTTCCTGTTTCCTAGTTTTTCTGGGGAAATTATAGAGAAGAGGGGGAGAGCTGACGGGCAGCTCATCATACTTCATCACGTTACTGATTCAACTTTTGATGGCTTGAAAATTGTTTTACAGAATTTTTAAAGAAGGCCCGATATAGAACTTTTTTTTTTGCATAAAAGAATAAGACAGAACTCAATCCCTTCCTAGTATTTTAAAGTTTCTTCTAAAAGACTTTCTACATCAGCAAACACCTTTGTAACTGGCCAGAGATTAATCTCTTAGACAGCCTTGGCTGTACGTAGCACATAGCCACATCAGCAATGCACCTGCAGAACACTTGCACCATCTGAGGAAATCTTATTTTCAAAACAAGCCCACAGTTTGCCAAAATCTGTTCTAAATCTCTAATATGTCAGCAGATAGGCTGTACAGCCACACTAGCCTGTGTGGAGCTTACTGGCAGCCGTTGTCTTCACGCTGGCCTTCTGCATTGTCTGAATACCCTAGCAGATGACTTCAGAAGTGATGGCCAGCATACCCAGGGTGGTTTTCCTGGCATCTGGGGGAGTCTTGGGTACCACTCCTCATTCACAGTGGGCCTTGGTGTTGAATCTATTAGTCCTTACCAGTTAGTTCCCAGGTCCTTCAGGATTCGTGTGTTTCCCAGTTCCAGCTTTCTATTCTCCACCCATTTTCCCCCTCCAAGGAGTCTACCCGATTTTACCTACTCTTGCAGGCCACCCATGGATGCAGCCAGACCACATCCAGTCTGACTCCCAGACTACTGATGCCCTTACCAGGTCGGGAGGCAGTTCTTGGCTTCTGAGGGACAGAAGGCCGGGCTGAAGAGCTGGGCTTAGAGGACTGAAGGAGAGGCTTTGGGCTGGTGGGCATGCTGGAGGAGCTTCGAGACCTGCATCCCCCATCCACTCTGGGTTCAGCTTTGGCATTCTTTTCTGGTGTTCCCAAACCAAAGCGTGCCTCTGGAAGACCTGGTTGTAGTTTAGACACTAAAATGAGAAGTGGTCCAAAATACATTTTAAACATCAAAAGTCACAGAAACCAATCTTTTGAATATAGTTCTGGTATAGACTATGGTTATTATCCCTCATCATAGATGTTCAGAACAAAAGCATCCATGTCAGTGAGTTTTTAGAATCAAACGCTAGTAAAAGGCTGCTTTTCTTCATGGAAATTTGATAGCATGTCTCAAAAGGGTCTCGCTGGTCCAGAGACTGCCAGGTAGAAAGAAAGCAGAGCCTACAGAGGGGCAGAGCTAGGGGGAAGGATTCCTATAAGTGGGCTCACCACCCACTCTGGGACCACCCACTTCAATTTCTCTGTGAAGTGCTTGCTTTGCTTTGCTAAATAAGTGGCTCCAATAGTTGGTATCTCTCCACTGAATTCTTTCCTTCCAGAAGACAAGAGCTGAGAGAAACTTGCAATAAGGTGTCATTTTTTAAGATGCTGTACTGTGTAGTTCTATTTCCATATACAAGTAAAGGTAATTCTTCAGTAGCTTGAAGCCTTTGGGTCTTTCTGAGCTCTGACAGGCGGGACAGGCACACCAAGAGGAAATGCCTCAGTTCTGGCCAGTGAGCAACCCATTAGGGATCTGGCTACAGGCTGAAGGGAGAAGGCTGTGCTGAGGGTTATGACCTGATCTCAGGCTTAATGGAGAAAGCAGTTCCTGAAATGTCATCCCATCCTTCCCTAGCCACAGTGCAGTTGCTGTCTGCAGTTAACATGTGGCTGGCAAAACCAGTGAGCATTCTAAGAGGACTTACAGGTTACCCCTAGTTTCCATCCAGTGTGGCTTATCTCTATCTACTACACCTAAGACCTCAGGGGAACAAAGCCTGGGGGTTTCCATTCACACCTGAGTTTCAGGAAAAGAATATTTCCTCCTGGCAAACAAACAAACTGCCCTCCTTCAATACTCCATGCGAAGCTTACTGTTCAAAACATCATACCTCATTCCTTCACCAGAATGTCCACGATTTAGGAATTTGTCAAAAAGAAAAGGTATGCATTCGTGCCTGTGTGTGTGTGTGTGTGTGTGTGTGTATGTGTGTGTGTGTGTGTGTGTAAGCGTGAATCTGAATTTCCTACACTTGGGAAATCAGAAAAAAGAATGTTCGCTAAGATGATAACTACAGAGACAGGAGTAATACCCCAAGAGGAGCTGGGACGGGAAGGGACCAGTGTTTTAGGTTAGAGGGGAGAGCGCTGAGCCCTGCTCTTCCATTTGTATTCTTCCAATCACAGGTGAGTCCCCAAATCAAAAGGCGAATGGTTTTCCTCAGGGGATGATGCATCAATACTTCTGCTTACCTGATGCGCCTCCATCTAATCGCTCTGTGCTGCTCAAGACTGGGCTGGAAGGATCTTGGGAGATGACGTCATTGCCAAGCTTCTAAAAATTCAAGATTACCCCCCCCCCCCCCCCAAGAATACTTTGAAATATAAAGGAAAAGAATCAGTAAAGCAGATAATGAATAACAACAGATAATGGCTCCTGCACTCTGCCACTATGGAAGGGACCATCACTGAAGACCATGAGGGCTTGCAGTACCCACAAGATCCACATGAGGGGTCACAATCTAGAAGGATAAAGGATTCCAGGTTTGCTTTCCAGGAAATCTAGTTTTTTGTATGTTTGTGTTTGCTATTGTTTTGTTTTGAGATTGGATCCCACTTTGTAGCCTAGGCTACTCTAGAATTCACTATATGTAGTCCAGGCTGGCCTCAAACTCATGATCCGTCTCTTCTATCTTAGCTTCCAAAATGCTGGGATTTTAGTCATGAGCTTCTAGGAAATCTAGTTTTAAAAGCAACGGAGATGTCAGAGAGATAGCTCAGGAGGTAAAGGCACTTTCAAGCTAAAGACCTGTGTTAAGGTGGTGGAAAGACTGACTCCTGCAAGTTTTCCTCTAACTTCTCCACATGCACTGTGGCACCTCCATACCACATACGAACACACACATATGAAATATATAAGATTTAAAGGCAACTGAAGCGTTTCCATCTTTGGCGTACCCCCCAGGCTTAAGGGTCTTCCAGTACGCTAGGTTACCCTTGCCACTGAAGCAGAACCACAGGACATAGACTTGTCATTAGGAGATAAATGCAGACAGGGTTCTAGTGCTGGGAATGAAACCCAGGCCCTTACACATGAGACATACATAACACCTAGCTACACCCTCAGTTCCCAATGGGAGTTTTAAGAACCTGTTGGGGAGAGGAGTTTGTGATGGCCTAGGAGGGGCAGGCTATGGTAGTCTGAGGGTAGAAACTAAAACTGGAGAAGAAAATGCAGCTTCCTCCCTCATAGTGCAGAAGGCCATGTTAGAGCGAGGGCCTGACATACAAGCGATAGAAGCAAAAGCCCAGTGTTTGTGTAAAATCCAAGAATCCTATAGATAAGGATGACCTTCACGATCTCTCATGCAACAACCCAAAATGTGGTGTGCTGGCTCCTGCCAGAGTTTCACCAGTGGGAAGGCTGAAACAGGAAGCTTGTGGCCAAGTTCAAGGCCAACCTGGGCTACATAGTGAGGTTGGAGTCATCCTGAGCTACAGTACGAGATTCTGTCTCAAATTTTTTTTTTTTAAATGATCATTAAAATACAAAAATGAGGTGACCAGGTAGAGCAGTAGGTACTCTGACCTGCAGCCTGATTACCATTCCTCATTTAAAAAGCAAGAATAAGCAAGAATCTGCCACCCACTCCTAGATTCAATATGGCATCCACAGTGTAGGTGATTAATTCCCCTGACACACTGGCTGATCATTGCTAGGAGGTAGCAGAGATAGTGGTCCCTCAGCTCCTGGTTCTGAGGGTGCCCAGCACCACTGTGACAAAAGCCACACGATCTGGCATTGCTGTGAAAAAGTGACCCTGAGAGAAGAGGGTCCCATGCCAGTCCTCTGTGCAGGTGTTTGCAGGGCAGTGTGACAAGCCATGGAGTCTATCTATGTGAGACTTCCCATCTCTTCTCGTCCAATGGCAAAGCCAACTGTATCTCAACCACGAAGGTCATGTTACTACCTTTGTAAATAACTCAGTGGTACATTCCAGGAAGCATTCTAACACTAAATTTTGAAAGACTTTTATTATTCTGATTGAATAACCATGACTTTTTAAACAAATACTATTTAAAGGAACACTAGGTGGCACTATGAGAACATTATCATAAACCTGGACCACAAACATAACTACAAAACCAGAAGGATTCTGTCACTCTGAGCTAATTCATGTATCAGTCCCAAATACCTGGGAAACCACTCTAGAATTCCCGTCTTTTTACCAATTAGCTGTTCATTACAGGAAACAGTGATAAAACTTCATACAACATTTGCTGCTACAAATGTATAAAATATTTGGGTATCTGGCTCATGGTGGGGTTGAAGTATTTTTCAGCACCCTGCATAGTGAAGGTCAATAACGTCTTCCTTATGGCAGCAGTAGGAGACAGTTACGTAGGCTCTCCCAACTTTGGGCTACAGTAAGGGTCTGAGGGGTGGAGCTAAGGAAGTATCTGTAGCTAGGAAATTGCTGGATAGTAGAGCCATGATGAACAGCTGCAAATCTTACAGGATGCAGAGTTTAATAAACAGCAGATGTTAAGAGGTAATAGGAGAGCCCTGTTGGCTGTGGAGGCCACCTTTTACTTCCTCCAAGCCAAGCCCCACTGGGGAGAACCATTTCCTTCTGACGCCTTGAGCACAACAGATGCACAGCTTCCCTTTCTCTGGGCACATTTATCTTAATAATCACTACAAGGATACATTCCTTTAAGAAGCTATAGAAGAAAATAGACAAAATTCCAAAAAAGAAACTCAAAACAGTAATGCAACTGGGTGGCTGATGGATGGGCTTGTGCAAAACCCTGTGGGAGGGGCTTGATCGCTAGTACCACAAAGCTTAAAGGGAGGGAGGAAGGGAGGTAAACTATGTTTAAACTGAATTTTGAGGAAACTCAACATTTTTCTTTTCCTTTTTCAAACATTTCCTTTGGTGTGCAGGAGAATGAACTCAGGTCCTCACACATGCCTGGCAAATGTTCTACCACTAAGCTATAGGCTCATCCTTGAGACTTGGCAACGTCTAAACTAGTGTTGCTTTCTTCATAGCAGCAACGGTGGACTCAATAATCCTCAGTTCTAACAGGAGACCCTGACTTTTTCTTTTGAAATTTAAATCAAAAATATGGCAAAGGACTGAAGTCTGGAAAAAGCTCAAGCTACGAACCACATGGGGACACAGTAGGCCTTTAATGACTCTCTGCCTACCACCTGTTCTTTGCCCATTGGTTCTGCCACCTCTAGCCACCTTCAGCATCTTTCCTCAGATTCACCTGAGCCAGCCCTATCTGGGGACCGTTCTTTTGGACTTCTACCAAAGGCACCGTCGGCTCTCAAGAGTGTATAGCTCTGAGCTGGGCAATAACCCCAAGGAAGGCGTAAGGGACTGAGTCAGGGGGATCACCAGGGGTTTGGGGCCAACCTGGACCACAAAGTGAGTTTGAGGTGAGCCTGTGTTACTGTGTGAGACCCTGTCTCAAAACAACCAACAGATTAAACAAACAAAGTCTGGCTTGGAGCAGGGAAGACAAGCCAGTAGTTCGAAATCTGGGCTCTGAATTCTCTGGGAATAAATCTTTAGGTGTTACATTTTAAAACATTTTTTTGTAAGATTTATTTTATGAGTGTTTTACTTGCATGTATATGTATATGCACCTGATGTGTATCTGATACCCTTAAGAAGAGGGTGTCTGGTCCCCTGGAACTGAAGTTACTGATGCTTCTGAACCACCATGTGGGTGCTGGGAACTAAACCAGGAACTGAACAAGTGCCGGTAACCACAGAGCCATCTCTCCCGCACCCAGTATTTACAATTCTATCTAACCAACAAGCTATTTTTCTGTGCCTCTTTCCCCAACGAGGCAAATGTACAAACCCAGACAAAGGGCCCCTTCCTCACCTTCTGCGCACATGCTGCTCTCCGCTCCTGCTTGGCCTTCATCTCGGCCAGCATCCCGCTGCCCATCACCTGCACATAGCGCCGCCCACTCTGTGGGCTGCCCCTGCTGTCACTACGCTCAGCCCTGCCAGCATCCTCTGCTGGACCCTCCTCCAGGAGTTCTGGTGTCTTCATCTCCTCTGTGCGTTCTGGAGCACCATTGTGCTCCGCTGTTTTTATCTCCTTCCTGGCGGTGTCCACAGGTGGACTCCGGATTGCCCCTTTCGGGGAGGAGAGCTCTTCTGTCATCAGGACTGTGGGTGGCCGCTCAGATCTGGACCTGGATTTAATTAGGTTGAGGAAGCCACTCCTCCGAGAATCCCGTTTTTTCTTCTCATCTCCTTCCCCGAGTTCTTGAGCATCTGAGTAGCGAGCAGATGACCTCCTGCACCACAACCAAGACAGAAACTATTGGCTTAGCCATGAAGACAAATTCCATGAGGACTTAGTCAATGAACATGAGGGTGACCACTGCATAGACTGCCACATTCTGTATCATTTAAAAGGTTAAGCCTGGACTTAGAAACATTAAAACTGAGGAGCTTCCTTACAGCTATCTATGAGGAAACTAAGCGCACAGACTATGAGCGACTCTGGAGTCCAGCAGAATTGAAAAGAGACCTGTGCTTTGTAACAATTAAAGGCTTAAGAGTGAACTGTCTTGGACTGTCTTGGGACATAATTACACAACTGCCCTGTTTAATTTAGGGGACACTGAAAAGGGCTTCCTTGACCATCCATAGTTATTAGGTAATTGTCGATATCCAACACTTAGTGCTCAATCCTTGCAAATATTTGGATCTTTGCTTAAATGGAATACATTGCTGGAAGAAGCAACAAAAGACTCAAGGCCAGGGAGCTGGTGCAATACTCTAGTATTTGTGAGATGGAGTAGGAGGGTCAGGAGTTCAAGGCCAGCCTCAGCTATATGAAGTTCAAGGTCAAGTGAGCTACAGGCGACCCTGTATTTTAAAACAAAACTAGACAGAATAAGCTTAAATTTTGGGATACATTTTCAGGAAGAAAAAAAAATTAAAACGTGGGAAGTGGGGGGGGGAGGGGAACAAAATAAAAAAACCAAATCAAACAAAAAACAAACTGAGTGCCACAAGGAACCACTCAAAGCTGGAGACGGGGTCTCCCCGTAGCTCCTCAGAAACTCCATCAACACTGGAGAAAAGGATAAATGTGAAAGGAACAACAACAAAACCCCCAAACCACACAGGCGAGAATAGGAGAACCGCTTGGAAGCCCAATGAGCACAAAATAGCTTCATGGATCTGAGCGACTGAAATATAAACTAGGGGTCCAGGAGCAGCGAGCGCCTCAGGGGCCGCAGATGGCAGAGCAGGGGAAGAGGGAGTGGCTGGGAAGCTCGCAGCTTGGGGAGGACTGGCTGAAAGCCTACTCACCAAGTGTAGTTTCCACTTTTCAAGCTGCAGGGTCAACAATGCCCAGCCTACCCCAAACTCATGGTGGGCAGGGTGAACCAGAGAAATGGAGCAACTGAGGGTATGAGGCACAGCCACAAAACAGAAATAAAAGCAAAAGGCGACAGAAGTGGGGCATTTAAGATTAAACAGTACAACTAAAGAAATGTCTCAGAATGTGGGAAGGGTATGCTGATAAGAATCCAGGAGAGAGGAGGAGAGAATTAATAGATTAGCAGAGGCAACACTGGGTTGAATAAAAGGTATTTAACAGAAAGTGTATTGAGGAAACAGAAGAGATTTATAAAAGAAACAATTCAAAATCCCAAGAACCAATGGACATGACTTGAGAATCAGATAGTTTATGTATGCCAACAAACTGGAATAGCAAAACTGCATTCTCCTTTGGAATACAATACCATAAAATTTCAGTGTCCTGAGAATACAAACATACCAAATGTTTCCAGAGAAGAGAAAAAAACAAAGCATGTCACAAACAAAGGATCAAGATGGCACTGGGTTCTTATGGGAATTCTAGGAGATAGAAAATTAAGGAACAGTGTTTTCAGAATTCTAAAGCAAAATGCTTTACTTGATTCAATACCCAGCAATACTATCAACCAAAATGGAAGATCTTAACGTTATAGACATGCATTGTTAACACTCCTTTCCTAGAAAGTAATCACTGAAGGTACTCCATCAAAACAAGGCTGTAAATCTCAGACTCTGAGAAACAGACAAGACACAGGCAGGTGGGGAAGGGAAGTCACTTGCAAAGGAGGAAGGGAATGCCTCCTCCCGTCCCTCAGCCAGCACACTGGAACCTGTGGGGCACAGGTGTGAGATGTGTCCACAAAGACCGGATGAGAGTGAACTGAGAGATTTGTGCTCTCACAGGAGATTTAAGGACGTGAATAAAGATGAGCAATGTGGGAGAAACTAAGTAAACAGAAAGGGATGAATTCCAGAGGAGACAGCATCTATCCCAGAGGACATGTGACCGTGGCACACCACACACACCAGGGGCAGACACTTACGGGGCTAGAATGAAGCACTGACGCAACCTTTAAATAATTAGCTAATAAAAATTATCATATAATTAAATGAGGAAAGTCAGGGTGGAGAGAGGGGAAGGGAGGGAGAAAGGAGAGGGAGAGGGAGAGAGGGAATTCAGCAGGGTCAGAGAGTAGAAAGGATACACCATCATCTTCTGTAGTTAGATGTTGACAGAATTACTACTGAAAATTGAAAGCTGAAAAATAAGGAAGACGTATTCTTAAGGAAAGTGGGAGCCAAGTAAACAGTTAATTGAATAAAACCCATTGCTTGTAGGATGCAAGGAGTGGGGAAAGAAATAAGAGTTTTTTAGTTCAAGCCTTGTAATTTACTTGACATTTAAAATCACGAACAAGTATCACAGACTTCAAGCTTTCTTTACACTAATTTGTGATGTTGTACCTAATGCCATGTCCCATAACACCTAATTGACAACATATTTTCACAACAAAATGTAATTTAAAAAAAAAAAATCACAACTTGTTGTGGGTCCCGTTGATAACTGATGAAAAGTGAGCCGTGTGGTCCTTGCTCACAGAAACATGACCAGATTTCCGGACTAACATCTTTGAAGAAAACAGATGTTACCTATTACAAATATACCCAGATACTGTTCAAAGACAAGCAGAGAACAATATTGCTGGTCAGGAGAAGGAGTCATGGTAGGGCAGATGGAACAGAACACTCGGTCCACATCCTCTGCTCAGACATGCCCCTGCTCTACAGTTCTAAGTGGAAGAGCTCAGCAATCACATCTGTAATTACACAGAGTCAGGACAGCTGTCTTGATCTGTTTATCAATAGTGACTGTAGGCCAAGAACTACTGTAGCCTGTACTAAAACTCTGAAATTCCTGAATGTGGCAGTGTGCCGGACGGAGGCTGAGGCAGGAGGATGACTGAGTGTATAAATTTTTCCTGTGCTCCTTAGTGAATTCTAGACTAGCATGGGATACAGTGTAAAAGTCTCAAAAATAAAATAAAATAGCAAAGCAAACAATAACAAAACAACGCAATATAGAACAATAAAAGTCTCTGAAGTGATTAAGAGAAGAAACAAGGCCTGCATATCAATTGTGAACAGCATTCTGTCTGAAGTGGCAGTGATGCGTTAAGAAGGAATTCTCCATCTTGCTCTTTTTGTGATGGTGTTTCTTAGCTCTTTTAAGTTGAAAATGCAGTCCTCTAATCCTTGAATTCTAAAACAACCAAAACCCAAGCAAACTCTTGAAGGATTATACTGCAGATTTGTATAGAAGGGGGAAAAGAAAAGAAAAAAGAAGAGACATGAAGCCAGCAATCAGCATGACTTAATTTGTGTGAACGAAGCATTATAAAAAAACTATCCAAGAATAAATGACGTATTGGTGGGTCTTTCTGCCAAGTTATGCTATGTTAAGCTGCAAGACTAGTGTAAAAGACGACCAATAATTAGGTGCTAAAGCTTACAAGCGTCTATAAGCTCCACTGCCATGGATATAAGACTTATTTCTACTCTGCTATCCTGCAGAGGATAGATAAGACTCATCAACCCACAGCCCAGGCGAGCCCTTTCCCAGCTCTCCCATCTGCCAGCCCTTGGCTATCAGCAAGGTTTAATACAATATGAACTTCGTCTCCAAGGTGAAGAAGCATTCTTCACAAACATAATCCCAGCTCAGAGTGTGCTCTGGGATGTATCAGCTTTTAGTTACAGACTGAATAACTTAAGAAAAATCATGTATAAAGACAGAAGGGTTTTAAGTTGAACTTTTTTTTTTTGAGGTGTGGATGAGGCAGGGTCACATAGCTCAGGCTGGCCTGGAATTCACTAGGTTTCCCAGGCTGGCTTCAAATGTATAGTAATCCTCCTGCCCCAATCTCCTGAGTGTAGGACTGTAAGCAAGTGTCGCTATGCCCACCTCCAGTTAAAGTATCGTTGACCTATCTTCTAAGGAAACAGCATCCTAGCAATAAGAAAATACAGAGGAAAGTCTTCAGAGGATACAACCTTTACTTTCCCTGTTGCCGTAATCAAATGCCCAGAGACAGAAGCTATTTAAGGAACCAATGGTTTGCTTTGGCTCACAGTTCAAAGGTACACAGTCCATGATGGAGAGACAGTCATAGGTGCAGTGTGAGCTGTGTGTCTATAGGAAGGAGGGAGCATGCTCAGTTGGCTTTCTCCTTTCCATGGAGTCTGGGACTGGATATAATACTGCTGCCAACAATCAGGCTGCATCTGCCCATCTCAATGGACCTAATCTAGATGATCTCCCACAGGCATGCCCAGCAACTTATCTGTGTACTAGGCCAGCTAGAGCTGTCAATACCAACACAACAGAGTGTAAGGCGGAGGGCCTGACACTAACTCTCCTGCCATTTTACTGCCCAGCCTTCCAACTGATCAAACTGTGAACAAGAAAGTTCAAAGGCTGCAGTACCAGTGTGTGATGCTTACTGCCCTGAAACAGAATCTTCCCGGTGGCTATGAGGAAAGCCCCGGCCTAGCAGATGTGTGACGTAGATGTGAAGGGCATGGGTATGGGACAGGTCCCATAGCTCTTTGTTCAGCGGGTCAGTGGCAAGAGCTTGAGAATTACAATGTCTAACAAGTTCCTAAGCAACGCCAATGATACTTTGTTGGAGAACACATTTTATAAATTCAACCAAACAGTAAATCTCTTGTATGAGACTGTGAAGCCTAGACAAATTATAACCATTAGCCGTTTAAATGTGAATGAAACACTGCTTTTGATAAATGACTGGAAACTTACTTGCTATCCATTTTAGTCACCTTCTTGGTGAAAAACTCATCGACGCCTTCATCTACTCTGCCCATGAGGCCATTCTGTTCTCCGTCATGGGGGATGATGCTGATGGTACAGACCTGCAAAAGAAACATGACTTCACTCCATAGTCAGCTCAATATACCTTCAGTTTTGCTGGATTCAACAACCTACAATGTGGCCATGATTCACTGCAATAGGGATCATGTGATTTACAGGAAGAGGCAAGTGTAGAACCATAGCCTAGTGAGGAAGAAACAAGTTTATGGACATGCTGAGCGTGATGCTGGTGATCATGGGGCACAGGCTTCAGTGACATCAGGCATATCTAATGTGGTGTAGCTATAGATGTGGGTGGGTTTCAAGACAATCTGTTAGTAGCCCTGGCTGGCCTGGGTCTCATTATGTGGATCAGGCTAGGCTGGCTTTGAACTTGCAGCAGCCCTCCTGCTTCTGCCTCACTAGTGCTGGGATTTCAGGCATGTATCACCACATCTGCCCAAGAAACAGGTTTACAGAAGGCACTGTAAGCAGTGCTTGATGGGGGATTTGTATGACTGGACCAAATAGGCTGTGAAAAGTTCATGTTTGCAAAATGCTGCAAAGACATCTATAATCTCAGTACTGGGGAGGCAGGAAGATATCTAGGAGTGGTTTCCTTTAGCTGCCTCACCAGTTTTTCCTGCTTTGAGACAGAATTCCTAGCTAGCCCCAGAGTTCCCTGGTAGTATGGAGAGAATAGAAGCTCCAGAGGTGGAGAGTACAAAGTACAGCTCCCCTCAGGAGCAGCGGCTTAGAGGCCTTGGTTGCACCTCCCAGGCCCTCTAACACAGCTCTGTCATTTTAGAAATAAAGAACAGAGGGGACAGGTTGAGAGACACCCAGCATGACTAGATACAACCCAGGAGGAACTTTAAAAGGCAGCGGTCAGAGGGAAACTTGGGTGGAGCTGGGCTGGGAGAACTGCTAAAACCCAGACTATATGATGAATAGAATCAGGTCAGTGGAGTTCAGGCCCCAAAGCGCATGTGGTTAGCACGCATTTTCTAGCAAAAGGAAACGAGGTGATGTGATTCAAGTCTCTGTGTCAACCACAATCAGTATCAGATGCAAGGAGCAGCAGGACTGTTGGAGGAGGAGCAGAGATGACCCCGAACAGGTAGGATCACCCTGCACAGGCAGGATCACCCCGCACAGGCGGGATCACCCCACACAGGCAGGGCCATGCTCGCCTCCCTCTGGGAGCTCCCCAGCTCTCCCAGGTAGGTCCCTAATACTATGCACCTGCGATGAATATGGACTAAAAGGTTGGTTTGTGAATGGCTAGAAGGTAAGGGGTTCCTGTGAGGCTACAGACACCCAACTTCTCTTGTCTCTCTCACCAGGGTGGCTGAGCAGAAAATTTTTGGGGGCATAGTAAATACCTGGAATTGATAAGTCTTCACAAGCCAGAAGGAGCCAGACAGAAGGAAGTGATGGCCTGTGGGTCTGTTAGAGACACTGTGACCAAATGTGCCCAGAGAAAGCACTGGAGGAAGCTGAATGAGCACCTTCCATGCATGCCTCCCACAGCAACAAAGAAGGAAAACTGACATGCAGAGGAAACCTGTCAGAAATACATCAAATGAAAGCAATACAGGAGAATGCGTGACGGACTTGGGAGGCTGAGGAAAACTGAAAGGCAATGCTTTTAAAGATTAATGAGACAGCTACACAATGGAGAAAGGTCAGTGAACTCTATCAGGAATGGAAGATGAAGGGGCAAGGACTGTGGCTCGTGCCTCCAATACTGGGAAGGGTAAGACCGGAGGACAGAGTGCTAGGCCAGCCTGAGCTGCATAGTGAATTCGAGGCTAGCCTGAAGTACTAAGCAAGATCTTGTCTCAGAAAACAAAACCTCTACTGTGGATGTCATTCCGGTAAATCCATTTTTATTATGCATAGATATATGGTCTGCGGGTCCTGGTCCTCTAGAGAACCCCAAGTAACACAGATGGAATACTGACTGATGGTCAAGAGACAAAACGGTTTTGTACTCTCTTAGCCAGTAACTGTCCACCTCAGAGTCTACCCCCAATACTCTCATGCCTTTTTAAATGCCTCCTGAGCCTGACCCCACAAGTCTCCACCTGCTCTAAAGCTGAGAGTGCAGAAAACTCCCTGATGAGTCCACCTGTGGCTTTGTGAACCTAATGACTTGTGACCTTCTTTTCTGTGACTTCAAAGCTTTTCTATGGTGGCACATGAGCCTGTATTCCTAGGAATGGCCACTCATATTTGGTTTATTTCCTTAAGGGAGAGTCAGTACTTCTTACATTGACAGTGTTGATGCAACTTTGTTGTTCATTGTGGCACAAAAATCAATAGTGACAGCATTATCACCTCTGGCTCAGTGACAGTGAACGTGGTCATCTGAACCAGCCTCAGCTTCCAGAATTCTGATATCTAGGGAAGCTCAGTATGCAGTGGAGGTCAAAGGCAGACTCCAGACATGCCAAGATCGAATCAGGAACTTAGGATAAGCTGGATGTACGCAGTCCTAGCAAATAACCTGGAAGTCAGACAACTGTTGAGACTAAACGCTAGGAATGAAGCAGCCGAACATCTTTTGTCCAGTTATGTCTCTCTCCAGACGTTTGTGTGGTTTTGGCTCTCACCTAGAAATGTGGGTGATCCCGAATAGGGCTGGCTGTTCTAAGAGATGGTTCTCAGGAAAGAGTGAGCCTTGAGAAGTCATATGATAATTAATATACCTTCACTGTATATCCATGTGAATGACCATACTCCTCCACAGTTCTTGATTACTATTATTATTATCATTATCATTGTTGTTATTATTCTTATCGCCTCATATAGCCAAGGCTGGCTTCCAGCTTGATGTGTACTGAAGGGTGTCCTTGAGGTCCTGATCCTCCTCCCTTAGCCTCACAACTGCTAGGACTATAGGCGTGAACCACTACACTTGGTTCTTTTTAGTTTTTTAAATGCAAGAAGAAAGAATATCTTGTACATGATGGGGTTTGAGCCCCAGCATCATAAAAGCAATAAACAACCAAATGCACAAACCCACAACAGCTTTCTCTCCAAGGTCACAGAGATACTCAACCCACCATTACATATTCACGGCATGCTGCTAATGATTGCAGAAGTGTCCGAGCCACTGTGAGGGTCCACGTACACAGCAACCATCTTGAGTACAGAGTTCGAGCCAGCATAGGGCAAGATGTCTCTTTCCTTACCTGATAACACCTCTCCCTTATTTAAAATAAAATACCAACAAATGCTTATACATCTAAGCTTGTATACCAAGGCAGTAAGAATCCAAAATCAAATAAGCTGGAAAGGAAAAAAAATAAGCTGGAAGTTTGCTTTCTGAAACTATGCCCAACTCTTCAGATTAAAATGAACACATCTAAACAATCAATCTTCAAAATTGAATTATGGACCATGTGGACAAGTGGAGAAATCCTTGAGCCTTCTGTGTTCTCAGCGATCCCCAATTTATCCACCAAACACTGCTGAGCACTCACTAGTTGTATTCTTAACCCATAGCAGTGGGCATATCCCTACAGGTTATGAGTCTGAAGCCATACTTCCCTGGAATTCATAGGCATGGGGGGAAAGTTGAGAATATGTAATGAGAGGTATGACCAAGCCCAAACCCCAACCCCTTCTACAGTGGGTTTCACAAGCTGTGTACCAAGCACAAGTCCACGAGAACTACTTTTCCTTACAGCTGTCATCTCTGTGGGACCAGAGAGGAAGAGGCAAGGAGGACTTCCTGGAAGAAGCTTTGTTTCCACGGAGATCTGAAAGACCTGCCAGTCATCAGCTCCAGGGAAAGCCGTAAGAAAGGAGGATAGAGAGAAGCCCGAAGCCAGGACGGGCGTTAGGGAGGATTACGTGGACGGTAGGGATAGGTAGTGATAGCTGCAGTCAGGTTTTGCTTCTTTGGCTTTGTTTGATACAGGGTCTCTGTAATGTAGACCAGGCTGGCCTTGAACTCACAGAGATCCACCTGCCTCTGCTTCCCCAGTGCTAGGATTTAAAAGACGTGCTACTATGCCCAACTACAACCAGGTTTTTAATATATTAGCTGGTTGGACCCCATAGGGAATGGAGGATAAACAAGGAAAAGCAGAGTGACAGGGAAGACAGGATCTTAGTTTAGAAAATGTTTAGTCTGAGGTATTCTAGAGCATTCCAGGTCTGAAAATGCAGAGATCAGCAGAGGCTCTGGAAATGGGATCAAATGGAATCAGCCAGCAGCAAAGATACACACAGGCCAGACAGGCCAGAGAGCGGAGGACTTCTTTGTATGCTCATATGTGTGAGTGCTAGTACACATCTGGCATTTAGAGGGCAATCTTAGGTATCAGTTATTGCCTCCACCTTCTTTGAGACAGGGTCTCTTTGTTGTCTGCTGCTGCATAAGCTCAGCTAGCTGGCCCAAAGGTTTCTGGGGATTCGCCTGTCTGTGATGGTTCCAATGAGAATACCCTGTGTAGGCTCACATATTTGAACACTTTACTTGGTCCCCAGTTGGTGGCACTATTTAAGGTTATGGAACCTATAGGGGATAGAGGAAAGGCCATGGAGCCTGGGGAGCCCTGTGGATACCTACTGCTGCTTGTGTAGGTTGCTGCTTCTTGTTTCGCTTGGGCCTTAACTTGGTGAAGTGTTCCAGTCTCCTGCCTTCCTCTGAGGGCAGCTCGGAGATTAACCCTGAGTTTCTCTTTTCCTGCCGGATTGATGGGAAAGGCGGGTCTTCGATGTGAATCGGCACCTCTTCCAGGGCTTTATCAAGATCAAACTCCATTTCTGAAATAAAACAGACCCCAAAGCAAAGGATGATGCAAAGAGTGTGTTAGAAAATGCCTAAGGGCCAGGCCTGGCAGAGTACACCTACAACCCTAGCCCCGGGGTGCTAAGGCGGGAGGACTGCTGAGCTCTGACCAACCTGGGGTGCATACTCAGACCTTCTCAAAAGCAGCACAAGAAAAAGGAAGGAAAGAAAGAGGAAACAAAGGATGAAGGGATGGAGGAAGGGAGGAAAGAAAGAACAGAAAAACATGATTCCATCACCAGCAGCAATAAAGTCCCGAGAAATCTATGCGAGTAATCTTTTGCTTTATTCTGTTTTTCAGACAGGGTCTCTGTAGCCAGCCTAGCCTGGAATTCACTGTGTACCCAGGTTGACCTCCATCTCAGGTCCATCTTCCTGCCTCATGCTCCCAAGTGCAGAGATTACAGGAATGAGCAACCATACCTGGCCTCTGAAAGTAATTTCTAAGTCAACTGCTCCTCACCGAGTACCCAAATCTTTCTCAGGTTACAGAGTGGATCTCAATGGAGAGTATGAACGCCCTGTTGGGGTGTTTCCCAGTCTTAAGGAAATGGCTGGCACTGGTACCACACTCACCGAAGGCCCTGGACACAGGTCGCAGCATTCGGCTGTGGATGCTCTTCCTCTTGGACTTAGGAGTCATCTGGCAATCAGACAGAGGCAATACTTAGGTGAGCACAGAAACTTGTCTCTCAAACCCTAAGTAAGGTACCAGGGGTCGGCTGGTTAAAACAGGTTCCAGTTTCACTTAACAATGGCTCCGCTGTAGCAGCCGCTAGGTTGACTCAGGAGATGCCCCGACAAATTTCTAAATGTTTAGAACTTTCACAAGTGATTCAGCCAACTGCTCTTTCATCCTACACCTCTAACCAGTTAAAAATCTATTCCTACAGCTGAAAAGAACAGGGAATGATCATATAACTCCAAGCCATACTCGAGAATGTCAAAATGGAGATAAAGAATCAGACTCAGAGACTATAAAAATCAGTCACAAAGCACTGAAAGACATTATTCATGACTGTAATTGTCGGTTGTCACAGCAACATCGGTGCAGGCACACTGAATGCAACCTCTGTCTGTCACTTCAACGCTTTAGGTAGCTTAACTCTTTGTTTCTCAGTGTGCCATCAAAATCTTAGAACAGTGTGCCACGACCTAAAGCCATCAGCCGGCACTTCTCAATAAATGTCTTAGATCCTGCCAGAGTTCTTTAAAAACTAAATCCAAAAACGAAGTCAAACTTGAGAACATACTCCAAGTGTTAATGTCATGCAAGAACCATCAACCACAATTTATATCTGTCATCCAGTGGACCTTCCACCAGCACCCACACTTGTCACCCAGTATGGGCCACCACCCACAGCTGTCTCCCTCAGAGCACACACACATGCTGAGGCTGGGAAGCATTTCGGGCATCCGATACACAGATAAACTTGAAGGTTATCACCAAGTCATGGGATGGGTAATAAACACTAACTAATCTGAGCTGTCAGAGGATCTGGGCCAGGGCTGGGAACAGAGAAGGGTCTAGCCCAGTGATTTTCTTACACTGCTATTGCTACCGATACGGATGATGGACTACAGCTGTGTTTAAACCAACATGATACTAACGTTTGTTAATTTCATTTTTTGCTCTGTTTGGGGAAGGGAAGAATAAGGAAGGATTTTGGACACAAGTTCTTACTGTGTAGCCTAGGCTAGCCTCAAACTCACAATCTTCCTGCCTCAGACCCTTAAATGTTGGGATTTTAAACTGGGCCACTATGCCTGCCTTAAAAAAACTGATCCATATACAAATTAAGAGGCAAATAGAGCTGAAAGAATGTTGCATACTTTGGCATAAGGGTAGTCAGCTAAAACCTCCTCAAATTCTACATTCTTTAAAGGAATAAACTGGTTCCCATGGGCCTAGAAAGGCAAACAACTTTTCACTTTTGACAGTTACTTTGCTTTTAATAAAAATACCCATTTGTTACTATTTAATGTTGGAAGAAAGGGGAGATAAAAGCTGAGCGATAAGATCACACACACAGTAGCTTTCCTGAAAGACCAGCGTGACTTGTGGAGGTGACCGGACTGTGTAGGGAGCTCACAGGTTGCATGGGGGCAGTGGACTGGAGAGCAACTCACTTATCGGACTAAGCAAACAGGGCCTATTGATAAGGAAAACCTCTGACAAAATGCATGTGTTTAGTTCTTTAGAGTTGTATATACCTTGGGTACAAATCGCAGTAGTGAAAAGGATCTATAGGGAAGCCAGAAACCAGGCATATGGTATTCACCCATTATCCCAGCACAGAAGGATCCTAAACTCAAGCCAGCCTGAACTTACAGCAAGTTTGAGGCAAGCCTCAACTATGCAAGACCTTGTCTGAAATACACAGGAAAAAAAAATCAACAAAAACTAAGCTTGGAATAGAAATTCATTCAAAAAATCATAACTTGGAAAGAAGCTTAAAATGCATGTGTGTAGGAGACCTGAAGATTTGTTTCCTTCTGGTGCGTCTGGATTTGGTTTTAGAGAATATTCATGGATAAAAACAAGCAAGCAAGCAAACAAAAAAGCAAACAAGAAACAACTTAGCTCAGATTCCCCTCTCCTTAAACCCATTATGATAGGTATGAAATATATGTGAAATGTGTCAAAATTGTAACATTTTATATCTGTATACTAGCTTTAATATATGAAAAGGGATACATATATAATTTCATGTACAGATAAAGGATAGATAACATCTAGAAAAAGAAACTCATTTGTAAACTTGGTGGCCTGTAAGGAGAATATCTTGTGTATTGTATGAATGTATTACCTGTCGATTAAAAAACCTATAGGAAAGGGTAGAGTAGAAGATGGGACATCCTAGAGGCAGAAAGGATTCTGGGATAGCGCCAGGCATGGGAGATTCACCCCAGATGTGACAAGATGGACACATGATACTTGAGCATAGGTAACCAGCCACATGGCAGAATGTAGATTAGAGTAAATGGGTTATAAAAAGTTATGATCTAGTCATAGCCTAGCTATGTGACCAATGTATTTGTAAATCTATTTTGAGTTCCAGTCTTATTTCCAGGAGCATGGGGCTGGAAGGAAGAACCAGGACCAAACTTCTACAGTGACCCGTCTGTAGTAAGTCGTTTAGCTTGACCTAGTTTTAGAGACACATTAAAACACAAAAGTCACTGGGCATTTCAGTGGCTGACAAGGATCAGAATGAAATTATTTTTCTTATTCTGATTGTGTTTTCCAATATTTCAAAGCCTGGTATAAAGTTCAAATACCAGGGGAAATGTGTCTAGTACATTTCATTGTGTCTCTGCACTATGAATAACTTTTTTGGGGGGGAGTTGTTTTATTTTGTTTTGTTTGGTTTTTTGAGACAGGGTTTCTTTGTGTAGCCTTGGCTGTCCTAAAACTAGCTCTGTAGGCCAGGCTGGCCCGAACTGATAGAGATATGCCTGATTCTACCTTCTGAGTACAGGGATTAAGGGGAAAGCCATCACCACTCCACACATGAATGACCTTTCTAAGAGCTGAGAACTGCTAATTATGTTTTCTATAAAAGTCTTCATTGATCTTATTATGTCTGTTAGTTCTCAAGTTTTGCCATACTTAGAAAGGGCTGGTGGTTCTTGGCTAAAGGGAGAAATGGCAGCTTAGTTGGTTTCTATACCTGCCATCAAGAATGCAACCAAGCACTGAGTACTGCCTCAAGCCTGTGATCCCACCATGCAAAGGGCTGAGGCAGGAGGACTGCTGCAAGTTTGAAACCAGGAGCTGCACACAAGACCCTGTCTCAAAACAATGAAAGACTCTCCAAATGCTAGGGGCTTCATCTCTTTCTCTCAACCTCACCTCTTATAAGCTGGGTCTTTTCTTTGCAATTCTTTCTTTCTTAGTTTTATGGAAAATACGGACTTGCCCAGTCTCGCTTGCTTATTCTAATGGTTCCATTACACAGAATCTAAGGGAGGAGATGTAAAGATGGATGGATTTTCTGCACAAGGGCTATTATAGCCGCTTTTAGAAGCAAATATCTCTAGACATCCATTTATTTGTTTAATGCTCCTCCTCCTCACATCAGTTAGGCTGATAAACTGTATTCTGGGAGGACTGACAGCAGTGGCCCCTCTCAGACCTCTGAATGCTCCTCTCCTTTTGTACCCAAGTTAAAGGGTTAATTCCTTTGGATTACACCTTAGTTCTCATCCACTATCTCTGGCCACTTGTCGATGGCTAAGTAGCTTTCGGAGTCAAGAAAATCATCACAAAGTGCTCATCAGGTGAAGGGCACAGACAGCTGAGGTGAAAGGGTCAGGGCTGGCGTGAGGCCGAGACAGAGCTTTGAAAACTGCATCTTATGAGCAAGAAACGGAAAAACATGTTAAAGTTTCATCTTAAAATACAATTTTAGAAGGAAACCCTAAATATAGACTCTCCCATCTTGACACCATAAAGTGCCAATAAATCTGTACTGTGCTGTAAGTGTGAACAGCACTCTGTGGCTGTTTCTGAAGAGGCCAAAAGCAGCGAGGTTATCAATGTTCCTCATTGGATCTAGTTTTTATAATGAGTGTAAAACTATTCTGCTTGTAGCTCAACAAAGATTTGTTCACTGTAAATTATATAACCGTAATTTACAATTTACAAAGTAAGGATAGATCTTGGTTCGCAGCAGTTCCCCCCCCTCAGACCCACTTCTAACAGGTGATCCTTAAGCATACTAGTTTTTAAAAATGAGACTTAAATTGAATCACCATGAAGATAGGATAAGGTAATTTCCTCATTAAAAGCCTTTTTTTTTTTTTGCACCAAGTTTACACAAAAAATAGTCTATAGTCTATAATGTTCTCATTCCAAGCTCAAAAAACAAAATTATTTTCTTCTTTCTCTAAGGCAAAAGGACCCCCTCCCCCCACTAAACCAATACCAGTTGAGAAGCAGATCAGGAAAGTCCAACACGAGAAACAAATCATAATGTCAATTTTCTATAGTCCTGGGCCTGCAACAAGCAATATGACAAGAATGACAAATACTTGGGCATGTTGCCCTTGAGTCTTAAGAACTGCCTCCCTTCCCCCAAGTGTGGCATCCTCCTCATCCAAGTTCTCTTACTCTCAGGCATCCAGCTGGGGAGATTTTCAATTCATCCCCCAGTTTATTTAAGACTGAACCATCTGGTCAACCCCAATCCTGTCTCTAAATTGTTGCCTATTTCATTCAGGATCTGCTGATGGGATGACAGCATCTCCTGGGAGAGCAGCCAGGCCGTGCAGAAGCAAATGGAGCATGACAATGCCAAGCAGCAGGGCCAGGGACTGCAGCGCCACTGCAGGATACTTACACTTGTACAGCAGAGAGTCTCCATGCAGCAAAAGGAAAGAAAAAAAATATGAATGGAAGAGAGACAAAGCAACAGCATCACAAGAAAAAGGGAGGGAGGGAGAGCATTTACAAACAAAGTAGACAAAGCTAAAATACATAGAAAGCCATCGCAGCGAAGGAACAGGGCGAGAGTGGTGCCAAGTTAACTGCATAAAGCATCCAGCCTAGCTTCTAATAAGCAGAAGCACAGTTACAGCTTGAGAACTGCAATATTCTTCCAAACAGATTTTAACTCTTTTTTCTAAGTATGTCTCCAAATCCACAGTGACATCATCAGCTGCCAGGCACTGCGTGGACAGAATACTGGACAGCTGTTAGAAACCCCGCCTGCACAGTTCTCTCCTCACCCCTGCAACAGTGTGAGGACTGGGTATCTTTGGGTAAACACAGATGTCTCCTGAAAGCCCATTTAGATCCCTCTTTGCTCTCCACTGCATTTCAGGAGATAAGCACTTGTAATTCTCTCTCACTCCCTCAGATAGCAAACCTTCTTACAGATCTGATGCTGGAATCTCACACAGTAGACCAGTTAAAGTGCAACTAAATATTTTCTGGTGGGAATTAACATTTTACATTAAAACTCTACATTCATTGGTCACCATTGAGAGCTGTTAACACATATTATTATTTTTATTTTATTTTAAAAGTTGTACTTGAGTCATCACAGTGTTTGAAAATAGCATGAGGTGACAGAGAATCCTTCTGAAGTTTCCAGAAGACATGCTGTGTGGAAGGCTCCCTACTCTGCCTCTCTGAGGCTGCCTTTTTCTTAGTTTTGTATTTTATGCTCAACATAAAATGAAATGAAACTACAAAGCTCCTCAGGCTATTTGTGTAAACAGCATGTGTCACTGCAGAGGGAAGGGAGGATGTAAGTAAAGCCATTCCTCATGATGGCCCCTGCCATGCACACACACAGAAAGGCTTTGGCTGGCAACACTGGGGGAAAGTCTCACCCTCAGAATTCTAATTTCATACTCACTAAACATTTTTCTTCAAATATGGTTCATTTTATGACCTATCAAGTGAGCACAGACACGCACACACACACACACACACACACACACGCACACGCGCACGCACACGCACACACACACAAACCTTTGCTAAGTGAAAGGAGAAAGAGTAAAAAATATATTTTCAAATCTTCAATTGTTAACACATAAGCCCCCAGAACATCCACAGAAGTGTGATTATAGCTCTTAGTATGAGGAGTGAGTCTCATAGATCATCTTAGGATTTCTCTTTCTGAAAGGTTAATTCATCAAGACAAGTCCTCTGCCCCAATTACACACTCAATGATTATAACAAGTAACACCAAATAGCCTTTTCATTGGTTCATTTCCTGAAGTGACAATTCCCGTGAAGAAGGAAACCATGACAACTGACAACTCAACATTTAGACAAGGTGAAGACCATTCACTCTCATACCTCTATGCCTTTGGACTCAGGCTGTCCTGCTGTTACCATCTCTACACTAAGACAGGAAGAAGCTGTAAGGGGAAAGAAGCATCCAAGAAATGGACTCAAACTCTAGATCTACCATTGGCTTAGTTATGGAATCTGGATCAGTGTTTTTATAATGTCAGCCTGGCTTTCCAGTTTAAAATAAATTATTGTGAAGATTAAATAAGATACAGACTATGAAGTGTTTACTACAGCACCAACACGCCATGCTGACCTCACTAGCTTCAGTGATCGTCCTGACTGTGTGTGAATATAATCGTTTCCTCCTTAAGTGAAAAGTAGGTTTTTGTTTTTTTTTTTCACTGAAAAATATCTGGAATGGTCTAAAAACTCACTGTTGGATAATGAATAAATGAAACAGACTGGAAACATCAGTTCATAGATGCTAGGGTAAATGGTGGAACGGCAGCTAAAAACAGAAAACCCTATAGAGCGACAGGATGAAATCGCCAAACAATGTTCACCAAAGAGTTTCAGAAAGATACACATTGGCATGCCAGCTCTGTCCATTCCAAAGGCAGGAAGCCACACCGTCAGCTAGCTGCTCATGAACAGATGTGTGTATAAACATGGAAAACAACGGTCTCTTCACACCATGGTGGTGCCTCTGGGAAGAGGAAGGAGAGAAAGATAGCTGGTCACAGTGGCTGAAGGTGGTCATTATGCTATTTGTAATGCTTTAGATTATTCGAGAGTCTGCAAATGTTATAGAATACCTACTGTCTGCTAGTTCCTCTTGGAGAAGGGACAGAATGGTGGTGAATAAAATAAGCTCCCTGCTGAGCTTGTGTTCTAGTGCATACCTTTAGATAAAAGATGCTGGCGTGTCACCAGCTGGCTCGTGGGAGCTGGGAATATGGACATTGGGCACTGAAGAATATTTTTAATAATGGTCCTGGTTGCCCCCACTCCCAAACTAGAATTATCTTAGAAGAGGGGACCACAATTGTAGGCAAGCCTGTGAGGCATGCTTTTAAGTAATGATTAATATAGAAGGGCCCAGAACATTGTAGGTGGTACCACCTCTAGGCAGGTGGTCTGGGGTGCAGAAGCAAGTAAGCTGAACAAACCACAAAGAACAAACCAGTAAGCAGCACTCCTTCATAGCTTCTGCCTGAGTTCCCGCCCCAGCTTCCCTCAGCCAGTGACGAAGTGTGACCTGACACCTGTAAGCTGAAATGAACCCTTTCTCTCCCCAAGTTGCTTTTGGTCATGATATTGTATCACAGCAATAGAAACCCTAAGTAAGACAAACTGCTTAGTAACACCTCAAAATGTTTGTTCAGGATCAAGTCTAATCTATGGGAAGGACACACGGTAACTACTGTGAGTCTGGACTTAGTCCACAGGAGCTCAACAGAAGGCCCCAGATACTACCTGCAGGACCACCTTCCGCTGAGTATTAATGATGACATGACCCAGTAGATCAAAAGAGTTTGAGGGTTTAAAAAAAAAAAAAAAAAAAAAAGGATGTACTATATAATAGGCAGGAAGAAGTCTATAAACTTCTTAAAATGACTCAGAGTTGTTTTACACGAATAGGTATTTTGTTTAATGCTACTTGTTAGTTCAAAAATCTCCAGGGAAGTTGCCTTCCAACACTTAGGGGACAGTGTTCTCTAGGACCCAAGATCCTAATAAACGGGGACTTCAATGGTGCTAGTGCTTATCCTACTTAACAAAAATCTTTTGTCAGATATTTAGCATTTAGTAAGCTAGCAAATTTGACTTTAAGAACTGGTCCAGTCCAGGTAAGATGAAGGGAAAATTCTCAGAACAACAGGTGACAGAGGGCTGAACTTCAAGTGCAGCAGCCTGCAGTGGGACCCCAGATAGCAAAGGGCTGCCCTAGGCTTGCACATTCCACCTACAAGGAGATGCTGGTCAAGTAGACTTACCCTTATAATAACTTTATAAATGACTTTAGAGTGTAAGCTGGAGGTGTCTGGCTAGAGGTAAGCACTTTTTATAAGTTAATGGCCAAAATATTTATTATTTTGTTGTTATTTTTTGTTAGACAGGGTATAGGCAGCCCTGGCTGTTCTAGAACTCGGTATGTACACTAGGTCAGCCTCAATTTCACAAAGGTCCTGCCAGGCTCTGCCTCCTGAGTGCTGGGAATAAAGGACTGTACCACCACACCCAGCTGGAAGGCTTAAATAGCAGGATGCCTTTTGAAACATAAGCTTTGTGCTAAAAATGCATCTAAAAACATTGTACAAATTTGGTTGAAATAGGAGAATGTCTAGAGATGAGCTCAAGAGCTTGCTGTGGGCACCTGCCTCCCACCCTACTTCCCAGGCATCTACTGGAAGATGAAATAACATCTTCAGGTGGGAAAGGTAACCTTGAAGAATTCTGGTAAATGAATGAGTGAATTGAATCATTATTTCAATCCAACACAACTGTTATTACTACAGCCACTGATACCAAGAGGAGCATTCTGCGCCCAGGTCGGATAGTGAGGACTCAATCTACTGTAAAGAAGAATCCTTTCAGGACTGGGTCACCACTCAGTGGGTGAGCACTTGCCCAGCGTGCGCAAGGTTCAGGCTTCAGTGTCCAACATTGAGGAAGAAATAACAGGGACACAAAAGCCAAAACAACAAAAAGTGAACAAACTTTTAAGTCAGGTACGTCCACTTGACTCCCACACTTTACGTTTTTGTCTCACACGTGTATAACTAAGTCTTCTGCACGGACTCGCAGGGTTCATAAACTGGCATCCACTTCTTTGGACATTAAACTCCTCAAATGTATACATCTACTTTCCCCTTCAACTACTTAAACACTTTTAAGCTTATAAAAAGAGGGGTAATCAGTACAAGGACTCTCCCCTCGCGTTCGGCAGGCCACATGCTGCCATTCCAGGGCACTTTACTTCATTTTATGCTTTCCCTTCCCCCTTTACACACAGAATTTGTTGGAACCGTTTATTGCCGTTATTTATGTGTGTATGCATGTGCTCATGTGCTCTAGTGCATGCATACATGCCAGAGCACATGTGTGGAGGTCAAAGATCAGCCTTTAGGGGTCAACTCTCTCCTTCTACCATGTGGGTCCTGGTGATGGATCTCAGACTGTCAAGCTTGGCAGTAAGCACCTTTCCCTTCTGACCCATCGTGCCCTGGTAGAACATTTAAAGGGTAATATATTTTTATATTTCTTCCTTATGAACCTCTACGTGATCATCCCAGGAATGAAATACTCCTCTGAAACTATGCATGATTCGTAGGACATCAAAGGACATTAGAAGCCATTACATGGTATGCAATTCATATACTATAGTCTATGTTCACTGTGTTCACAACCACACACTATAGTCCTGTTTTTGTTTTCTTTGTGACAGGGTCCATGTAACCGAGGTTGGCCTCAAACTCCCAGTGTAGCTAAGGCTGGTGCTGAACTTCTGGTCTTCCTGCCTCTGCATTCTATGTGCTGGCATAGGCCAATATCAGTGTCGCTCATTTATCCTCAAACATATAACACCCCTAGGTCCGGGACCTAAGGAATTGCTGGTCATGTGCAAGAAGGTATCCTTCACCTCTTTTATCTAACCCAGCACCCACTACCTCTTCCCCTACCCAGTGCAGCCTTTTTTCTTCATACTACTGACTGCCTTGAAGGCTGTTGCAAATGCTTGCCTCATCTCAAGTCCTTCCATTTCATCATAATGAGATGCACGCGAATATTTTTAGGTAGGAGTGCCACACAGTGGGTGCTGTGACCTGCGGGGTCAGTCACAACAGGTGTCCTGCGTCACGTGGGTGCACTATTGTTGAGGACGCTGCTTGTTCTCTTGATTGGAGTGGGGACTTCCTAGGTGCCTCACTGTCAAGTGCCACTCCTCTCTCTTATTAACAGACACTCTAGGAAGTGCTACTTTCAGTCCATGCAGAGAGCCTATTTTTAAACAACTACTGGCAATTCTTGCCTGAATTAGTGAGTACAATGAGAGCTCTAAAGATGGATTCTTTTTTTACTGCTTTCTCCTTCCTGTATCTATTAGCTGCCCTTCTTTTATAAGCCCCTGTGACCACTCCTTTCTTGATATTTTTTTTTTTGAAGCATTACTACAAACATGTGGGTTTTAAAAAAATTAATTCAATATATAATAAGACTTTGCAATTGCTATTCTTTCGGGCACTCAGTGTCCCACTGGGGCCCATTCAATCTACCCTGCATGTCCTTTGAGATGGTCTCTTTGGATATAATACCAATCCTTGGCCTTTGATTTAAGACAACCTTGGCTGACCTTGTACTTCTCTATGCACTTTGAAAATGGATATAGGTAATCCCTGTTTAATGAGCTACATGAGAAAACCTAAGTATTCCCGACTAGATTATCTGCTGAGTCAGTGCTCAAAGGGAAGCTGAATCTGTTCTTAATTGATTTATAGCCTTAAATGTCTAGCCTAATGTTGCCACATTTGTACTTAGAAAGTCATTTTTAATGCATCCCTATTTTCAAAAGTCTGAAGTAGCGTAACGCAGCTGAGAAAAACAGATGCAGCTTTCTTTGCTAACTGCTGGATAGCATGGAGCCCTTCCCTTAAACCTGAGGAAGAGGCAGAGGAAAGCAGCAACTGAGAAAGCTGCAGTAAATCAGGGAACAACAGGAGGAAGGGTAGGAGATGGAGGATGTGCCGTGCTTCTCCCTGACACCATTAAATCAGCTCCCCGCTCTCCCTCGTTAGCTCTCCACCATGGTCTGGTTTCACATACAGCATGAGCTGGCACTGTGACACTCAGACGTACACACTCTGAGAACAGTACTGGCCAGCGCTGTCATAGTGGCATAATGGAGTGCTGTCCTAAAATTGAAATGGTTCATTTCCTTATTTTTTTCAGATCTACAAATAGTTTTTGAGGAAATGAAATTAAGTCATTACCTGCCTACAAATGCCACTTTCTCCAGGGAACAGGAAACATATCACTTTTTATCTACTTTAATATGATAAATGAACCCAAATCAAAATTTCACACTTGTATACTCTTTTTACAAATGAAAGAATATTTTTCTTGATATCAGAAAAGAAAGAGAAGAAAAGAAAGAGAGAGAGAGAGAGAGAGATTAATTATCTCGTACTTACTTCAAGAAACTATGTATTTTTGTTGCTGTTGTTGTTGTTGTTGCTATTGTTTTCTATTATGGATTCTCATTGCAGCCTAGTCTGGTCTTAAACTTTCTATATAGCTGAGGTTGGCCTTGAACTTTTGGCTCTACCTACTTCCATGGCCAGAATGCTGGAATTACAGGCATGTACCACACTGCCTCAAAGCAAGTATCTTTTACAAGTGGTAACACAGATGGACACAGGGACATGCTATGCACTAATAGCAATGGGTGCTCTGCTCCTATGATCGTCCAGTGAAAGAGAGCAGAGGAATCCCTAAGAACTGCTGTAGGTAAGATGGCGCTGCTGCAGCTTCGTGGGAAACCCTACCGAGTATCACACCTCTGGAATACATATTAAAGCTACTTAATTTAGAAAAATCCATTTACCATGGTAGGCAAGAATAAGGTGGTTAGGAGAAACTTCTATACTCGTCTCCATGGTTTGGTGACATCACAAAATTAGCTCTGTAAACATGTCACAAGATAATAGCTGACAACAGTGTCAACAGAGAACATGCTAACGCCTACTATAGTTTACTCCCTAAAAAAATAATGTGGGTGGTGAGATGGCGCAGCAGGTTTATAAAGGCTTAGTCACCAGTCCTGAAGACCTAGACTCCATCCCCAGAGCCAAGGAGGTAGGAGGAGAGAACCGACTCCCCTGATTATTCCCTGTAGTTGTGTGGGGAGGGGGAGGGGGAGGGGGGAGGGGGAGGGAATGGATAGGACAGTCAAACAAACTGCAGTGGTACCAAGCAGGGGGCTTCAGGCTCGGGCAGTGGAGATTCGGGGCAGATGCTATAGGCACCAACTAGTCTCACCACAAGGCTCAAATCCCATGGGTCCTAAGGCTTTTCTGAGGTCAAGACCTCAATTTTCTTCATTCTAACTCTTTATCCTCAAACGTGCTTTGAGTAAACATGCCTCATCACCTGGGCAACCTGGTCTGTTCTAGAAACCAGAATATTTGCTACACTTTGCTGTTTGTAACTGTGGTATATGTATATGGTGTGTGTATGTGGCATACATGCTTATGTGTGTGTTTTCTATCTCATTTAAAACTTTTTTTTTTTTTTAAGACAGGGTCTGTTGCTGAATCTGGAGCTCACTAATCTGGTTGGTTGGCTGGCAAGCCCAGAGATCAGCCTGTCACTGTCTCTAATGTTATTCTAAGTGCATTGTAACTATGTGTGGACTTTTATGTGATGCTGGGGCTCGAACTCAGGACTTTGTGCTTGCTGAGCCATCTCCCTTGCTCTCATCACATTCATAGTGACTCCTTTTACTTCCCTTCCCTTCTGATTAGATTCCAAAGAGAGGGTCTGACAAATTATAGACTCATGTACTTGATTTACTCATCTTTACTTTTGGTTCGAGACAGGAGACTAGAATGTACCACGTAGCCTAAGCTAGCTTTAAAAGAAAATATTAAATTCAAATTCTCATCAGTCAGCCTGTGTCAGCCTACCAAATGCAGAGATTATTGGTATGTACATGATACCCTGATGTTTTCACAATTTTAGAGGATTCCTTTCCATCACCACCCCCAGTATGATAAAGCTTCTCCTGAGCAACAGGTTACCTTTGGAACTTGCTATATAGCTAAATATGACTCTGAACTTCTGAGCCTCCTGCCTTTACCCCCTAAATCCTGGGATTTCAGGTGTGCACCACCATGCCTGGCTTAGGAAATAATTAGACAGAATCCATTTTGCCAATGAGAGAATGTCAAGAATAAAGCGATATTGTACGCTATTTTTCTCTGGCTTTGAACTTGTTTAAAATGAACTCAAGATTTATAGCCAAGCTGTAGTGAAAAGTTGGGTAGATTTCCTGTGGAACATACTTCCCATATATTTCCAAGGGAAAACATGAGTGGCTTGGTGCACACGAGTGCAATTTATTTTGTTCCCAGAAGAGTCCTTTATTGAATCTGAAAAACTTAGGACTTCCATATCAAGTAATGGCTCATGAGGCATCGGTTCCTTCAGTTCTTTGGGTGAGAGGCCACAAAGCACATAATGAAGAGCTTTGTTACAGCCACCAAAGAGAATCTTTAAAAGCTGAGCCAGACAAGAGCTTGTCTCAAAGTACACAGATGGCAGAGCTCGTCTAGGGCACATACCTGCAGTATGAATAATATGGGTGTGGTAACCACTGAGCCCAGAGCCCCGTCGTTAACGTCCCACAAACCAACAGTTCATTAGGTCCTCGTAAGCATCTCAGTGGACATCAGTAACATCTGATCTGCCCAAACCTGTCTCTTCCAGCCCCCCCCCCCCCCCAGTACAAGGCTATGTATGATGAAAATATGGCTTATGTTTTCCCTTCCAGGCTCAGCAAGCCTCTTTCTCTTTACTCATTACACTAAAATAAACAAAATTCTAACGGTCTCCCTCTGTCAAGCTCCTGAGGCTCACTCCAGGGTTTACTTACTCATCCTTTTCCCCAGTAACTGTCTTTCCAAAAAAATGCCAGTGTGCCATCAGTAGCTGTGTACCTAGTACAATGCTTAGAACCTTCCTCCAGGAAGCCTTCCTTGACAATATCCCTCCCCTAGTAGCCTTCTCTGTTTCCATAGTAACTAGCACTCTTCTCTTAGAACATACTCTTAGAACAACTTCTCTTAGAACTATTCAACTGTATCTAACCTTATTAATGAAGAATCACTTCAATCCAAAAATGAACATGGGCACATATAAGATTTTTTTAAAAAATGATAAACTGAGATAAAAAAATGAGATCAGAATTATGACTGAATACCACAAGCGATACCACTTAAGGCTCTAGCTGCTTTTTACAGTCAAATACATTCCTTCTACTCTCAACTTTTAAACTGGTAATACTGACTGACAGTAGGTTCCAGCAGGGGCACAACTATATTTAAGGGTACAGAGGACACTGCTGGGAGTCAATGCCTGGAGTTGCTATGAGTCTATTTAAGAGATTATTTTTTCCGTGTGTGGTCTGTGGATATATGCTCCTATGTGTGCAGAGGCCAGAGGACGATGTCACTCTCTACAACATGTTTTGAGAGTCTCTCCCTGAACCTGGAGTGCAACATTTCAGCTTGACTGGCTCGCCAGCAAGCCCCAGGGATGCTTTTGTTTCCAGTGCTGGGATTACAGATGTGCACTGCCATGGGCAGCTTTTTTAGATGGTATCTGACTCAGGTCCTTGTGGTTGTTCAGCAAGCACCTTACTCTCTAAGCTATCTATCTCCTCAGCTCCACGTGCCTCCTATGTAAGGAAGCCTGAAATATAGTAGGTAACATACATGACAAGTTCTCATAATGCATGTATGTACAACTGAAACAGACACTTGATGTAATCCGATACTATGTTCATATTTTTTAAAAAAATGCTTTTTAAGCTAAGTCTCAGTCACTACTATGTAACTCAGATTCACAGTAACTCTTCTTCCTCAGCCGTCCAAATGTTTAGATTACATGCACCAGTCACCGTAGCCAGAGTGTTCACACCTCATGGTCCATACCATGTGTGTGGCACTGAGGACTGAACTGGATCTTGCACATGATAGGTATGCACACTACCACTCAACTGCACCCCCAGCCTGCTTTTGAGTTTTCATTTAAAGACTGGATCTCATTCAGTTGTCTCAGCCTTGAACTCACTCTGTCTCCCAGGCAGGCCTTGATGCTCCTGACTCAGCCATGTTCACACCTTTACCTACTTGATCATAAATCCTTCTCATGGACCTTACAATGGAAAGGAAATGCATGCAGACAGAAAGAAAGCCTTTCTCTGTGACCTCATGTCAGTGGTACACTCCCACCTTCCAAAGTTTAAGCAAATCCAGGAATTGAAGTTATTTGCGTGTCAGCTCCTGGATCTACCAAATGGTGCCCTTCAGTGTGGTAAGCCTGGTGGGAAGCTTCATTTACTACTGTGGGAAGCCACAAATATCTGGTACACAAATGTTTCATGGATAAAGAAATGAGTCTAGCCTTTACTTTTAAACCAGAGTTTCTGACAGTTCATCACTACGTAAGACTTGAGATAGCAAATGGTATATCTGCCTCTTCGTCTGGGCTATTATTTTTATTTCACTGTTTATTCTGAAGTAAGGACTCATGTAGACCAGGCTAGCCTAGAATCCCCAATCTTCCCTTTCATCTTCTAAATGTTGGCATTGCAGGCGTTTACTGAGGGCCAGAAGCCATCTCTCCAGCCTCTCCTTCATTCATGACCCAGGTAACAGGTCTCCATCAAGGACCTCCCATCTTCCTCTCTTTTGATAGGCACGCCCTTTCACTACACACCAAGATCCTTCTTAGTATCCAGAGACAATCCTTTTCTAAATTTAAATATTGTTGAATTTGTAACCAAGACAAAAATCTTTGCCTCAAAACAAAAACAAAGCCTTTTTTCTCCACCTCTCTCACATTGTGGGTATGAAATGATAACCCAAGCATTAAGCAACTAGAGGTAGAGGATCAGGAGTTCTAGGCTAGCCTGGACTACAAGACAGCTGGTCTCAAAACACATAGTAAAAAACAATGTTTCTATTGTGAGCTAAAATTAAAGCCTCCCACCCCCTTTGCCAGAGTATTTTCACAGCAATAGAAAGGAAACTAAGCCCTGGGCCTGGGGCTGGAACTGGAGTCAGGGCTGGGGCTGGAGCGTGGAGTAGTCACTACAGGTTATCACAGTCCACTTTCTAAAGTGTTATACAGATGGAAAGGCTATCACAGAGTAAAACTGCAAAAAGAAATTCAACAACCATCATGTGGACCAAGTTAACATTAGCGCAGCTGATTATACATGAGACACTGACCACAGCCTGTAGTTTTCAGCCTTGGGAATGAACCATTTAACTAATAACTACTGGAGTTGAAGACAGAGGTGGCCTGGTCATCTTCAAAGCACAGAGACCCGAGTTCAAGTTCCAGAACCCATTTAAAAAGCTCAGCATAGTGATGTATAGCTGTAATCTCAGTAGCGGCAGAGACAGGAACCAGCAAGCACCAAGTCCCAGTGGGAGACACTGTCTACATGGTAGACAGTTCTGGATGAATGATCCTTGAGTTTGACCTCTGGCCTCCATTTGCACACATACACCTACACAGATGTGTGTTCCCACATGTGCACAAGCATACACGAAGAGAAAAAGAAAAAGCATTGACAAAAAGCTCACATGTTGACTTATGCCTGAAATACAGCAAGGAGATCATGAGGGCAGGAGGGACATAAGTTGAAGGCATCATCAGGCTCAGCTCATTGAAGTTGAAGGTCCAGCCTGGGCTACAGGAGACCTAGTCTGAACTTCTACACACACGAACTCCTGGTATCAGAGAAGGAGGCAATTAATTTAAACTAGTTTTTAAAAATCTTGATCAGGTCAATTATATTTTCACTAAATTTTAGACTGCATTCAGAAACTTAAAATTATATATTGAATTATGCGGCTGGAAAGTACTGAGGGAAATAATTGCTGCTTTATCTTTGGAGATGTTGGACACGGAATTTGCAAAGCAGTGTTCTAGTTAATTCAAGCCTGCTCCAATTCTTCTCCAAGCAAATCACAGTGGGAGATGAATAGCTCTTCAGCAGGAATGTCTCTTTTGATTTTGAACCGGTCTGACACTCATTAAAATAACCGAGCGAATGGGAGACAATTAGTGAGCTGATAGCACCAAGCCCAAGCCTGAGCCACAGACACTGGCTTCTTACCTCCACCCCAACCTCTTGGCAGTTTTTAAAGGTATTATATTAGAAGTAGTGTCAAATTAGGGATAATTAATCAATGTACCCTTCAAATTCTGAACACCCATAAGAAGCCCAGGAAGAAAGCTGCGGATGGTATTGACAGCAAATATATTATTTACAGATTTAGTGTGTGTGTGTGTGTGTGTGTGTGTGTGTGTGTCTCTGTGTGTGTGTGTGTGTGTGTGAGAGAGAGAGAGAGAGAGAGAGAGAGAGCGAGAGAGAGAGAGAGAGCATGCACATGGCACGTATGCCCATGCTTGGACATACTTGTAAATAGCTAACCAGGTCAGAAAAAGGTATCAGATTCCCTGGAGCTAGAATTTTTGTGGTTATGAGCTGGGTGCTGATTTTATTCCTCTAGAAGATCAGCAAGCACTCCTAATTACTAAGCCACTCTTTTTCTGACATGGATTGTTGTTGTTATTGCTATTTTTGTTTTGTTTTATTGTTTTTGTTTTTTGAGACAGGGGGTCTCTGTATAACATCCCTGACTGTACTGAAAGTCGATCCATAGACCAGGCTGGCCTCAACCTCACAGAGATCCTCCTGCCTTTGCTTCCAGAGTGCTGGGGTTAAAGGTGTGCTCCACTGCATCTGAGGAACATCAAAGCAGGCTATGGTGAGCATATCTGTCATCCCAGTACTTGGGTAGCTGAGTCAGGAGGATTCCAAATTCAAAGTCATCCTCCACATATAGGAGTTTGAGGTCAAACTGGGTTACTTATACCCTGCCTCAAAAACAAAACAAAAGACCACTAACAACAACAACAACAACAACAAAGAGCATTCTTTGCTTGAACCTTATAGTGGCTCACATATGTAATCCCAAGCATGAGGCATGAACACTGTACGACTTCTAGGCCAGCTTAAGTGGTGTATTTAGACCTAGGTAAACCTAGGCTATAGAGAAAGACCTTGTCTCAAAACAAATCAAATACCCACCACCCCACAAAAAACAAAAACGAAAACAAAAAACAGAAATGAATTCAGGTTGTTTTAAAGTTTTCAGCCATTCTCTTCTTTTAGTCAGAACCTAAATTTAATAGTTGTTGACCGAGTACTAGATATTTTTTCCAAAGAGATCAGTGGTACACATTATGTTCTGTGATCTGAGAAGTAATCCTTCAATCTAAATTAATACAACATCTATGTCTAACTTAGGGCCCTAACCCTTCCCTAGTACAATTACCCATGTTGAGCCTTTATAGAAACGTAAGCACTGAAGTTGAAGTTAACATGAAATTCAAAATCTAGGGGCCATCAGATCCTGAGAAAGACCACTTCTCACCGGGAGGTGCATGCCTCCTCTTCCCTATACATCAGCACAACATATGTGTTTTCATGCTTCCTGCATGTGGTCCCCAAGTCGGATGCATGTCTGTTTTCAAATAATGAGACTTTAAAAACCAACCAGGGGCACAGCACATTGGGGGTGGGCTGGGCATCCACAGGGGCTTACCATACAAGTGTCTAGGTCTTCCAGCCTCTCCACCTCGGTGAGATCCTCTACCGTAAGTATGGACCGTTTCACTGGCTTCTCCTCCACCAGCTCCACCTCTAGGTCCTCTCGCTGGGGAAGGCTCTTGCTCAGCCTGCTGAAATGGTTGGCCTAGCGCCGAGAGAGCACATGGAGAAATTAGAGTTGATTAGTGAATTCCTGAAGATGCTCTCCACAAGGTGGAGCTATAGAGTACCGTGCAAATCTCAAGGAAAATTTGTTATTAAGTGATTAATTAATTAATTTAGCATTTTAAAAATAGGTCTTACTATCTAATCCTACTTGACCTAGACCCTACTTTCTGCTTTGGCCTCCTTTCCTGATTGCTGGTGTATAAGTGATATATAAGAAACCTCATAAATGCAGTTATCAGGACTGGCAAAATGGCTTTAGCAGGAAAAAGCATCTGCTGCCCAGATAGAGCACGTAAGTCAACCCACACTTACCACTGTTCACTTTCCACATGCTGGAAAGAGAACAGACTCCAAGCGTTCTGTGATATCTCTCCGTATGCACGCCAACACACAGATACACTCAAAATACACCCAATACAAATATATTTTGGAAATTTTCTATAAAATTAATAAATGAAAATACTACATCATTGAGAATAAAATAAGTAGTTTTCCTTTTATTTATCTTATTTAATAGGAATTTTATTTTGTATCTAGTTACCTAATAATATGTAATGATGATTAAAAAAATGATTCCAACTTTCACTATTTTTAAATACTAAAAGGAAATAAAACTTAATAAGTACCTTCCGTTGTTTTCATGTATGGGATGCCATACTTGATGAGCCATTAATCCCATTTTTATGTTTTAGTAAATGTAGTACTCAGCTGACAAAGTCCACACAAGCCCCAGGACTTCTTTAACTCCAGTGTGAGGAAACTAGTTGAGACCAGCTTCCTTCCTAAAGTAGCGTTGTTTTTACACACTACTTAACTTTCATCACCCAGACCAGCAGAGCTGATGTTAAAATGAGGCTCAAGGCAACACGACAGGGTGGTGCAGATTTATGTTCAGTGTCAGGACTGCCCCGCAATCACACCTGCACCTGACTGTGACTGAGCAGGAAATGCAGATGAGTGTCTCCCTCCCACAGGCTAAAGGGAAAGGGGACATCCATCTCTCCCTGCTTCCTGTTGGTGGCTGCAATGTGACCGACTGTCTCCTGCTGTCATGTCAGCCATACCAGGATGGACTGTACCCTCCAATCATGAGACAAAATAAACCTCTACATACTCAAGTTGCCTTTGTCAACTATTTTGCTACAGTAACGAGGAAGTAAATAATAAAGTGCATTAAGACCAACCTTTTTCAAGCACAAAAAAGAAAGAAAAAAAGAAAGAGAGAGAGAGGGAGGGAGGGAGGGAGGGAGGGAGGGAGGAAGGAAGGAAGGAAGGAAGGAAGGAAGGAAGGAAGGAAGGAAGGAAGAAAGAAAGAAAGAAAGAAAGAAAGAAAGAAAGAAAGAAAGAAAGAAAGAAAGAAAACAATACTCCAAGCACATTCTTAATAAAAGGCAAAAAAAGTGAACATTTCAAACTTTCCAGGAAGGTCTCCCAGGTACATCAAGCAGTATTGGCAGCATCCTGGACCTATGGGACATAGGTAAAATGTTTCTAAAATAGCATGTTCCAGGCCAACCAGGGCTACATAGTGAGACCATGTCTTTAAACACATTTTTACAGAGCATGCTCCGCTGGTGACCCTAAGCAGTGGAGTTCCTCCTGGCTGCCAGGAGATAAGAATACAGCTTCTTTAGCTTGATGAGCCAGAAATTTGTTTTCTATACATAGCCAATCTGGCAGAGGCTGCATGTTGATAACATACAACATAGAAGAATTTAGAAAACAATAAACATGTGCTTAAATAAAAACTGTGGTCCTGTGGAATTGTTCTAGAAACTCTCAGTAGCCCCTGCTGGTTTCTTAACTAGTGAATGTTCAGACTGGTAATGTGTCCCTAGGAGACATTTGGAGTACTGCTGCTACAGAAAAAAATGTCTTTTGGATTTTAAAGAATAGTCTTAGCTGGGTATTGCAGCACATGCATTCTGGAGGAGGAGGTAGGAGAATCAGGAGTTCAAGGTCATCCTTGGCTATGTCAAGAATTGAGGCCAGTGTGGGCTGTCTATCTATCATCTCTCTCTCTCTCTCTCTCTCTCTCTCTCTCTCTCTCTCTCTCTCTCTCTCTCTCGCTAACATTAAACATAAGAGATAATCTATTCGGAGGAAGGAGAAATGGGTCACATGTGTAATAACAGAACATAGGAGGCCAAGGCAGGAGGATTGCCTTAATGTTAGTCTGAGCTAAAAATAAGACCAGTCTCAAATCCATTCTAAAATAATCCTATCAGAGCAATAGCAACATATGTACAGTATATAACTAAAAATGTTCGTTTTTGACATCCTCTACCCAAACCTTTTACCTTCAGTAAAACTGGACAAGATTTCTAAAAATGCTCACTTCTAACCCTGGTCATTCAATTCTAATGCATCCCAGGATGGCTAGAAGCACAAGAAGAGGAAGGAGAAATGCCAGGCTCTCCACCCATCATGCTGCAGAGAAGACAGAGAAAAGAAACCACACCTCTTCCTAGAACCCAAAAGAGAAAGTTCAGCTTCTCACTCTGGCACTCACCAGCTTCCGATGGCTGTTGGAGAGAGAATCCAGGATCTCATCCACAATTCGGTCAGACAAGAACGAGGCCACTGTCAGCTTCACCTCACTATGGACACAAAGGGCAGAGAAGCCTTTTAACTTGTACTGGGGATTGGCAGGGATGGAGGTGGGGTGGGGGTAGGGGGCACCTGTGAGGCTGTGCCAACAGGCCAACTGGGATTCCATCCCTGTCTTTGAAAATAGAATGGAAAGAATATGAGGATAGGACTAAGGATTCCCCAAAGTAACTCTTAAACACAGCCATAAACACACAAGTAACAGGCGCCCCTTGTCAATGTCAACCTGTCTCTGAATTTGCAGCTTGAAAGATTTAGGGGTAGAAATGGAAAACATCTGGATAAAGAGACACTCAATAGAAACCACATGGGCCATGTGGTACATTGCACCTACTAACAGACATGAGCTGGCCTGGACTGTGAAGAATTCAGAAAGTCTAGTCTGGCTATTAAGCCTCAGCTATCTCTTCAACATTCACACACAGACACACATGCACACACAGCACATAAAAGGTTCACCCATGGAACCATTATGCTATTTCTGCTTTGACTCACCACTGTGCTTGGCAATGTTAAAAAACACACTGTAACAGAGGTTATTAAAATTTTTAGTTTTGATGCCTCTTAATCTGACCCCTGATGATTCCCCAGCAACAGAGGAGGCTTATCGGTTTTAAGCAACAGGCCCAGTTACTAGGCTCCTTCCAGAAGGCTCCTGTTTTAGTTAACATTTCAGCTATTCACAAGACTGTCCACAATCCTCAAGCTTTGGGGCTAAAGCACCCTACTTCAAAGTGGAAGTGTTCACATGTCCAAGATCTCCAGAAAAGTGTCAGGAAGTCAGTCATGTATCTCATTCTAGAATTGTCTTCTGAGCTTAGCCTGCTTTTGAAGTCAATAATTTTTTTTTGTTTGTTTTCAGAACAGACAAATGAGCTGTCAAAACAAAACTGCTTAACCCTAAAAGCCGAGGTTGACGGTGTATTTGTGCGACAGGAAAATCTCTGTAAGCCAAGTGTGACAGTTTGCACTGAGACTTCCCTACTCAGGATGGTTGCTGCTGGGGGCTAACTCTGATGCTTGTGTAAATCTGCCCAGTCCATTCTTTCTTCTTAAAACAAGGTCTCACTAATACTTGATTTGTCTGATATTTAATTATCTAATACTTTAAGCTGATGTGATGGCTCATAATCAGAATCCCAAGACTTAGAAGGTTGAGCCAGGAGGATTGTCATGAGTCTAAGGTTGGCCTAAACCTCAGACAGACCATGTCTAGAAAGCATGATAAGAGGAGGAGGATGAGAATGACATCTAGTGAAACACATCAGAGGTGTCCAGGTGAGATTCATTCTGGTCTCATACCAAAAACATGGTACAGAGTCCTACCTGGGCTTCAGGAGGACACTGGGATTTGATGATAAAAAGCATTTCCTGATTCACATTTACCATACCAGAGATTATGTCTCTTTCTAACCTTCTAGGCTCAGTACTTCACACTTCTGTTGTGTTTTATAAAAAATAGAAGAGCCAGGAATAGGTTTGGTCAAGGTGTGGTACGGTGGAAGGGGGCACCTCTGCTGGCCCAAGCTGAGGCATCCCTTCCCCCTGAGAGACCAGCCATACGACAGATATAGTATGGAAAAGAGTGTAGTTAGGGCATGGAAATGGGAGTTGAGGATGGGGTAGAGACAGAGAAAGGCAGAGAGCGAGAGAGCGAGGGGGGGCGGCTGGCAGGAACATGTGGAGAGAGACAGGGGAGGAGGATGGGAAGAGAGGGAGAAGGGGCAGGGAGAGAAGGGGTAGAGAGTAAGAAGATAAGAGGAAGAGAGAGAGAGAGAGAAGGGGGCAAGCAGCCCCTTTTATACTGAGTCAGGCCTACCTGACTGTTTGCCAGGTAACTGTGGGGCAGAGCCCAGAAGGCATGCTAACAATTTCTCTTTCTCCTTCTTCGCTCTGAAGATGGGGAGGGGTGGCTTATGAGCTCCAAGGTGTAATGCCAAAGTGAAGACTTAAAAATGCCACTATTGCTGGGCAGTGGTGGCGCACACCTTTAATCCCAGCACTTGGGAGGCAGAGGCAGGTGGATTTCTGAGTTCGAGGCCAGCCTGGTCTACAGAGTGAGTTCCAGGACAGCCAGGGCTACACAGAGAAACCCTGTCTCGAAAAACCAAAAAACAACCCCCCCCCCCCAAAAAAAAAAGCCACTACTGTTTGATTGTCTCTGATGTCTTCTATCATGTTGCTGCTCATCTGAATAATTTTTTTTTATCCATATTCACAAATAGGTAAAAGGGGAATCTTAAAATGTTCTGGAACTTGGTGTTCAGCCATGTCATTCCCCAACTAAGAAGCGTAATGAGAAGAGGTATTGGGAGAGAGGAACTGGGTCTAATGGAGCACTGATGACGTCAGGACTCAGACAACCTCAGCACGTTTGTAATTACATACTCCGAACACTGAGATCTTGGCATACTCCTCAAGACTTTCCAAAAAAATATCCAAAGACTGCAAAGTCTGAAATAAAAATATGCTAATAGGAAAGGAACTCACTCTAGAGGTCTGAAGCAGGGGGATTGCTGCAAGTTTCAGGCTAGTCTGGGCTACAGTTTCCATACAGCCTAGGCTATAGATTGAGGAAACAATCTTATCAAAACAAGCAAACCAAACCAAATCAAAACCAAACCAAAAAAATCCAAACACCCAAAACAACAATAACATGGACAATAACAACAAAACTAGCGGGGGGGTGGGGGGGGAGGAGACGTCCTCAGACTTGAAGCCAGAGGTGTAGACAGTAGATGATAAACGCCAGAATCACGAACGGGGAGTTGCAGCATGTCCTTCTCCTTATGCATACAGCTCTTGGAGAACTTTAGGCTCTCTGCCCTTCAGTAATCCAGGACTCTTACCTGTGTATACAACCTGTGCATTAATGCATAGCTATGTTTACATACATTCTCAGTCGGCTAGGCACAGATCAGCCTTTATGGTAAAGCCACCAGCACTATCCTGCCAGGAAACCTGATCTGTATCTCATAGTTCTGCAACTCCTTAGCTTAGTAACATGATGACATACCTAATTTTGTTAAGAATGTCAATTCCAGACTGTTCCAACAGGACATTTTTAACAAAGGTGCGTGGGATGGAAATCTTTTCGGTGCTAGCATGGATCAGGTCCTGTCGGATGTGGGCTTTTCTCATGACATTGGGGCAGAGGTTCTCGGCTGCATCCACCATGGATTCTAGCAAACTCTGCAATATAGAAGAGGGACATAATGACAGAGCCATCAGAAAACAAAGAAGTGTACAGCACCAAACCCTCAGCGGGCAGGACCACTCTGGGGCACAACCAAGGACTCCAGATTGCTCCTGGGAATTTGTAGCTTCTGGGTGACTGGTGAACTCAAGGAATCACTTAGATCAGGCTTGGCAGGACCTGAGCTTCATTTGGGCATCTGAGTGGCAGCTGAACTTTAACACAAGGCCATGAATAAGAAGAATAAAACACACAAGTAGCAACCTTTTACACAGCAACTTGTCGTAGCAGACCGAGCTCCCACATCCCAGAATGCTTAACAGATACAAACTCAAGAATTAGAGATCTCTAAAATATGTATGTCATTTCCCAAATCACACAAACCTGTAAATTATAACTAACCATTCAATAGTTCCTACCAAAATGAAACAGTAGAAAAAACAAAATCTTCGGAAATGACTGCCAATTTTACTCTTCTAAAAGAAAAGCTTCCGTATGAGGTGAAACGGTAGTTATAAAAGGACAGCAATAAGCCACATGAACAATAACAGGTGAAAACATTTACAGAGAACCCTATAAACAACCTTAACAGTCACAGCCAGCACATGTATACACGGCCCTGAAGCACCTGAGAAATGACACTGCAGATCGCATCCTTCCGGCATCCATGAAGATGGATGGAAAGCCACTCAAGACATTTTCCGTCACAGGTGAGGAATGTGTGTGCTAGGGAATGCCCAAGATGGGTGCTGGGACTCCACTGTGGAAAAGGCACCCGTGTTCCGGTCAGAGCCAAATTTGAAACCCAGCGGAATGACACTGGACAGAATTATCCACTTGTAACCCTCATTTGGAGCGACAGGTCAAGACGACACTTCACACTCTACGACACAATCTCATCCAGGACGATTTTCAGTCCATAAGAGACTGCAATAGGGCTGATTCTGATACTTTATAAACAAGTGGGCTCAGAGGAGGGAAGTGACTTGTTCAGGGGTACTCAGCACTCCTGGGAAGAGGGAGACAAGGCTAGGGATCTCCTGTCAATTTCTTCTATTTCCTCCTCTACTGTTCTCTTCTAACACCCCAGTCTGTCCAATCCTGGGCTTCAGGACAGCAGCAACAGCAGCAGCAGCAGCAACAGCAACATCAAAAACCCTAAATATGGAATAAGATCAAAAGAACCCTCTGACCAAATCAAGATCAAATCCTCCTAAACCCATCAGCCCTCGGATCCTAAGTGAATCTGAAATTTACCAGTGAATTTTTTCACCATTTGGCCTGAGGGAAAGAAAAGAAGAATTTTCCAGCCCAAAATAAACATGCTAAAAAGTAAGGCCAGAAGGGTAAAAAAAAAAAAAGAGCTAAAAGGGAAGGGCAGGAAGCAAGGTGTCTTTCTGATGTTTGACACAAGCCGGTCCAGCAAACACGTGGCCTCTCAAAGCAGGAACTCCAGACCTTCCCTTTGCCCTAGGCATGGTGAGGAGGCTTTCTGAACTAATAATTTTGAAAAATAGCCTAAAGAATTATTTGAATTTTTCTCATCTAATAATTAAAACCCCCACTATTGGCTATGATATAGCATTATTCTGATCAACTATTAGGGTAAGAAGTAATCACCAGGGTTAATACACAACCCGAGCATGGAACTGTGGTCTAGACTGTCAGGCAGTGGCCACCCTCAGCCACCTTCAGGATGAACACACCCAGGGTCTGAGCTAGGCCTGCCCCCTTTTCATTCTGTGCAATAAAAACCTATTTTTAGAATAAAGAACTAAGAATTACTTTTGTCTTAAACACAAAGAATCCACCTGCTTTAGCTCTTGCTGCCATGACACACTTACTTTAGAAACTCTGACAAACAGGAACGGGGTCCTTCAACAATGAAAATTTGCTTTTGGTAGTGAAATAAGGAACGATCCTTACAGCTTAGGTAATTCTTGAAGTTGTACTTTATTATACAATTTTAAGGAAGTCAACGCATTATAAAGTTACCAAATGTAGGAAAATGTGAATTTCCCCCTCAAACAGCGAACAGTATTTTCTAGGTCAGTAGAAGGGAGAAGAAAGGAAGTAAAGGACCTTTGACCAGGCAAGTGTAAACAGGTACATGTTTCAGTTAAGACCATTAAGAAGGAACGCTGGATTACAGTCTGAATGTGGACTTGCTCCGATTCATGACAGATGCTTTCAGAGGCAAAGGAACTTGAATCTCACACGGTCCAGGAATGTCATGTGAGCAGGGAGTGGAAAAACACAAACACAACCAATACACAGGCTGCCGGGAGCTTGGGGCCTGGGGGTTAGAGAGAGGAGAAAAGAAGGTTCTGGAACAGTGACAAGCAGAGGACATTGATGACATTCAGTGAGGGCTCAGAAAACTCCCCGGCAAATGTAAGACAAGCCTCCCACAGAACACTATCGTCTACACTATCTTAACCGTGTCAATGCAGATGCCTTTTATTTTGGATATTTATGCCCTAGTCCCTCCCAAGAAAAATGAGCCAAAATTGCTTTCAGCCACTCCAGGCTGTTAGGGGAAACAGGGCAATCCTCTTTCAGGCAAGATGAAAACCAGCAACGTTGGAAACTGTTTGACAAGAAAGGACCTGTGACCATGTTTCTTGCCAGTTTAAATGACAGCCATTCTTACAGTTGGAAGAAATTCTTACAGATCCTCTAAAAGGGGGTATGTGGGGAAGCAAACAGATGGAAATAGGACATTTTCAATGAAAATACGGGGCTGGGTGTGTAGCTCACTAATCAAATGCTTACACAGCAAGCATAAAGCCCTGTGGCCAAGCTCCAGCACCATAAATAAATAAACACTCAAGCTCTACTCTGGTATTAAGGAAATAAAACCATAAAGTAAGGTTTTTCTTTTTCTTAGCCCATTATATTAAAATAATGTTAGAGGTGTCACGCTGTACTCAGTACTGCTAGTTATACAATAAACAAGCAGTTTCCTACACTGCTCGTGTTTGAAAATCTATACAAAAGCATACAGTGCTTCACCCAGCAATGGGGCAGTTACACAAATTCACCCTAAGTTCATCAGAAATTAGAATAGGGCACTGTGGCCCATCTATGCAGCGGAATGCGTTTTTTAACACAGCCATGAGCAAAGATGCTTTCTAACCACGAGAACTGCTTGTGTGACAGATACTGAGTCATTTGCATGGCCCCATCACACAGACGTAAGACTGAGATGTGAGCTCTGGATTTTGGGAATCCTTATAAGTTTACTGTTGGTATTGCATACGCATTTCTCAGAAGTTTTCATATTTTACAGTCAGAAATATGTAACAAAGTTTGTTTTTTATTCATAGAAGAGAGTATCTGCCTTGTACACTTTATTCTTCATGACGGATCCAAGTGCTATTTCCTACCACGTGGTCTAGCAGACCGTGAAGCAGCCCACCGTTCTTTTCTACCGCTCTATCTTTGTTCAATACATGTTCCAATAGCCACAGGCAAGTGAAATTCGCACACACATGAGTGTGTCCATAGGGGCTGCACAGAGATAGATTAATGCACAGCGAGATAGGTTAATGCCTAGGAAGCCACAGCAGTTTCGGCCTTTTAGCTTAACTTTCAGAGAGTAATTAGTAAAAGTGCCACTCGTTTGTGCCTCAACTCCTCCTCTTGCTGCAGGAGTTACAGTCTCAGAAGAAAACAGATTAAATAGTTACAGAAACTCAAGGCAGCCTTGAAAGGCAAAAATCCTTCAAATGTGAAATGTCTCTGGGACAGCTGATTTTTGAAATCACCCATAGAAAAAGCTGCTCTTAGGTTACTCACACCCTCCAAAATCTTAGGGACCATTTAAACCCCTTTGCAGTCAGTCAATAGCGGATCTCTGTTTATTGGAGGCCCCACAGCACCATTCTAAATAAGTCTGTTTACTCATCCCCAGCCATGTCAAGGATGGTTGGCTGTACACCTATTGTCACGCTCTGTGTAAGTAGCTTGGCAGTGTTTACACACAGTTCCCTCCACATTTTCCACTCTCCAAACCAAATGTAATAAAGATATTTTCCCCAGAGCACTTTGTTTCAGTGTGGAAATTATCCCCCCATTAGTAGCAACCAGTCATATAAAGACATGCCACCAAAAGTGAGACTTACTATGTAGGAAAGCATTCTAAAATACATTAACTAGACTAGACACCATCTTTACTTCCATCTCATGTGTCTGACCAGTTAGTGTGCATCTTATAAACACAGGCAGCTACAGTATGGGGTGCCATCAAACAGAGTTACATCATTGTAAGTTCATTCTCAAAACAACAAGATCCACAGACCTTCAGTTGTTCATCCACAACTCTCGTGACTTCTCCGGCCATTGATTCCAGGGTGTCCTGAATGGGACCGGATGACAACCCACTGGCTCCTGCCCAGGATGTACCGCCCACATGGTATAAATTCGGTAACAACTGGAAGAAAGGTGAAAAGTGACCTTGTTGTAATTGAAAAAATATTTCAATAAGCATCAAGACCACTGTGGAATTATAGAGAGGTACAGAAATGTATTAGAAGCCGATCATCCATTCTCAGCCAAAGGTGAGGCCCATGCTCTTTACAGGCATCTGTCCATGCTCAGTGAAACCCAGCAATGCCAGCTTATCCCACAGTGACACTGGAAGATGGCACAGTCATCACTGCCACGCAGCAGCTTTAAGGTTATGAAGTCTGTCAGTGTCCTTTGTACAGTCCTGTCTTTGTCTGCAATGTGAGGACTGAGGTATTTTTACCACACTTTTGTCACTGAAGATACAGGTAATTTGCCACTTCTCTTTAGATACCAGTTGGTTGTCCCATAATTCCACTCAGCTCTGACATTCTGCTCAGATTGTCAGATGGCATAAAAAAGGACTCAGACCTACAGGGTTATGTCACTCAACTGGCAGTCACATATCCTATGTCATCACCTGTTCTTTAGGAAAGCTGATTATAAAAAAAGTCACAGGTGTCCCCACCCAGCTCTCAAGTTTAGTGACCTGCAGGAATGCCACACTAATCTCAGGAAAGCACCTTCCTCGCCATTGCTGGGTTCCAACCCAGATGGTGAAATGGACTCAGTACCTTGGCAGGCACAGGGGTGACGGTGTCACCTGGGCTTGAGGAAAAGGGCTCTGCAGGGGCTTGTTGGAGAGGGCTTTCCCGCCATCTCCAGGCATGCCAGCTTCCAAGCCCCTTGATGGCACCAAGCAGATGCTATTTGAATCCGTTTCAAAGCTCCCTAGAAGCTGCATTAGAGGCATGGTGACTGACCCAGTCTCCAGCCCTTCCATTGACAGGGTGTGTACTTGACAGAAGAGCCATCCTATGGTCAGCTCCTCTAGGTCCACTCATTAGGATGAATGCTGCTGAGTTGAAAAGCCTTGGTTATCAGTGGCTAAAGATGCTACTGTCACCTCTGTTGCTCAGAATGTTCCAGGAATTTAGAGGCTCTGTGCCATGATCCAAAGATATAGTATCATTGCATCACAGGACTATTTGACTAATCTGTAAGATCCCTAACACGACATTCAGCAACTGTGATCCTGGAGTCAGCAAAATGGTTCAGTGAGTATTCATCACCAAGCCTAACAAACTGAGTTTGATTCCTGAGACATACACATGGAAGGAGAAAACAGACTTCTACAAGTTGCCCACACACACACACACACACACAAAACTAAATGCAAATTCAACAGCAAGAACAATGAAACAATGAAATAAAGTCACTTACGTGATCCTAACAGCAGAAGAAAGAGCCCAGCTTCTGACTCACAATTAGCCTATGTTCTATGAAGTCATACTTTGGGGAGTAATGGATGGAACTAGAAAGTATCATCCCAATTGAGGAAACCCAGACCCAAAAGGACATGCATGGCATGTACTCACTGATAAGTGGGTATTAGCCAAAGAGTACAGAATCCCTAGGACACAACCCACTGACTGTAAGAAGTTTAACAAGCAGGAAGGCCCAAGTGAGGATGCTTCAATCTCACTTAGAAGGGAAAACAAAATAATCATGGGAAGCAAGGGAGGGAGGGACCTGAGTGGGGGGGGGGGAGGGGGAACAGGATCAGGAGTGGGGGGTCAGGAGAGAAGCCCTGAGAGCCAGGAGAATGAATCGAAATACGCAGCTGCGGGGGAATCTCTAGGAGTCCCGGAGACCTGGGATGTGAGAGGCTCTCAAGACTCAATGTGGGTGACCTTAGCTGAAATGCCCAGCAGTGGGGATATGGAACCTGAAGAGACCACCTCTATTAGTTAGACAGGGCCCCAGTGGAGGGATGGAGACATCAACCCATCTTCAAAATTTTTGACCCCAAATTGTTCCTGTCTAAAAGAAATGAAGGGAAAAAATGGAGCAGAGACAGAAAGAATGGCTGACCAGTGGCTGGTCCAACTTGGGATCGATCCATGGGCAGGCATCAATCCCTGACACTATTACTGATGCTATGTCGTATTTACAGGAAGAGTCTAGCACGGCTGTCCTCTGAGAAGTTCTACCAGCAGCTGACTGAGACAGATACTCACAGCCAAGCACTGGACTGAAGTTGGGGATCCCTATGAAGAGTTAGGGAAAGGATTGAAGGAGCTGAAGGGAGGGCGACCCCATACCAAGACCAACGGTATCAACTAAGCTGGACCCTTGGGAGCTCCGAGAGACTAAGCCACCAACCAAAGAGCATACATGGGCTGGTTTGAGGCCCTTCGCATATAAGTAGCAGAGGACTGCCTTGTCTGGCCTCAGTGGAAGAGGATGCACCTAATTCTGTAGAAACTTGATGCCCCAGGGAGTGGGCATGCCCAGGAAGGAGGGAGCATCCTCTCAGAAGCGAAGGGGAGGGGGGATGAGGGAAGTACTCTGGGAGGGGGGCTGTGGAGCAACATTTGGGATGTAAATAAATAAAATAATTAATAATGATTAAAAGAGAAAGAAATCAGCACAGGTACAAACAGGACAAACATACTATCAGCATCTTACGAATTCCAAAAAGAAACTCACCGTTTTAGAGTTCTTAGCATCTCGCATGAGCTGTTCTGCTGCCTTTAAATCCTCCTGAATAGCATCACCCCCACAGGTTCGTAAGGAGTTGAGGTGATCCTGAACCTTCACACATATCCGATCAATCATCTGTACAAACCAGAGGAGCATTCGAGTTGGTGCAAAAAGGGAGACACAGAATGGATCATGAAAATTCAAGAAAATGAAATGTGTAAGGTTGAAAACATCTGACCGGTGTCCTCCAGAAGGGTGCTTAACCAATGATTACATTAGTCTAATTCTACCTGCAAGAAGCTAATGGTACCTTTAACCCCAAGAAAAGATGTGAGACATTTTGGTAAAAGATATAAGCCATTTTCTTCTCCCTTAAAAAAATACTGTGTAGTGAATCCTCTTAATGACCCAGATCTTGTAGCTCCCAGGGATGTTCTGCTAGACAGTGACTCTCATTAACTGTCAGCGAGTGCCCTCTGTGTGTCAGACACAAGGAGAGGTGCTGAAGAAATAAAAAAATGTCTTACACATTGCCAGGATTAGTGACATGACAATAGAATGCTGACAACTGCCAGCAGGTCTCAACTGCATAAAAGCCAAAACAGCCTCTGGGAAATTGACAGTTCAAAAATTCTATTATATAGAATGCTTCTCTTCATAAGTTGAAAACCTCTAAAGCATAGAAGCAGGTTGGAGGGCAGTACGCTACAGATGTTGTTGCTCAGTTGGAAGAATGCTTGCTTAGCATCTGTGAAGTCCTGGGTTAGATTTCCAGTACCATATAAACTGGGTATGGTGGCACACCTCAGATATCCCAGCACTTGCGTGATTGAGATATGGGGATCTGGAGGTTCAGGCTCACCTTTCCCACAAAGCAAATTGGAGAGCAGATTGGGGCTCTATGAGACACTGCTTTGGTCAATAAGGGAGGGAAGTATCTTGTTATATTAGTGCAAGTAATGATGAAGGTAATTCCACCTAGTGTCTATCTCGGCAGCTTTGCCTCGTAAGTTCTTGAATGGTTTTCAGTGGGTCCAAGATTGAACAGCAGAACACAAAGGAAGTAGCTGGACAGTGCCTGTAGCAGGTTAGAAGATCTTTATTTTAAATCTTGGGGCAGACCTGCTCTGGAATAACCCACATACTTCCCTGATCTCCCAGGAGTGGCTGGACTACTCCTCTGGTGTGGGTGTTATGTACCATGGGAGTCCCTTGACCAGGGTCTCACTCCTGGTCCTCACATCCTCTGGAACCATAAGCTGAAATAAGTTCTACTTTCTACAGCTACCCAGGTGTGAGTATGCAACAGGAAATGGAGTCAGAGCACAGATTCACCTCAAGCAAACAGCACTCACTGTGCTCCACACAGTCTTTCCCGGGCACTCAGCACAGCTAACACTACCTAGTGTATGGTCTTAAAAACACAGTGCTTAGCTAAGTAGTTGAAGGATGGACAAATTAAAATCACCCTCAGCTGCAAAGCCAAGTTCAAAGTCAGTCTGGACTATGTTAGACTTGTCTCAATAGCATAAAAGAAACACTTGCTGAGTTGGTGAGATGGTTTAACAGAGAGAGGCACATGCCGCCCAGCCTGAGGTTTGAAACTCACATGACAAAGGAGACAACTGGCACCTGCAAGGAGCTGTCCTCTGATCTCTGTGTGTAGATGCATGACACACAGGTGTGCCACCTCTTGCCCCACATACAAATAAATAAATAAATGTAAATAAAAAAAAAAGACAAAGTGTGCACACTTCAGAGACGTTATAAGAAGTGTCCTGGCCTATCTGATAAGTCAGTTGAATCTGGAGTTTAATTATTCTCTCACTCTTTTTTTTTTTTTTTTTTAAAGCTAAATTATCCTGTTCTTTCTATATTGAATAATTCAATATTGTGTCTAGGAAGCTAAAGTCTCCCTTCCTTCTACAAATTAAAAAAACAACAGAACCCTCACCAAAAGGGGACAAGACTCAGTTTGGTAGAAGTGGCTTTGTATGATCGATGCACTGGGTTTGAGCCCATCCAGCACTACAAAAATGAAACATGACCATATATATGCAGGTTTCAAGCCCTGTAACTCCAGTACTCTATAAGCAGAGACAGGAGGATCACCACAAGTTTGAGGCCAGCCTAGGCTACATAGTAATTTCCAGGACAGCTAGGACAACATTGTAAGGAGAGGGGGCAGAGTGGGTTTTCAGAATAGCACAGAAGACTTACATTCTGACTTTAGAGCTAACTGTGATGCGGGTGCCTCTGTCTGTCCTTTTATACAATTAGTCTCACTGTGTCTTTTCTGTATCATAAAGACAATCACTCAAAGCATCTATTATGTTGACGAGGGGCTATAGGAGCTGTGTTGATGCCTACAGCAGCTCTTCTGCTGTAAAATTCCCAGACTTAAATTCCCAGACTTCTTGTAAAAGATCTATCTTGAGCACCGCATAGGCAAAGTTGTGTGAATAGTTTCTTATTTCACCTCCACTCGCTACCTCCAATCTATGCTTACAGCAGGAATCAAATACTTTCTGCATTCCCACAATGCCCTACAGAGAGCTGACTCTGTGTTTCTAAAAACCTTCAGGACGAGCACAAATCTTCACTCTTCAAACTGGCATATTGATTGAAGCAAAAATGGTCATCAATAATTCACATCTTACTAAGAATGATTTTCTAATTTGAGAAGATAAACCAGATACATATCTTATCCTATGAGGGGGCCAAACCAGGAGGCCTGTGCAAACAACCTAATAAAGCCAGTCCTCTGCAGTAATACTACAGACTGAAGATCCCCCTGAAGTGTGTCACCAGCTTTCACAGAGGAGAGAGGGTTTGATGAACTCCACAAAAATAGTCTCCACAGGAATTTTAAAGTCAAAAGGAAAATAAAATTTTAGTTCTTTAAATAAGACAAACTCTCATATCATTAGGGCTCTCCAAGCATTTGTTAGAATTTAACAAAACCAAATGCAGCGCATTTGGTGCCTAGGAAATGTGAAAGGCAAGCTATTTACTGAAGATGACATAGGACAAAGTGCAAAGTTAAAAAGGGGGGAGATCTAGGTGTTTCACTGTCATTTTATAAGTCATGCCACTAAAGCATGTAACTGAAAACAGTTACAGGAGGTTTAACAGAAAGACCACTCTGGTTACAAACCTCATGGCAGATGAATATGGTCCTTTCGGTTAACCCTTTCTGCTTCATTTGACACCTACACACTCCCGAGTGTTCATTTTTCCTTTTCAAACTAATTCCCGATGGAATCTAGAATCATCTGGGAGTCTGGCCTCTGAGATGGCTTGTGGGGGATTATTTTGATGACATTGGAACAAAGCCTGTTTACTATGGATGGCACCATTCCCTGCATGGGACCCTACACTGCATAATCAGAGAAGGGAATTGAGGAGTAGCTTGCATCTAGCATCCTCAGCTTCCTCATTATGGTTGCCATGTATCCAGCAGCTGCAAAGTTCCAGCTACCTTAACTTCCTCTCTCTGCTACTGTAACTTCCCTGGGCTACCTGAACTTCACCACCACTGTGACAATGTATCTTTGAGACACAATAAGCCCTTTCTCCCTTAAGTTGCTTGTCAGGGTATTCTATCATAGCAACAAGAAAAGAGACTAAGACTGCCAGAGTTTGAGCATCTCCCATTTCTATGGGACTGTGCACTTTGTTACTGCTGGACCTGGCCTTTCATTATCTGATGTCCTAATGTCTTCCTAAACTCTTGCCATACATGCTACCTCTCCCCCTTGAGAACCTTCAGAGTCCCAAGAGAACATAGTGCACAGAGCTGAACATGACCTTTTCTTCCCTTCTCTTTGGTCTCAACACTTCTAATCATCACATTAATGATAACTGTTTTCACAATGGTCACAGGCAGATTGGCCTAGCTGAGATACACTTTCTTTGAATTTGCTCTTTTGTCTGGGACCCTCAATAAAATGAATAACGCAAGAGGGGTGGGCATAGCTGAACTACCCACGTCTGAGCTGGCAGAACTGCTGTTGGCTTCTTCAATAACCCATCACACAACTAATCCATGGTACACTTGCAGGGACTAGTAGGCTCCTTCAGAGCTACTGGGCTGCTGAGCTAAAGCATAGAAACCACTAGTAGTTAATGTCACCTGAGTCACACTCAATCTGTTACAACTGTAACTACCTCCATCAGCTTACTTGTGGAAACAATGTTCTTTTCCTCTAGGCTCTGACTTTATTCAAGAGAAATATAGCCCCACACCTGATGTTGAAGAGAGAAAATTCTGCGGGACTAAGAGTGAGGTCCCAGATGGAGGAGTTGGAGAAGGGACTGAAGGAGCTGAGGGGGTCTGCAGCCCTATGTAGGGAGCAACAGTGTCAACTGGCCTGAACCCCCTCCCCCCCCCAGGTTTTCCCGGAGGCTGAACCACCAACCAAAGAATAGACATGGAGGGACCCATGGTTCGGACCACATATGTGGCAGAGGAGGACCTTGTTGGCCATCAGGGGGAGGAGAGGCCGCAGTAAAGGGGAATGTCAAGGTGGGAATATAGGAGTGGGCGGGGGCGGGTGGGTGGGAGGTGGAATTCCCTCATAGAGATGGGGGAGGGGGAAGGGATAGGTGGTCTCCAAAGAGAAGACCTAGAAAGGGGGAAACATTGGAAATGTAAATAATCAAAAAATAAATTAAAAAAAAAAAAAAAAAGAAAAGAAAATTCTGAGTTAAGATAATAGCTCTGCCTCCTAGCAAGGCCAACACAGAGGTGGCAAGAATCCTTTATAGTCGACACTAATGCAAAGGCTAGGTGAGCTGGTGTGGGCCTGTAATCTATTGGGAAGGTGGACAGAGGAGATTCAAGGCTATCCTCAGCTACACAGGAAGTCAACAGCTAGTCAGAGAAACATAGCAAGAAAAAGTGTCAAAAAGAAAAAGACCCTTAGACTTGCCGATGAGGATAGTCACTGAGGACCACTTGAGTGGGCACACAGAGGGCTCATGTTTCAGAATGTCACAGTTAGCCAAGTGATGATCTCCAGGGGAAAATTCTGCTCAAAATAGAGTGTGCTGAGAAAAGGGCTCTTTGGAGGAATAAAACTTAGAGCTTGGTGGCAGATAATTCAGGGCCTGACTTTGTCTGTGACTTTCAACACACAGCACTATGTGCACGGTGTGTGCACTATGCCTGGTACATGGTATATTGCTCTGTCTATTCTGTAGTGGCAGAAGGAAGAACCTGCAGTAAGTACACAGGGCCTAGAATATTTACTATGTCAGACAAAGTTTCCCAACAACTGACTAAGAGTGCTTATGAGGTGAGGGAGAAGGGAGAACTGGAAAGCAGAAAGACAGTATTGATTTTTATAAAATCCTAGAAAAAGGCACCAAACAAAAACAAGTGTGTGAGGAGTCATGAGATTTCACACTGTGATTCTTCCCTTGTCACCTGGGGCATGACAAGGGAAGGGGATTATGGAACAGTTGTCATAGATGGTCTATTCTTCCTGCATTAGAATGTCTCAACACTTCAAGGCACATCTATCCCCCTGAAGCCACTGAAGTGATTCAAGTAGGAAAATAGCTAGTCATAAAATCCCAAGAAATTCCCAGAGTGAAAGGTGGCAATGTACCCAGCACATAATGACTCAAATAATTCAGAATGAACCACGAATGCAGAATTAAGCATCTACATCCCTCTCCTGTGTGCAGTTGCCTTTCAATGAGAAGATTGAATCTGGAATCTGCTGTGAAGAACAAGCACTAAAGACCATGCAGTGTGGTCTTGTCTTTTTCTTTTCTTTTCTTTTCTTTTCTTTTCTTTTCTTTTCTTTTCTTTTCTTTTCTTTTTTCTTTTCTTATCTTTTCCTTTCCTTTCCTTTCCTTTCCTTTCCTTTCCTTTCCTTTCCTTTCCTTTCCTTTCCTTTCCTTTCCTTTCCTTTCCTTTCTTTCTTCCTTCCTTTCTTTATTTTGGGGGGGTGGGTGCGGGGTTGGGTGTAGGGGTTGCCCTCCAACCAGAAAGAAGTTGTAACAATATTGTATTAAGAAAGAAACCTTCATTTTGGTATCTTATTAAGGGAAAGGAGGCAAAGGTACAATGTTAACGGTCTTGATGCTTTTAAGGTTCAACGAGGAAATCAGGGCCTAAGTGACAGCCACGTGCAGAAGGGTAAGGCTGCTCTCTTGAGAGGACCTGAGTTTGGTTCCCAGGTCCCTCAGAGCAGGCAGCATGAAGCAGTAGCCTGTAGTTCCTGCTACAGTCAACCTGATACCTTCTTCTGGCCTCTATGGGCAGTTACACTCATGCACACATATCAAAAATAAAAATAGCTCTTAAAAATAATTATATATGTTAGCATCAGTAAGCTATAAAATATGCAAATAATACTAGTCCCTAACTAGGAGAAACATAAGCTATTTTAAGACCCGGCAAAGTCTAAATAATGCTTTCTTTCTCAAAAGTTCTACTAGGTCAGAAATATTTAAAGACATTTTTTTCTTGACACATATTACTTGAGTGTTACTAATTAAATAGTAAATACTGTCAGTAAATGTGATCAATGCTGAACTGTGAGGAGGGTAGATTCACTCATACACTCTGAAATAAGCAATGACAATAAAATAAATCCCGTCAGTTCCTCTCGACCTTCAGAGATAAGCACTTGGCTTGATCCTACTTCGGCTTTCGCCTAAGCGGCTCATTGCTGTTCTTGCATTTGTTTGTAATGTTTTGAAACAGAGTCACATGTAACCCAGTTGACCCAAACTCTGTATACAGATGAAGATCTATATAAATAACCTCCCACTCCTTCTGTTCCTCAGTCCCAGGGCTTGGATTATAGGCTGGCACCATCTAATTTTCCATACCCCAGGTATCTCTATTTTTCATGTATATCAATGATCAAAAATAGTATTTGATTCCATGAGCTATAAGGTACAATCAGCTCTGTTCCTATTCGGCTTTCTTCGTCAACCCCTATCTTAACCTGTCACCTTCACAGTTTCCCAGTTTTTAACACTTACAAAGCAGCAATTAAAACAAAATTGCCTTCAGTTTGTAGCTTCTAGGATTCCATTTTTATTCGTTTCTTCTTTATGCCTCAAATACACTTTCCTCTTTCCATCTGCTGCCATCTTCCTAAGCCAGTTCCTCCTGAAGCTGTGCTCTGCAAACCTCTGTTGACAGAAAGGTGGGGAGCCCGTGGGCCCTTACCTGCTGGGTGGTGCTGGTGACAATGCCCTGCTGAAGGCGGTAGGCCTGCTCCTGAAGGTATTTCCTGGTTTCATGATTCCGGAGCAGATAATTTTCTATCTGGAAATGGAACACACATATCTCTCAAGAGCACACGTTGACTCCGTGGAGACTAAAGTTACCCGTGAGCCCGTCAGTAAACATGGTCTATCAGTTCTTTGACCCTGCAACCCATGCAGGCTGAGGCAGAGCTCTGAAAAGTTTATCAGAGGTACTTTTAACTAGAAAAGGAGCTTTCAGGTAACTGAAGTCATTTGTGTGTGGCTCCAAAACTGACAAAGATAAGCCAGTGTTTGGTGACAGCTGCTGCCGGCTCATGGTTCTCATCTCTGGGTGGCATGAAATTAAAGTTTTAACACCATGCAGCTCAGAAGCGAGTCTTTTCCAAGGAGGGCAGATGGTGCCCTCTGAAGCCCAGCTTAATCCACACCCTAGAATTGCTCAGCACTTGGGAAATGATGTTAAGGAGAAAAGGGAAGAGAGGAAGATAGGGGCAGGAGTTGAGGAGGAGTGCTAGGGAGAGGGAGGAGAGAGGGGGGACGAAAGGCTGGTGGAGGGGGAGGGAGGGGGGAGGGAGA
>CM052714.1:35218206-35259876 GCA_028551405.1 Uromys caudimaculatus | reverse complement strand
GAAGGAGGGAAGGAGAGAGGGAGGGAGGAAGGGAGAGAGGGAGGGAGGGAAGGAGGGAAGGAGAGAGGGAGGGAGGGAGGGAGGGAGAGAAGGAGGGAGAGAGGGAGGGAAGGAGGGAGGGAAGGAGAGAGGGAAGGAGGGAAGGAGGAAGGGAGGGAAGGAGAGAGGGAGGGAGAGAGGGAAGGAAGAAGGAAGGGAGGGAAGGAGGGAGGGAGGGAGGGAGGGAGAGAGGGAAGAACAGCTATAAAAATAGTAACTTTGGTGTATTCTAATTTTAATGATCTACCAAATTTTTATAGTTTCTCAAAACAGGAGTGATTTTAATAAAGTAGCAGCAAATAAGAAAAATACATCTCTACACAAAACAAGAAATCCTGAAGTGAGTTGACAATTCCTATGTTTACACACATACTGGAAAGGCACAAATCAGAACCAGATGGAAAGGAAATGCTTAGGACGATCAACAGGCCTTGGGCATTCTGTGAACAAAGAGTGCAGGATGAACTAGTTAGAAAGATGGACACCCACAATGAGGGTTTGTAGCAGGGTATGGTGTTGAAGGCCTAAATTTCAATATTCTGGAGGCAGAAACAGAAGGGTCACTACTAAGCTCAAGGTCAGCCTGGGGTACACAGTGAGTTCCAGGACAGCCTAGGCTACATACAGATAGCTTTCTCAAAAAAATAAATATACTTTCAAAGAATGATTTGGGGGACTGGAGATGTAGCTCAGTTAATAGATTGCTTACAAGGCACTCATGAGGCCCTGAGTTCAGTTCCCAGAAGTACATAAACTGGGCATGGGTGGTGCATGCTTGTGATCCCAGCCCTGTGCAGAAAGCTAAGAAGTTTAAATCTATAGTCAGTGGGGAGATGGGCTTCTGGACATGCCTGTGAAGAACTATTTTGATTACTGTTAATGGATGTGGGAAGACCCATCACAGTCATGGGCAGGGGATCCAGGGACTGCAGAAAATGGAGAAAGTAAAGTGCTGGAAGCATTTTCCTCTGTTTCTTGACCTCACATGTGCTGTGAGCAGCTCTCTGAAGCCCCTACATCTGTGACAGTCCTGACGTGGGCTAGTGGGCTATAGCGTGGAACTATGAGCCGTCACTGACCCTCTCTCCAGTTGCTTTGGTTGGAGTGTTTTATTACAGCAAAAGGAAAAGAAACTAAGACACTTAGTTATGAAGCATTGTGTGTGTGACTGCCCAGTAAGTACACACACTCACACACAGACACACGCTGTGGTGGTTTAAAAGAAAATGGCCCCCATAGTCTCATAGGAAGTGGTCAAGGTGTCTCTTCACAGCAATAGAAACCGTAACTGTAACACACACACACATATACACACACACACACACACACACACACACACACACACACACACCTTCTTGTAAACATAGGCAGCTACAGCATAAGAAGCTACCACATGCAGTGAAATCAGAAGTGACGAAGGCAAGATAAGGAGTACTAGACCAAGCTGAGCTACGTGAGATCTTGTCTAGAAAAGACGAGACTGATTTAAGGTGGATAAATTATGCCTTCCTGGTTTATCCCCCCTTATTGTTTTAATAATGCGTCTTAGCCATTTGCCTTTTAATTTGTCACTGCGGTTCCCTGGTTAAGGATGTCTAATAACTGTGAAGCTCTTACTGTTATTACATTTTCATTTTAATTTTCCATATGTAAAATAACTAGTACTCAATAGCAATTAGGAACAATTAAAACTCAGACAGCAATTACCTGCATCCCAGGAAACTAGAAGGCAGAGCAAAAGTGCCTTCTCCCAACTAATGCATCATTAACACAGCCCCGTGGGGCTAGATCACATGACCTTCCTTTCAATGCTTCCCAGAAGCCACTGAGTCTTGCCAAGGTGACACATCAACGGAATTGCTTTGCTATGGAGATTCCGAAAGGTGGCAGACACTTCAGACCACCCAGCTTTGGGTCCTTTGCCTCCTTCCCTATCTTCTCATAGCCAGCCTCACAGAGCAATCTGCTCATTCAGGAAGCTCATGCCACACAGACATGGGACAGCAGAGGCTGGCAGGGCTTGTGTCCCCAGACCTTTCCCAAGTCCAGCCACTCTGCATCTCAAACTAAGCCAGGAAAGAGTTTTAATGGTTTCACTGTTATTGTTTTAGGAAAAATAATGTGAAGTTTGTTCTTTTTGTATATGCATACATACAGGTCCACGTGTGTACAGGCGCCTGTGTCTGTATTTGTATATGCATACATACAGGTCCACGTGTGTACAGGTGCCTGTGTACATACATGCTCAAAGGTCAACCTCAAATGTCATTCTCCACTTTGGTTTTGGGATAGTCTTTCCTTCTGGCCTGGAACCCAACAGGTAGGCTATGCTGGCTATCTAGTGAGTACCAGGGACCTTCCTGCCTCTGTCTCTCCAGTCAGGATTAATAAACTCATGCCACCACACCCAGAACCCTTATGTGGGTTCTGAGAGTAAACCCAAGTCTTCACGTGTGTGCAATAAACACTTTGCTGACTGAGCCTTATCTCTAGCCCCACAAAGCTTCTGTCTAAAAACACATTTTAAGGAAAAAGGAGCTACAAACTGTGCATTTCTGTTGTCAGTCATCGACCTGTTACTACTGAACTTAGCATGGTAAGATTTCCTTCCACATAGCGTTCCAGTTCCAGAGAGAAGACAGACACCTATCTCCTGGGAACTAAGAGCTCAGAGCTTGGTTAAGATCATATGAGGAGCCAAATTAGTCATTGTCTGGTGAGGGGATGGGAACAGGAGCAAGATGGAGAAGGTCCAAATCCAGGCAGATGTCTCCAGAGGCCTAACTTGCACAAGAGGCAACAGTTCTGGATCAAAAATGATGGAAATTTGCATTGAAAGATAATTTGTAAAGATTAATATATTTTGCTTTGAGAAAAGTTAAAGTAAGTAGACTATTTGGTCCATTTATTACCACAAGGACAGAATCTAGCTGTTGAGATGAAAACAGGTTCACTTGAACATGAAAACCCAAAAAATTCAAGGCACAAAGTGATCCCATCCCTCTAAAACCCCACAAGCAAGTGCACCTCTCCCATCTTGTCGGAACTCTGCTGTATTTCATCTGGACAGAGGCTCATACTCCAGGCAGGCCTCAACCCACTATGTAGCTAAGAGTAACCTTGAATTTCTGATCCTCCTGCCTCAGTATCCCAAGTGTTAGGATATAAGCACCTGCCACCACAACATGCTCCCTATGCCTTGAGTTTTCTTTTGTAGAGTGTATCATCATGAGGCTGGATAAATAGCTGCTAATTGTAACATAGTTTTTATGGTGGGTTTTTTTTTTTTTGTCCTCTTTGTCTTCTCCAAAGATTTATCTGATTTTTATTTTTCGTCTCTTCTCAAGCATATCAGATTTATAAAATGAACATTTATAATACAGATCAATCTCTGAAATATTCCAAAATCCCAAATTTTCCAAATCAAAATTTCCATATTGGCCTAAGGGGGAAATGTTCACATCTGACCTCAGGTGACGGGCTGCGATCAGAAGGAAGCTCACCAAAGGCAGTACAGAAGTCCCCATGGTGCACGTGCACAAGACACATACAAGGCCCACACAAACTCATACGTAGACTTGGGTCTTAACCCCACAGTATTTCATTGCACACAAGCAAACATTCCCAAATTCCAGCCTCTCCTCCCCCGCACAAAAAAATCTCCAACTGGAAACATTTCTGGTCAAGCATTTCAGGTGCTCGTTAATTTTTTTTTTTTTCAGTATTTGTTTTTATGTCTGCAAGTTTATCACACATTCAGATTTACTTCCAAGTGGCATTACACATTTCATTAAATGTGCACTCCCTTGTCATGAGGACTGCCAGCCCCTCCATCCTTCCTCACAGTGCTGTCACGCACGTCATGTCGCCATGCGCTAAGGCATCCAGTTAGTTTGCGTCTCCACACTCCGAGACATCCAGTCATCTTACATCTCCTCGCAGTATGACATTTAGTCATCTGAGGTCACCACAGCTATGATGCCAGTCACCTCATGTCTCTACACATTCTGACTGACATCCAGCACACTGCTGCTAGTATTTCTTTGGACTTTATTTTGCCTTAATTCCCTCTTTGATGCGTTTCCTTTCTCTTGGTGCATCTGAAGAACTTGGACGCCTCTGCTTTTGTCTTTACTTCTTAGCTGGGCTTGGTAGTGGGTGTCTGTAATCCTAGCCAATTTCTTACTGCCTTTCCCTTCCACTTCCTCATCTACACAGCTTGGATGAAATAACCCATCTCACGTGCTGTTTTAAAGACTGTACCATGTTAATTCAGGTTAAACATTTAAAATGGTATACTTGGCACTCATGTAGTTAACCTATTTGTTTAGTGTCCATGAAGCATAATTAGGATATAACTTAATTTTTCCTATTTACATACATAGATACACACACACACACAACATGCATGTACACATGTATGCATGTACTTGCACATATACAAATGAGTGTGCGTGTATGTGTGAAAACTAAAGTTCAGAAAAATTTAGAAATTAAGAAATTGCTGAAGACTATAAAGGTAGGGAAAGTTGTGTTTTGTTTGTTTGTTTGTTTGTTGAGTTAGGGTCTCACTCTGTAGCTCAGACTGACTTTGAACTCAGAGATCCTCCCGGCATTATAGAGGTAGGCTACTATACTTAGGTAAGAATTGGTTTTAAGGTCATATATTTCAAATAAAAACTGGGGATAGTTTCTTTTGCCATTTCCCTGCCACTTCCTATTATTCATTTTTATTTAAAATGGTTAAGAAGTATCTAAGCACACATTTTGGAAAATACAATAACTGAGGAGAATGAAAACATTTGAAAGTCCCACGGCCTTTTCCTTTTAGAAGCTCATAGTCTGTGTGGTGGGTTGAAGGGAAATGTTCCCTGCAGTCTCCTGGTTTCGAATACTCAGTCCTCAGCTGGTGGTGCACTGTGGGAGGCTATGGAGCCTTGAGAAGGTGCAGCTCTGTTGAAGGAAGTACATCACACAGGATCGGCAGGGGTTGAGCGTTTAGAGCCCTGCCTTACTTCCCATTCTGCCTGTCTGCTTCCCTTGCCTGCGGTCATGTCTTCCTCTCTGTAATGGACTCGATCCCTTTGGAACCGAAAGTCAAACTAAATCCTTTTTCCTTCAAATTGGCTTTGGCCCTGGCATTTTATCACAGCAACAGAAGTAAAAGATCTGTTAGGAGAGAAAATGACGAGGTGAGAAACTTAACTCTATGTCCAGGAAGGCCATCTGTCAGTGGAGTGAAAGTGCCCCCACGGAATGAATCATTGTGGATGCTCCAGACACTAGATTTCAAATCTACTAGCCAAGCACAGTAGTGTAGAAAGAGCTGAGCCCTGCCCATAGAAAAGCAATGGTTCTCAAACTTCAATGATCAGAAAAGCTGGTACAAACAGACTTAGTCTGCCTTAGGTTCAACACTGCAGTCTCTTGAAATAGGACAGAAGGAAGTTAGAGCAGGTAAGAGATAGAGCAAGAGGCGGGCAGAAGGCAAGTCCTAGATAGACCTGCACCCTATGTTAGGAAGACCAAGCTTCATTTATCTGAAAAGCTGCCAGTTAACGATGGCATGAAGGTTTGCCCTATTCAGAGCTACCATCTTTTGTGTTTTCTAACAGAAAGGAGATAGGAGCTACCAAATGTGGCAAGATCATAGTGGGAGATGAAGTCTTGAAGAAAGGTATCATATTAACAAAGAGGCAGGGAAATGAGCAAAGAGCTTTAGCATACAGAATCTGGCAACTGGGTGGGCCTTAGCTAAGGCATATGTGAGAAAGAAGAAGTCAGGTTTGGGTCTGAAAGAGGATGCTACCATCAAAGAGAGAGAACAAAGGGGATGAAGAAGTTCAAAAAACCCTAGAAAAAGCATCAGAGTAAAAATGGAACATATGAGCTCATCTAAACTGAGAAGAAATGTAGCCATAAAAAGCAAGGGATGCCTGAAATCCTATCCCTTGAGACATGGAGGGAGAACAATCAGAAGTTCAGGTCATCTTCTGATACATAGTAAGTTTAAGACTATAGGAAACCTTGTCTCAAAAGACAGACAAGACAAGACAAGACAAGACAAGACAAGACAAGACAAGACAAGACAAGACAAGACAAAACCGCCATTCAAAGATAGAGATATAGAAAAGCCATAGGGAACAACTGCCTCAGCTCCCCACGTTCTCCAAGGATGGACAGGTATATATATCCAGCATGTTGATACTATAAGAATGTTATTCTATTCTACTAAATGTTCATGAGAGTTTTCGGTCTTCATTATTTTTTTCCAAGCCCAGTGAAGAATTATGCTAGTCATGACCTTAGGAACACATGGTTTTAAAAAGCTTTATGAAACGGTCATGGTTGTATATTCAGAACTTGTATTAACACAATATAAATGTGACCCTAATAAACTCAACGCGTGCAGGCCTCCATACCTTTTGCAGAGCCTCTTCTGTTTTCTCAGGGTTTGTTTTAAGAGCTTGAGAAGCATCATACATCGGAATTGGCATAAATCTCAGTGTGTAGTTCCTGAAGAAAGGAGCAAAACCATATATTTTAAAATGACTTTCTTTTACCTTAACCGAACACATTTTTAGATCTAAAAAGATAGTTCCAAAATTATCTTTAAAAAGCTAGGTATGGTGGTACATGCCCCAGCATTCAGGAGACAGAGGCAGGCAGATCGCTGTGAGTTTAAGGCCAACCTTGTCTATATCAGGATTATTTAGAGAGATGCTGTCATAAACAAACAGAATATCTTTTTTATTCTTGATAGACTGATATACACTTGTAATCCTAGCACTGGGAAGGTTAAGGCAGGAAGATTGCTTTGAGTTTGCAGCCAGCCAGGGCTACACACAAATGATCAGGCCAGGTAAGGTTATAGAATAAGTCCACGCCTCTTAAAACAAAACAAAACACTCCTCTAAGTCACCCAGCCATCAAAGGCCCTAGCTTGCAGAGCAGCTTTGGATATCCATATGCATTGAGGCTGGATGACACCATTAACTTGCACTGTCCTACAAAACAGACATGAAGTTTACTTGTGCAGTTTTGCTTTCCATTTTTAATTAACATAAAAGACAAAATCTTCACCTTTGGGACGAGAAAGATGGATGGAGAAAAAGAGTAGAAAGAAGTGGAGGTAGCTAGCAACCCATACGTGAGAATCAGACCAAAATGGATACAAGAAGGAAACACAGAGACCAAAAAGATGCCAAACTGTTACTATCCACAAAATAAGCTGTGCTCCTCTGGCACCCTTTGGGTAAATATATCCGTATGTAACAGGTGAACATCTCTAGGATAAGCCTTGGGAAAAGGGCGGCGTGCCTGCCTAGGTATCCCAACCCCTATAAGCCTGTACAGCTTGCCCGAAAAATCAGCCAAAGAGTGCCTTTTACCAATTGGTGGTGACCTGGGCATCCGTCACATACAATGGAGTAACGCCAGAGTCATGCTTTAGATCCCCAAACAGCAAAGAGCTCTGAGTCTCATGGATATTTAGGTGGTTGTTACTGGAATGTGCCTTAGCAACTAACCCCCCTACAGTAAGCCAATAGCCATGGAAAAAAGAAAAAATAATCATTTTATTAGCAGCAAGATTTAGATAGCTGTTTCCTCATAGAGAAAACTTCAATATAGAATTAAACACAAGAAGGCTGTCATCCCCTTCAACTGCAATTACTATGTTAGTGTGTTTTACAAAGTTGTTTAAAAAAGGAACCAGCCAAACAAAATTAAAAGACAATAAATCTTTTTTACAATCTTTCCTGCATCCAATTTTTATAACGTCACAGACCAGCATGGTACACTTACACACTAGTGGTATGGAAGTGTTGGCATCTCAGAGCACACAGTATATAAATGACTGACCCAGAGATATCACTCTCCACCTGGAGATGCTGAGTACTGAGTGGGTGTGTGTTCCTGCCTACTCTTAAATGCCAGCCTCAACTGGCAGTGCTCCGCAAGCTTAGGGATGGCTGTTGTGATATAAACACAGCAAAGATCACTGTTCCTACTCTAGGGACTGAGTAGCAGCAGACACAGGTGGCTCTGTAGTCACAGACAGCTCTCCTCTCGGAGGACGTGAACTGTGATGTGGTAAGTTGCCTCACTCACACTCTGCAATGGCCTGGGTCACTATAAAGAGAGAAGGGAGCCAGGTGTGGTACTTGCCTGGAATTGCAAGAGGACTGTTGCAAATCTGAGGTCATCGTGATCTACAAACCAAGACAAGGTCTCAAAGTGGGGATTGGGGGATGCCTTGGAACTGAATCCTTCTGATTTTGTGCCCTGATTTCCTGGTTCAAGTAGAAGCATGTGACTTTGGACCAGAAGGTATTTGGAGCTGGTCATGGTGGCACACACCGTTAAGCCCAGCACTTAGGAGACAGAGGCAGCCAGAGTTACACAGTAAAACTGTCTCAAGAACAAAACAAAACAACAAAAATGAAAACACTTGAGGAATATTAACTCTGATCCTCTCACTTGAAAAAAAAAAAGAATAAATGAAGAAATGAGATATACTATATTCTTGCTAATGGGGCTGGAGATAGCACATGGAACCTGAAGCTCCTCCTGGCAGGCCTTTACAACAGGGGGATGCAGATAGGGAAATGATACAGGTCAGTGAGAGCATCCTCCCTTTCCTTGGGAAAGGGTTTCTCCGTGGCAGACCCCTGTCTCCCATTGTGTTTTAGACCATCTCCTTTCCAGGGCTCAGCATCTGCTCAGAGCACTTCAGAAATCTGACGGTAGCCAGGGGCCACACTTCTGTCACCTTAATGCACCATAGAGCCAGGGATTAATGAGGGAAGGTGTAAGTTTCTGCCTGCAAGTCAGATAATTAGTGACACAATTCCTTCTGATTCTAGAAGTTCCAGTAATAAATGCCATCTTTAACATCTTTTTAAGGCTGCAACAATTAAGACAAGAGGCTCTGGACAGACACTTGTCTGGCAACAGCACCTGCATCAATACGATGACGTCACATTCTGCCTCAGGATCCAAGACCAACAGCCTTCGTGTCCACTAAACTCTTGAATTTTCCCAAGGTTACACGGGTACATAGATTCTCCATGTGAGGTTTTGCTCTTCTAGGTGAGCACTATAAATACCTCTCCTCTTTGGAGACATGCTGATTGATTTCTTAGTCTACCATTAGCCAAAACAGAAAAGACTAGATTCTAGTATTATTTTCTTCCATGCCTAGAATTGTTACATTTCATTGACCAGAAAAGTACATTTGACAGCAAATAACAAATGTAGCTATCAGTTACAATTAAAACAAATCATAGCAATATAAAACAAATATGCCTGGGACTGACTATAATCAATTTTACTTTTATTTTCTGGACTATAGACAACAACTTGCCCCCACCAGCCCCCCGCATCCCCACCCTCATGTTGTCCAGATGAACAGAAAAGTAAATAAACCCAGTGCAGAGAGACTGTGAACCACAAAAGCAGGAGGAACAGTGGCCCTGGTGACCAGCTGCTTTGACAGCATTTGTTCTGCACATTAGAAAACTCACATCTGGACAAAGCCACTGTCCTGCCCAACTCCACGGCTGGTCTACAAAGATCTGATCTCTACCTAGTTTCTTCTACCACCCCACAGATGGCACCAATGCCATTGGCTCTTTAGTGTTATCCCAGAGAAGAATCCTAATTATAACTTACTTTTCCATGGCAACAGCTATGTCTTGAAAGCCTTGTGCAGTAATGTTGTTTTTGTCCCAGATGACTGTCCTGTTTGGAAATGAAACCACGTCAACAGTCAGACTCTGGGGTGTAGCTGGGATGATTCCCCCTGGACATAAAGCTCTTCGAATCAACACTGTTTCTAGGCGCTTCTTGCCCTTTGACATCCTGACACAGCACTCATGCCATGCAATGCGGTTCTTTAATTTTGTAGAAATATCATAATGTCTTAAGTGAATGTAAGAATATGTGTTGGACTGAATTCATACTATCTCTGGCTGCATATACTGGTATGCCATTGGCAGGACATAGGTTGGACATGCTTGTAAGCAATTTAATGGCATTATGTAAGCGACGTTCATTTGTTTCATCAAAACAAAAATGGTCATTTCACCAAATACTATCTGTCTGTCTGTCTGTCTATCTGTCTGTCTGCCTATCTATCTATCTATCTATCTATCTATCTATCTATCTATCTATCTTTAAACTGGAGTTGAACCCACGATGTCATGCTGTCTGTCTGTCTGTCTTTATGCTAGGGTTGAACCCATGATGTCATGCATGTTAAGCACGCACTATACCTCTGAGCTATACTCTCAGACCCTACATCATAGCTTAACACAGCTATCACACAAATATTTTTGAAAAACTACACCTAAAAGCACAGCAAATATGTTAATTTATTGAAATACTTAAAGACTGGACCAGTCAGCAACTAGAGGACTTGGTCCCTCTATTCTCCAGACAGCATCCTCAATTCACATAGAAACTGAAGCCCTGACCAAAGACACTGCCCGGCCCTGTGTCCAACATAAACATCAAGTCCAGAGACCTTCTCTACCCTCAAACCTAGATAGAACTTTGCTCTATCCCATGCTTTCTCACTTCTCTGTCCAGAGTACTCTTGAGAACTTTCCTCACTCTGCTGGCAAAGGCTAGGCCACTATGAGATTGGAGGCTGCTTACTTAAGGTATTTTAGGGAAAACACAACCTTACCTTCTGAGCATGCGCACTTGTGAGATTGTACAATTCCCCTGGGCACAGACAATACCTTTCTTTTGTCTGGAGGCCCTCAGCTTGGCATACTGCTCTCCCATGCTAATCCCGATGACCTTCATCGCCCATACTGACTTTCAAAGCCCTTGCTACTGTTCTTGGCTTATAGCTTCAGTTTAGTTAGAAGGTTCTGATTCTATGTCATGCTAAAGAAAGGGAAGCATCCAAAAAGAGCCCTAGGAGAGCAACAGGCATTTGATCTTCAATCAACATACTGACAGACCAGTGGCAAACCCTGATCACTCTGATGAACAGGCAACAATGGGGCAAAGCCCTGGTGGTCCTCAAGAAGAGTTATGTGTACAAAAAGTCCAGGGTATGATTGAGAAACAGAAATGGTTCCCCTGGGGAGCCAGCCTTTGAAAAGCATACTTCTTGTGCCCTTGTGTTTAAAGTCTTTATTACAGAGGTGTGGAGTGGAGGAAAGGCCTCAGACCTACAATCACATATGGTCATGCACCAAATAAGAACATAGACCACTAACTATATTGCCCAGGGATACCGTGGACAGTTTCTTTTGTGCAAGCACCTCTGTGACACTTGTGATAGCTATCTCACCTGAGGATGCATCTCTTAAAACACGGTCTGTCATTAAAAAACACAGATTGTCTGGGTCTGCTCCTTCAGCATGGCCTGCAAAGACTTCCCTGCTTCTCACTGACATTATCTCCCTGGTTAGATGTTAAGGCTACATTGAAAAAGAAACCGCAACAATCTGTCATCACAGAGGTTTGACATCACAGAGGACTTTTGAAGACAAACATCAAAGGAAATACTATGTGTTTCAGGAGTCCCAACCAAGTACTTAGGAAAACATTTCTTCCCAGCAGGTATCCTGGGAGGCCCAGGCTCCCCTAGAAGGAGCTCCTAGCCCTCAGGGCCAGGACAGTGTGCCTACCTGAGCTTGGTGTTGATCTGTAGAGCCTTGGCCAGCATCTTCGCCCCCATGTCCCCCATGCCATTCCCACTGATGTCCACTTTGGTCAGGGAGGTGTTGCTGCCCAGGGCATTGATGATGATGGTGACCTCAGCCTTGAGTTTTGAGTCAGCCAGGGACAAGGACTGCAGAGGCTGTGGGGGACAGACAGCACACAGCACTGAACGGTTTCATCAAAGCAATGACCACTCTCCCAACTCTCTATAGAGAACTGGAGATGAGACTGATTGAATTGTCTGCTTTGGGAATTCCTGTCTAAAGCCATGGCTGGGGGTGAGGTTAGAGCTGGAAGGTTCTGACATTAAATAGACGTCCTGAATGAACTGGTGATTCATTGCTAAATATCTGCTGCTTCTATGGCAAGCCATGGGTCACAGAAGTGACCCATCTAAGGTATTATTCCTTTCTACACAATTTATTTTTCTGTAAGTGAAATAATAACGTTAAAACACAGGGGTCAAACACAAAATAAAACACACCCCAGATGAATAATGTTCAGCCAATGAATATTTCCTAAGCATTTACTATACCCAACCACTGCTTCCTCTTTTCATGTGATTTACTTAATCCTCTCAGCCACCCAATACATGAGCACAATTGTCATCCTCAGTCACCAGACAAGAAACAGAAGGGTTAAGCAACTCAACCAAAATCACAGTTAGAAGATGATGGGCATGGGGCAGGTGTGTGTGTGTGTGTGTGTGTGTGTGTGTGTGTGTGTGTGTGTGTGTGTGTGTGTGTGTACAAGTTCTTAATCCCAGTTCTTGGAAAGTAGAGGCAGAAGGATAAGAAGTTCAAGGCTAGCCTCATAAAATATTCAAAACCAGCATGGGGTGCATGGTATTCTATCATACCAAAAAGCAATACAGCAAAACAAACTCATAGCATTATAACAGAGCTGAATCAGAGTCAGCGTGCGTGACCGAGCTTCAGAGTGTGTGCTCTCAACAACCATATCTCACTACCCCCAAGGAGTTTATTTTAGAGTATTTTTTGTAATCATCCTTTAACTCTATCTTAAATTTCCACCAGAAGATATTCCTGTGATTCAAGAAACAAAAGTCAAATCTGTATGACCACACATTGTATATGACTCCACACCAACTAGAGACTGAAAGCCACTCAGGCTGGTACCAGGTTTAGTCTGGCCTTCATGGTACATGACCAAACACTGAACAGGGCTTCCTCCTTGTGCCCAGCTCCCTCTAAATGATCAACTGTCTCCCTAGTCCTGTGAACATCTTCATTTGCAAGGCTCAGTGATGGGGTGAATCCCGAGATGTGCGTCAACACGGCATGAAAGGTCCCAGTTCAGACCTGCCGAATGACAACATCTTCTGTCATGTGGCGTGTTCTACTCAGGCCTCATTCCCTCAAGCACCAATGTGTATGGAAGAAAGAGGTCTCTATCAATGACGTACAAGGACAGGGTGAGGGGGGTGGAGTTAACATTTAGACATCAGTCAGGCATGGCAGCTCATACCTGAAACTCAGCACCTGGGAGGTAGAGGCAGGGGGATAAATTGTGGCCAGACTATACTGTATGAGGCCTTGTTTCAAAAAGAAGAGAAGGAAGATAATATCACGTGATTCAGTTAGACCGAGTGACTATTCCACCATCCGTGACATTCACGTGCCATGCTGCTGCTCAGACTTAACCCAGGACAATCAGAAGGCAACAGCACATTAGTCAGAGTCAAACCTATGCAAGTAAAAGAGATGGCTGGTGGCTAAGGCGATGGGCATTTCAGCCAGAAAGCTAAGTGTACATACAGTGTTCTTACTATTCTACCTTCAGATAAATGGAAAACAAAGAAAAATGTTCAGACTCAGGCAATCTAATGTTATACAAAACAAAGCAAAACGTGCAACAGCACCTCATGAAAAGCTGTAGCCATGTCTCACCACTTCTACACTCTCTATCTCACCAGGACCAAAATGATCTACCATGGCTTCTTTCTCATACTGGGAAACTGCCAGATCTCTAAGCTACTCTTCCATTACTACATTCAAATTCTAATACACAAATTAACACTTAAGAATAATGGGAATGGGGGGACTGAATTGCATACATATTTATAAGGTCAGTTCTTCCTGATTCATTACATTTCCATACAGCCTTACCACCTGAATGCTTAATGCTTAATCTAGACTTAGTGTCCAGGTTGCTGGCCATCCTGGGGGGAAACCCATCCGGTTCTGTGGATTGGGGCTTTCTATGCAATCCTTCAGAACAGATTCTCTGTCGTGTTGGCTGCTCACTGTCAGCATCTCATGAATCTGAATGCAGTCACCTTCATCTACAGTTAAAGATGATATGGAAGCTTGTGTGCAGTTCTGGGCAACTAAGATATCCCAGGGGCTACCAGGGAACGTGTTCTACAGAGAGCAAAGTGTCAAAGGAGGAGATTACAGTCTGAGTGTCCAACTCTTACTTAAGTAAAACCAAAAACAGGCCCAAAGCAATCAGTTTTCTGTGGAATAAATATTTGAATGCATGAGGCTCAACTCCTAATCACTTTAAATTGGTCTGCATATTATAGATTCCTAAGTAAAAGACAAATTGATGGTAATTGCCTTTTGAAAACCCACATCATTTTCAGTGACACAAAAATAAAAAGCTATTCACTGCAGAGTTATTAGCAACATACTAATCAAACTTGTAACTTGGCAGAATTCACATTTACATAGCAAATTTGTCATCTGCAAATGTGTTTTCAGGTGCATTTTAAATAACAAAATTATCTTTAAATAAGAAACTAAAACTGCAAAAAAGATTTGAAGACCCTTAAGCAATAAGCAGAACTTGAAATAATATACTCTTCATGAACTTGCAAACTTCTTAAATTATTTACTAAGACACATATTTGGGGATGAATACTAAGTATGATTTTGTAACATTAGGTTCCCAAATCTTTTAAAAATGGGCTAATATCAAGAAATCTGTTAATACCGCAGAGTGGTGCAAAGTCAAATTAAATGTATAAAATTAGTATTGTATGCCAATTCTATCCTTGACTTTAGTAATCTAATATAAAAGGAAAAAAATCCTAAGATTATTAGCAGGTGAGAACTCAGCAATACAGCAGAATCCATTAAATAATTAATTGAATTGTTTAGCCAAGGTTAGAAATTATAGCCTCATGTCAGAATATCAAGAAAACAGAATTTTCACCTCTCAGGCAAAGAAAGGGCTAGCAGGGCAGAAATTCTGGAACCTCAGACCCCATAGCTGCCTTAGAGAAGTCAGCTTACTGATGTCATAGAATTGTCTATCACTTCCTGGCAGAAGTTCACAAAGCAGAGGTGATATTTTTCAGAGCGTGACAGACTTTGCCTGATTCATGTAAGAAGTTACTCTACCGCCCATCGTGTGACAGCAACAAGAATTTGAATTTTTGAAGCTATGTTTCGTGACTAAACATTGAGGAGAAAAGGACAGTCTTGAGGAGCCTCGGTAAAATGGAACATAAGACACAAGAAGCCTCGGTAAAATGGAACATAAGACACAGCACTCTCTATTGAGTGAACTGATGACAATGCTCTACTCTGTCAGTTCAATAGCTTCCTTTTCTCGTGCACAATAGGATGCTACTGGAAATCAAATGCCTTCACTCTGATCTAAGTCTTGCTCAGAAGCTTGAAGGCACAAAAATAGAAGACAGATGATGACAGTTCGAGCAGCCATTTACAATGGGAGGAAACCTCCCTAGTACCTGAAAATCTAATTACTGGGTAAAGTCCAAGTTGAAAACATGATGTTTCTCAGACTAATACATGGTAAAACAACCAGCTAGCTAATCTGCAGATTCATTTTTAGCTGGATAGGATGCGGAAGGGTTTAAGAGTTAGTTTATACCTTTGAAAAATCTTAGCTTGAGCCAATGAGAAGACGCAGTGGTAAACGTCCCGCTGCCAAGACTCAAAGCCTAGAACCCCCTAGAACCATATGGTGGAAGAAGGGAACTGACTGACCCCTAAGAGTTGTCCTTTGAGGCCCAGACATGTGTCATTGTATTTGTGAGGTGAGTACACACACACACACACACACTCTAATAATAATAATAATAATAATAATAATAATAATAATAATAACAATAATAATGTTTTCAAAAGTTCTTAGTTTTAATTTTTATGATATACTGAAGAATGAACTGTACTAAAGCATATTCCATTTTAAAAATACTGATAACATCTCCATGTGAATTATCTGAAAGCACTTCAGCCATCAACCCAATAGAAATAATCACAAAGAGGCAAGTAAAGCGTGTCACGTGATACTCACAGAGTCTTCATCTTGGATCATCTGCACTAAGTTGTCCAACACAGGCGTCAGGTTTCTAAAGAGATTTTAAAGACGTGAACAGTGGGATCAAATCAAAAGCTGTCAGGAGGCTGGATATTTTCATCATTGTCATATAAAAAAATTCAAAACTCTTACTTGGATTTCATATTATTAAAATTTTTGCCTAGTGCCAGGTGCTGTATTGATCTGTTTTTACTGAGCCACACAATTAGGGTAGACAGGTCGGATTCTAAACCTGGAAAGAAGAGTACAAATGGAGTCAGAACACAAGTGATAAGTGACATCATACAGTGGGGTGGCTGCCTGTACTGAGCTCAGTGCCCCACAACCCTTAGCCTTTATCCTCAGTGGAGCTCTCTGTCCTCTTTCATGTCCTACTGGTTCACCAGAGGTGAGCTCATTTTTTGCAGACTTACCTAAGCCTCCTCTATAGTCAGTGGCCATGCAAAGTCATTAGCATTCAGAAACCATATTGGTGAACAGTTTTCTCTCCCGCCACACTGCTCACTTGTGTGTAAGTTTTCTATGCAGAGTTAACAGGCTCAGGTCACTCACTAAACCAGCAGGAATGATGGCAATTAAGCAAACATTATGAAATAATTTAATGGCTACCAAGAATCTAAAAATGCTGGTCTCAAATCTTGACCACAGGAGGAAGGATATTTTATGATATGTTTTAGCATTTGTATATTGGGCTGTGGCTAGCGGGCCAGTTCCTCTTGTCTTGCTTGTTCCTGTAGTGTTTGAGTTACTTTTGTGATTTACCGTTGTCGGAGATATCTAAGCTGGTGATGTTGTGGATTTCAGCGATGCAGCCTTCCAACACTTGAGCTCCTCCTGACCTCAGCTAGAGAAACAGATCAAGCAGAAAATGAAGCTGCAGGAGAAGTCTGAAAAATCGCTAACACGGTGTCTTAAAATCACCAACTCCCAACAGCTATAAATGGAGTGAGGACGCTAGTCCATGGTAAAGGAATGATAGTTCCCACACTGCACAATCCAGCATGAAATCCCAAACTTTTTTAAAAAAGAAAAGGGAAAAAAGTGGAGCTGGGTAGGTGACTTAGTCAGGGTTTCTACTCCTGCACAAACATCATGACCAAGATGCAAGTTGGGGAGGAAAGGGTTTTTTCAGTTCATTTTTCCACACTGCTGTTCATCACCAAAGGAAGTCAGGACTGGAACTCAAGCAGGTCAGGAAGCAGGAGCTGATGCAGAGGCCATGGAGGGATGTTACTTACTGGCTTGCTTGTTTACTTCCCCTGGCTTGCTCAGCTTGCTTTTTTATAGAGCCCAAGACTACCAGCCCACAGATGGCACCACCCACAAGGGGCCCTCCCCCCTTGATCACTAATTGAGAAAATGCCTTACAGCTGGATCTCATGGAGGCATTTTCTCACCTGAAGCTCCTTTCTCTGTGATGACTCCAGCTTGTGTCAAGGTGACACAGAACCAGCCAGCACAGCAGGTCAAGTTGAGCTGCTCTCAGTGGAGGGCTGGGGATGTAACCCGGTGCTGGGCACTTATCTGGCATGCTCAGGGTCCCAGGGTTAATCTCCAGCAGCAAAACCCAACCCAAACCAAACCAAACAACGACAAGGCAATGTGTGTCAATATATACAAGCTTCTACTCTAATTCTGGAAACTGAACAAATCCCTTCAGACAAAAGAACATGAGTGTTTCAACCTATAGCTTCTGTTTCTAAGGTTTGACTACATCTATCCTAGGGAACAGCAAGGCAGTCATGGGAGACGAGCTCCCCACCCCTGAGTCTTTCCCTATGAAGTCAAAGCAAATATTAGGAGCTCACATCTTAATTCTCCAGTAACACTAGACTACCGTAAGGCCTCCCTGCAGGGTGCAGAGTGCTGACCTAGTGGTCCTTCCTGCTCAGGAGATGTATTATCTAACTGGAGAAGACGAGTTATCATTCACTAGGAATCCACTACATACCCAGGAACATGGAACATTTTTATAGCATTTATATCAATTTCTACTCTACATTTATGTGATATACCATTTTCTACATGTTCAAACTGATGCAGGAATTTAAAGAATCTTCATTTCATATTTCATATGCAATAGTTTTATGATGACTTGCAGTTAAACATACAAACTCTGCTGCACACCCTTGTATGTTGAGCACAGATCTTTGGGGTCACAGGATTACCTCAGGAAATTCCGTTATTCATACTTTTTAGGTGATAGCAAATTGCTGTCCGGTGTGTTGGGTGAGAGTCACCCAGAAGGAGATCTCTTAGGGAGCATCCCTACAGCAGAGAGCCTGCCTGACTCTTCTCACTCTCCAGGGGCCACGCCCATTGGGATGGGTTGATTCCCAGGACTCCTGTAGACACTATCATTCAGCATGCTCAAATCCTTTATGCACAGACCATGTGGAAGCTACATGTGAGGTACACATGTTCTCCCTTGACATTAGTTCACATCTAGGTTACTCCATTTAACCCTACACGATGCCATGTGAAGAGTCTAGGCTGTATGTTTGGGGACTGGTGACAAGAGGAACAGCCCGTATCTGTTCAGTGTAGACACCATTTTCCCCAAATATTCTGAACCCACAGTGGATGATCTCTCAGATGCAGATTCCAAAGCTGCTGAGGAACTGCTGTATTTTGTTAGTTATTTTCAGGTGTTCGCTAGCTTTAACAAACGCCTATCAGGCCTGTGTTACCATGGCAACTCCAAACAAATCTTGTTTGTTTTTTTCCCATCATAAAGTTTTAAGAATTTTAATTTTATTTTAGTTTTTATTTAAAATTTATTTGTGTGTGTGTGTGTGTGTGTGTGTGTGTGTGTGTATATACACACATGCTTGGGTACTCTTAGAGACCAGAAGACCTAGAGCTAGGAGGTTGCTTAAGCACTCAGTCACTCTCACTGGCATCTCTAGAAGCTCCCAGCACTATGCTATTTCAAGAGCCACCTGTGGTCTCATACCCATCTATAAACAGTGTGTTTCCTGACTAAGGTAAGGCCAGAAGTTAAATACAAATTCCTCAGAGACTTTAAAAACAAGTGCAGGCCTATTGCAAATAATAATAAAAATGAAGGGTTTGTATATTTTGTCTTTGTAGATCTTTCTAGCAATTAATTCTAAATACATTTTATAATGTGTCACTTTGAGACTGCCAATTTTAAAAGAAAACAAAAAAAGAAGAACGACCAGGTTCTTCAGCATAAGTAGCTACTGAGATGCATTGCCCCAATCATGGCTTTGCTAACACTTGAAGCAGGCCCGCCTAGCACAATGCCAAAGATAAAGGAGAAGAGACTCAAGCCAACACCTCAAGAAACACAATGTGATATTCAGAGCATGAAAAGGGAGACAATTTAAGAAGATAACCCCAAGCTCATCGGCCTTTCTGATGTGTATGTGATGACAGTTATTCCTGTGGAGAAATAAAATTGTACAAGAAAATCCTTACACTCTCTCATTATAAAGTGCAGTAAAACATTCCTTTTAAAGAAATGGAAAATGCAAATGACATGTAGTGATCAATTCTGTTCATTTTAAACTATTTTTAGTGATGTAGCATAGACACACAAAACTAGTATGTTATTCAACACTTAAAAATAATGAAATAGTTGAACACATCCTAGATTGTTGATGTATAAAGTACTTACACAGTGGCCAAGCTAAGGGAAGCCCAAGGAGGAAAAAGACAAAAGAGCATTATCATCAGCAGGCAGAACAAGAACTAAGGCAGAGCTAAAGTCTCTACAACACACCACCTAAATCATCAGTTCCAAGAAATACTTCCAACTAGAAGGTGCTTCCAAACACAATCTAAAAATTTAAATAACTCAACTTTAGTTACCAAAAATATCAATTACATTTATAGGTTATTAGGTGCCCAGAATTCCCTTAAAGCTAAAGCTTCCCCAAACACTAAAAGCTTTCCTATTACTGTAAATGAAAATCCTTTTAAATGAATTTGCATAATTAGAGCCATGTGTGCATATGTGAATATAAAACTGGTTTTTAAATCATGCTCATTTGCATCCCATACACTAGCAATATTTAAAAGAAAGCAAGATTGAGCTCTGTGCATCCAGTCCAGGATGGACAAGAAAGCAAGACCTTGACCCAAACAGTAACCATCAGACATAAAAATACCCAAAATAGAGCCCATGTGGTTGTACACACTTGTAATCCCAACATTTGGGGAACAGGGGTTGCTACAAACTTGAGGCCAGTCTACTGGGTCTACATAGAGAATCCCTGGCTATCAAGATATCTAAGATCTTGTCTCAAAAACAAAAACAAAACCACGGAAAAGCAGAGAGCAGTTCAGTGTTACAACATCACTCAAGAATTTAATCGTATTTCCTCACGAGACTGTCCTCTTCCTCAGGGTGGTGGAACGCTGTACATGATTCTAAGTGAAAAGTCAAATCTAACATTCAAGCATGTATCTAATGGGGACATAAGTGTGATAACACATGCTTACAGTCCCAGTCCTTGGGATTAGCAGTTCAAGGTTACCCTTGGCTATGAAGCAAACCTGAGGACAGGCTGGTCTACAAGAGACCCTGACTCACAAAATTTAACATATCTTTCGAAACTGTTGTAAAAATTGTATTTATCTGATCATGAGGGGAAGGTTGTGTGGAATTCTTCCATGCTTCTGACTAGCACTCTAAGACTGAAGAAAGATGTGTAATAGAGAAACTGAGAAATTAATAGCAAAACAATGTTTCTACATTAAGGAAAGTTTCTTTCTGAGAGCAATGTACAAACTAGTACCCAAAACAGGAAACTGATAGTTAAACCCTGGAAACAACGAGTCTCCAACATGGATTATCCTGTAACTCTCAATACCTTTGGGAAAATTGACTATGTCCTGAAGAGGAAGAAACTGAAATCCAGTTACATTTGGACAGCTAAGCAGTAGGAAGCAAGTATGGAACAAAACACTGTAACAGTTTAGAAAATAATTTTATGCTTCACCAATTTTATTGAGCAGCATTTTAACACGTAGCCAGAAGCGTGGCCACTGGTCCTGTAACTCCAGCTATAAAACCGTGGAAGAACACAGGGCTATGGATGATACTTATAAGGCTCGCTTTATTAGCAATGCAAATTTTCCTAGAACCCATAAATGAAAGACCCAAACTAAGGTAAAATTATCATAACAATGGTAGATACCACAGTCAAAATTAATCATTGATCTGGATTCCAATCATCATAAAAAAGAAAACTAGAAGCTCAAAGGTCTACCTCTAAAGGTTCACTTTAGAAACTGCTATGGTTCCCCTGCCCTCAACTCTCCATTCTCCTAATGCTTGGATTTCAAGGGTACACCACCATGCCTGGTCTGCCTGACATTTTTATCTTACAAAATTATTTTATATGGTTGACCTAATATTACCTTCAAAAGATTTTCAAAACACAAGAAGACATTAAGAACAAGTTTTAAACCGGGTCTACTTGGTAGTCTTTGATCAAGGTCCTGCCTCAAAATAGTTGAGACAAAAATAACGAATCATAATTAATGTTCTAATGATTGTCAATGTTGGTATTAACAGAGTGCCATCAGAGAGCTGGATTGCTTCAAATACTTTAGATTTCACCATTTCCTCATATGTATATGGGGTCAACGGATCACTTATGCCTGTCACAGCTTGATTGTAGTGAAAGAATGCCTTATCAGGCTGAAAAAAGCCACCTTTGAATCACAGCTGATATAGTCTGGCCTGTGTTTGGTCAGAGCAGTCTCACCAACTTCCTGTCCCTTAGGGAATGACCCTTAGCAGCCCCCATCACCTCAGCAAAATGTTAATAAGAGAAATGTTTTGTGTTGTTGGAGTTGGTTCTACTTCATGTCTATCTTTATAAGCAGAAGGTCAATGATTACATTTACAGCTCCATTCCTCAAAATTAGTATTCTAGGGTTTTGGTTTTTAGCTTTTGTGTAGTTTTGTTTTTCCGAAACAATAAAATCTCAATAGTGACCTTCACACCAAAATTAATGACAAAATCCATCACTGATATTTCATATGGAACAATTCCAGGCTTCTCAAGTTCACATATGACTCTCCATATATGTCTGCAAATGTTACTCAGTATCTAGCATCAGCTTGGTGCCTGGCATTTTGTGAAGCAATAAGGGGGACCATATATTACACAAACACTGCCCTCTAAAAAGCCACACACTGTCTAGGAAGTCAAACAAGAGTCAACTTCATAATTGTGTGAGTGCTGCATATCAAGGAAGGAGTGTGGTAGGCAGACAAGCCAGGAGCATAGCCAGAGAGGGTGACTTAGGGAGTGTTTCCAAACAGAGCTCCTTCAGATCTTGTCACAGCTTCCTAGGGGAATACTAATCGTTCTCTCTCTCTCTCTCTCTCTCTCTCTCTCTCTCTCTCTGTCTCTCTCTCTCTCCCTCTCCCTCTCCCTCCTTCCTTCCCTCCCTCCCTCTCTCCCTCTCCCTCTCCCTCCCTCCCTCTCTCCCCCTCCCTCCCTCCCCTCCCCCACACTGAGATTCAGTGACATCATCCTTGATGGCTCATCTACACTGTCAACCCAGACTGGATCTGGGATCACCTAGAAGGCTCACTTCTGGGCATGTCTGCTGAGGCATTCCCAGACCCGTTTAACTGAGGGGAAAAGTCGCACATGATGTAGGCAGCCACATCCTGTGATTTGGGAGTCCTGGATTTAATTCCAAGGAAAAAACAAACAGCAGCAGCACTCATTGCTCTCTGCTTCCTGGCTGTGGCTATAATGTGACAGCTGCCTGGTTCTCTGTATCCTGAGATGACAGCAGCCTTAAACAGTGAGCTGAAATGAAACCTTCCTTCTCTAAGTTCCTTTTGTCAGATATTTGTCATAGCGATGAGCAGAGTGACTAACGCATCAGCCAGTCTGCCTAGGATGACACAGTCTGACAGATTTATAAGGAAGTCCAGCTTTGACTTCAATATTCAAGGCCTTGAGAAGGAAGAGGGCTAGCAGGGACCACAGTACAACAGTTCTAAAGGCATGAACAGGAATGGAGACTCCATTCTGCTGGAAAGAAGAGATGAGGAGGGCACACAGGGCAAAGCGAGGCTCAGAGCAAGCAAGTGTCTGTAGCTGCAGATTGTCTTACTAATGTCCACATGAAACGATAGTTTCAAAATGAGGAAAGTCTAGGTATTCTCTAACACATACAGGCATTTAGCCTTGATTCTTCTCTGAGGGCTCCTCTATTGGAATTGTTCAGGGCTGCTCTGTAATTTCAAGAGATATTTTAATGTTCCTGTCTTAAACCAAGATATTAAAAAGAGTTATTAAGAAGATAGCCTTTCTGTTTTACACTCTGCAAATCCAGGTTCAGCTCTAAGCATTGGTCCCCTGAAACCATTGTGGTGCACTGCTTTTTAGGATGCAAAGCTAGTCAATGGCTTTGTATCGAGGGGATACATCATAAAACACTCAGGCAGCAGGCGCTAAGAACCAGGGGAATGTCATTAAAAGCATACTCAAATGTTATTGGAAAGGTGTTCTGAGGTGACTTGTAGATAAAATTGCAAAACACAGAACATGTGAAACTTGCATAATGTCTTTTTCTGCTTCACTTCTCCCTATGGAATCACAATATTACACCCGCCCAGGAAGAATGCAGAAACAATTTTGAGGCTGTTATCTATTCCAGTGCTGTCAGGGCGGTCTTACCTCACAGTTGCTGAGATCCAGAGAGACTCCCTTCAAGCTATGATTGCAGGCCAGGCCCAAGAGCAGTGCTCTGAGGAAAGGAAACACACATAATAGGCACGATTTCACATGAAGAATGTGCACACAATGACACACTCTCACACATACACAAAGCAATCACATACACACACACACACACACACACACACACACACACACACACACAGCAAGCACACTGAATAAAGCCTGGAAACTCAACCCTTTCTGAAACACAGGCCAGGCACCATACACTCTCAGTTTTTGAAAATGCCAATTGCATTTTGACAACAGTGGGTACGTGACACTTCTGCATTCTTCTGTCTGACAGGAGGTGACTCTATCATAAATGCAAGCCTTGGAAACACTACTATTCCTATGCAAATAAACCCACAGCCCACCTAATTGCATACTGAAATCAAATTGTGTTCATCGTAGATAAATCCCCACCTGCATCTGCTTGAGAATCGTGCTAATGAACATTCGAATATTACTATGTGACTGTTATTAGCATAGCACAGTGGGGCTGGCCTTCCCTAAGGAATAGACAGTGATGGAGTCTGGCCCTACAGTATTCCAGAAGGTGAAATGAGAGCTAGATGAGTTTATTAAGTCACCTAACAGGTGAAGATAAACACCCTGCAGATAAGAAGGTACATGTTGAGTAGCTGCGTACAGAATCCTGTCAGGCCAGACACCTGCAGGACCAGGGCAGATGTCCTCTCTCTTCCATAAATTGAGAAGAGGAGATTCATTGCGCCGATATCAAAACTCTTAAGAAAGTAGATTGATTTCACTGCCACAAGCAGTGCTACCAGGTCCACTGACCTGAGTTCAACTCCGTAACTCAGTGATAGCAGAACCAATTCCTGCAAGGTATAGTTACTCAGACACATGTGTGTGCGCATACACACACACACACACACACACACACACACACACACACACACACACACACACACACAGTAGATAAATATAAAACTAGAGGGAAAAAAATCCACCAAATGGAAAAAAGTTCTCTGTCAGACCTCATGATGACTCAAAGTTGAGCAGCAAGAAGGAGAGACAATGAGTAGGACAAGAGGCAGACAGCACACACACTAAACACCTCCTTGCAGGCATTTCCTACCTGGAGTGACACCTGTCCCCAGTGCTCCTAGAGAAAGGGTCTCCACCCAGGGAAAGGATCTCTACCCCAAAGAGTGTGAGGGCACAGGGAATGTGGGAAAAGAAGGGATTATTTCCTGCCAGATCCTTGAGAGTTTGTCCTTCCAGCAATACTCAGGACTTGTGCACACACTGAGAGTGCTACAGTAGCCAATGTACTGCCATTCTACATGTACAAAGGTCAACAACACTTAAAAAATTAAAACACTGCAGTCACCTGGAAAAACAGATTTATGACTTACCACCAAAACCATCCTGAGTGTGCCAGTCTCCTAATCTATTTTGTGAGCAAGGAGGACTAAGTTCATAGTAGGATAGAAATAAATATGAGCTGAATGAGTATGTCAGTGATATGACCAAAGATTAAAAGAATCTCTATAGAATATTAACCCTGACAGCCATTCTAATAAGCTACCAGAAAAGAAATCTTGATCAGGGTGTATGTATGTGCGCACGTCACCTCACCAACCAAACATCACCTACTCTAACTCTGTAACTACCTTGTTACAAATTCATTTCCTAGTATAGACACAACATATAGTAAATATGACGACTACTAGTAGTAGAAATAGTTAGACATTGGTTAATACATTCACAAAGCAATGTCCAGAATGGTCTCAATAGAGGTTTAAAGACAGTGGAAAATACCTCAAACTTATGTCAATGCCCAGAACACAACTTTTATGTAACATCTTTTACAGAAGCCCAAAAGCCACAGGAAAGACTGAAATACAAGATACAGCAAACAACATCCATTTACTGTCAACCTGCACGTCACTCTCCTGCCTCAGAAGCCTTTCTCGCAGGCCTGCTCTGCTTCCCTTCTCTCCAGCACATTCATAATCACAACTGTAACTTTAAAAGCTCTGGAGATGACAAATGAATCACTCACTTCAAGGACTCAGGAGACAGTTTTGTGCCTGAAAGATTGATTTGGATCAAAGCCAGAGAACTGCTGAAAAACTGCTTGAAAGATGGAGGGACTTCCTTTCCTTTCCTGGAAAAAAAAAAAAGATACAAGCATCAAAGAGTGGTGACATTCCATCCATCCTGCTTATTAGATATGCAGACAGGTGAGATTCACAAATCAGCCATATCTCCAGAAGAGCATTAAAGAAGAAACAAGTATCTAAGTTATAACTTAAGAGTGTATAACCATTACACCCACAAGACAATTTATTCCTACTCTTGGTTTCTAAAAATCTCATTGTACTTTAGCCCACTGATCTTCAAGAAACATTAAAAAAATAAGGAGGTCAGATTAGAGAGCTATTCAGCAAGGGTAAGAGCTTTGCCACTTGACAGCCTCTGTAGTGCTCAGTGCTCAGTGACAGTTCATTAGCTTGTTTACCAATTTTTTTTTTTTAACAGTGCTGGAGACTGAACCTAAGACTCCATGCATGAGAGGCAAGCATTCTAACACCGAGCCACACACCCAGCTCTGTTTTTGAGACAGTCTCATGCAACCCAGGCTGCTCTTAAATTCACTATATAGCCAAAGATAACCCCAAATTCCTCAGCCTCCTGTCTCTGTCTCCCAAGTGTTGGGATGATAGAAATGTACCATTTTGTTTTGGTGTCTTACTATATACCCAAGGCTGGCCTGAAACTTGTTATCTTCCTGCTTCTGCCTTCCAATCCTGGGGATGACAGATTAACCCCCCACAACCAATGGGCAGTATGATTAGATCAACAGGTAGTCTCAAATGAGATGGTTACCTGAAGTGGAACTGAAGAACAGCAAAGAAGGTGAATGGCATCACGCCTGTATGACCAATAACCTATTTGTCTACCACATTCACACCGTAAACCTAATTATTTTAGGTCCAACATTAGTATAAAGACACAGTGGGAAGTGATGTGTCTGGATGCTGCTTCTCTTGCTATGTCAGTCAAAGTGGATCAAGCCATACTGCTGAGTCAATCCTGTACTCTAGCAGTTTGCAATGGAACAGGCTTTAAGCCCCCGCAGTGCAGTGTGCAGGCTCAGCTTGCTCCATTCTCTAAGAATCCAGAATGGCTCAGCATCATGGAGCACATAGCTGATGCCCGTGATGCCACTTAGATGACTGCAAGTCATACAGAAGGCAGCAGGCATCTCAGGGGTCTGCCACGTAATATGCAACAATGATACTTGAGAGCTTTAAAAGCAATGTCTTAAAACGTGACAATCTCCAGCTACTTGTGAAGGAAAGTGTAAACCATGAGAATTCTTACCTGAGAAAAAGTCAGACTAGGAATAAGCAGAGTTCTGGTTGAATACATGATATTAGATATTTCAGAGAGTTATTTCCAGATGGTAGAGCCTGTCAGCTTCTATGTTCTGTGTAAGCGAATGTGTATATTGTATATTTTGGTAAGCAAATGTGACTTATATTGCTATTTGGATATATTTCTATTCCTAATCCTCTATTTGTGTGCTGTTTTAACATTCCCTAATATTCTCTGTCTCTTTATAAGGGACAGTAACCATTTACCACCCCAGTGACTGGTGGCTTGGTCCTGTGAGTCTCTGTGACCACTGGAATGTGAAAGGACCTGATGTGACTCTCAGAAAGCAGCTTTCTGAGCCAGGATACATATCACCAGGATCGTCCTGCCCTCTGTTACATCTTCTGGATATAGGATGCTTCTTCCCGGGCTGAAGGTGACATGCCCAGCCCACATGGGACAGGCAGACAAGCCAGCCTCCCTGATGGGCACGAATATGAAACTAGTTGTGAACAAAACCTGACTCACCTGGCTAACAATCTATACCTCAATACAAACCAACACAATTACCAATGGCTTCACCCTGACGACAAGGCCCTGTGTTAGCAATGCTCCACTATAAGCAAAGAACAGGGCCACTGAAGACCAGTCATGGCAGAATTCACAGCGACTGAACTCAAAAGAGCTGATTATACAAAAACCTTTATAAGATGAGCTGTCATCTTGTAATTCTGTTCCTCAGTCAATTACAGCTCTGTCAAAGTGATGCTTCGTGACCTGCCTCTAAACAAGACAGGACAGTCTGTATGAATACTTTCTCACCATGCTGTCTGCCAGACTTGACATTCTCTATTGAGGAATCTGAGGCACAGTTTTGGTATGTAAAGGCTCATCTCTCCCTCTCTCTACTTTGTTTTGCTTGCTTGTTTGAGACAGAGTCCTATGTAGTCTAGGCCGTTCTCAATCTCACTATGTGAACTGAGGATCACTGTGAACTCCCAACTCTCCTGCCTCCGCTACCTGGGATTATGGGTATGTACTTCCAAATGGGAGGCATTCATACTACTCTTGAAGTAATGGACCCAAAATATTTAGAAATATACTTGCATATTTTTAAGGCACTGAGTAGAATAAAGCATGCCACCAAACTGAATTTTCTAAATAAGTCAAGTTATTCCCTTGAATATCCTTGAAAAGATGGACTAGGAAATATGGAGAAAGCACTGCTATCAGGCAGTGCCCCAGATCATTAATGAGTATAACATACATAATACAAATGATGTCGTGAGCTCATGATCCTACACGATGAGGGTGGCACAGGACTGACGCACAGCATGGCCACAAACACTGCACCTATGAGGAGCAAGTGCCTCTCACCACTCTCCACGCAAAGCAGCCAAGGTTTATGAGTGCTCGCCGCTTCTAAAGCACTGTGTCAGCAAGCTTAACGCTAGACATGGAACTAAGTTGCTGTACTTAGCCCTCAGCTCCTACAAATCACAAACAGGAGCTCCAGGGTGACCACTATTCTTTGTTCTTGAGGCTGCTCATATTAACATCTAATCTCATCACTGAGAAGAAGCCGTAGACAGAGTACCTGTCCACATACGTAAAACCACGAGCTATCACAGAGCTCAGATAAGCAGGCTAGCTAGAGACAAGACCCTTAAAGCTGGTCTTTTAAAACGATGCAACAAAAAATTAAAATTCCAAGGCCCCAAACTTACAGCTATGATTTAAGACTCATTTAAGATTTATCTTTTATGTATAACATTGACTTCCCAAGCCAGATATGGTGGTCTACAAACCTGTAATCCCAGCTCTAGGGAGGCTAAGGCAGGAGGATTGGCATGAATTTGAAGCCAGGCTATAGTGTGAGGCCCTGCCTCAAACAACAACAACAACTCCTCCTTTCACCAATCACTCTGTATTCCTTATCTCTCAACACTTCTCAGAAGAAGATACTCTAAGGCCGCAACGGTAGCAAGGGCCAGCCATACCTGTGAGAGAAGACAGACCTGGAGAGATTGAGTACAGCGAGACACTGAAGGCACCCCCGGAGGAGAGCGCCACACACCTGAGGAAGAAATGGGGCATTAGTGCTTTTGCACAATCCTGGGTCCATGAGAATATTTCATTAAAGAGACAGGTCTCCATCCCAGCAAAAGAGGCATTCTGAGAGGCAGAGCGGTGGAAAGAGGCATTACCATCTCCAGAGAACATTCTGTATTAGATAGATCCAGATGAACAATGGTGTTGGGCTGGGCCAAAAAATTGTACATGTGCTGGAAAGGAACAAAAGTAAGCAGGGTTAGGCTCTAGTGAGACACGGGCAAGTCAGTGCTTCAAAACACAGTCACCCACATGCCCCGGACCTTCTCGACTGTTTCTCAGAAAGGTTTGCAGATGTTTCTGTTATTCTAGCTCTTTCCCTAGGAGCAAGAACCCAAAGGGCACTTAAAGTAAAAATAATCTGGCAGGAGGAAGCTCACTGCCATATACCCCCCTTCACTCGCAACTTGGGTTTCTTGATTAGTTTTTGAGCACTGCCAATTAACTTTAATGCCGGAGTCTAAATTACCACGTGAATTGCAGTCACCCTATCAAAATCTGAATCACTGTTCAAAGTGTTAAGAAAAGCGCTATTTGAATTTGAGCCATAGATGGCCTCAGGCTATATTCTCTTCTCCCCAATATATTAACGTTTGCTTTAAAATCTAACACGATTGTCCTGAGGAAAGTATTAGGAAAACAAAACCAAAAGAACTCAAAATTCAAGTATTGCTTAAGTATATTGGTTTGGGGGCACTACAATGCCTAAAGCTTCCTAACCCTAACAACCCTGCATGGAAACAATGAAATAAATCCCTCTGACATCCTTTAATTTCGTAAACAGGAGCCAGAGCTCTCCAATGGCACAGTCCGTTTCCTGCCCCAAGTGACAACCTTCACTTCTCTGCTTCACCAGGTGCCACCAGTTATTTAAAAGCACACACAAGCCTATGCTGACAGAGCCTCATTCCTCAGCCAACACTCATGAAATGCTTCAGTGAACTCTATGGTACTTCAGAAAATTCCTCACCAGCAAGGAATTCAAACGAACATAAAAGGAGCCTGAAGATGCTTTGGAGTAAGCAGGGGCCTAGGGCCAATTTAGCAGAAACATGTTGCCTTCATTTACACAGAGTCCCTTGGGCTCTGGCTCTGGCTCAGTGACCCGCCCTCCTTAAGGCATTTTACTTTGGTGTGGTTTTGCTTCCTTCTACCAGCAGGGGGAGCTCTTCCCCCTGAAGTAGTGATGACGCCCTCTGCTTGTGGCTTTCCCTGAAAGCACAAAACCAGGTGAGTATGTGCACCTGCTGAGGACTCTCGAGCCTTGGTGTGTCCTTGGCTGGGAGCCCATGTTCACTCGGCCTCCACTGCACTCCACTGTACCCAGAGGCAGACTGGAACAAGCTGTACGCTCTGGACCAGGAAGTGCAGAGACTGTTATTCATGTTCCTACTACAGATGAGTCTTATTATTTCATCTCGGCCTCTTTTTATTTGCCTTTGCTTTTGTTTCATTTATTTTATTTTAAAATATTTGCTTATTTATTTTATGAGTATGCAGATGAGTGTATGTATGTGCACCATATCCATCCACGTACACAGGAACCCACAGAGATCAGAAGAGGGCATCAGATCCCCTGGAACTAGTGTTTGTGAACTGCCGTGTGGGTGCAGACCTAGATCCTCTGCTAGAATAGTAAGCACAAGTAACCCCTGAGCCATCTCTCCAGCCCCTATTTTATGCTGTGAGACTGGGTCTTATTCTGTAACCCAGGCTAGCCTGGAACTCACTTTGTAGCCCAGGCTGATCTTGAGCTCATGGCTTTCCTCCTGTCTCAGCCTCCTGAGTACTAGGAATGTACTGCATCGCACCTCATTCACCCTTCATGCTAGCCCTCCACTGTGCTACCATGCAGGTTGTGGTCTTTCCCATGGAGCTCCTTGCTCTATCTTGGGAGGAAGTGGGTTTGAGGATTATCAGTGACATGGACACTAGAGATGAAAAATGGAAAGTCAAGAGACAGCCTTGTTGGAGTGGGTGTGGCCTTGTTGGACAAAGTGTGAGACTGTGGGGATGGGCTTTGAGATCCCACATGCTCAAGCTTTGCCTGATATGAAGCAGAGTCACCTGCTGCCTGCAGATCAGGATGTAGAGCTCTCAGCCCCTTCTCCAGTGCCATGTCTGCCTGGATGATACCATGTTTTATGCCATGATGGTAAAGGACTAAGCCTCAGAAACTGTAAGCCAATCTGAATGAAATGTTTTCCTTTACAAGAGTTGCTGTGGTCATGTGTCTAAGACAGGAATTGAAATGCTAACTAAGACAGAAGCATACCAGTGAAGGCCCTTTCCAAATGCCCACTATCTGCATGCACTGTGGTCAAAAGATTTCTCCTAAACTGTGACTGCATAAACTATAAACTGCATAGTGACCAGAAGGGACCATTTACCACAGAATGAGCTCATAACTAACCCCCCACAACACGAAGTTCTATCAGACATTTATATTACTATTCATGGGCATAAAACATCATGTTAGAATTGAGGGGATTCTTTTTTTTTTTTTTTTTTTTAAGATTTATTTTACATATGAGTGCTCTATCTGCATACCAGAAGAGGGCTTCAAGTCCCAGTATAGATGGCTATGAGCCACCATGTGATTGCTGGGAATTGAACTGAGAACCTCTGGAAGAACAGACAGTGCTCTTAACTGTTGAGCCATCTCTTCAGCCCTTGCAATGAGAGCCTAGAACCATTTTGCTTTCATAATCAAACTCTAATGAGTAGCTCCTGATTACTTTTATCTTATTTATGGAATAGTCTATGACTGGGGTTATCCTAATGGCCCCTTTTAACAGCAACATAAATAAACAAACAAAAAAACAAGCATAAAAAAAGATTGAGGCTTGTACCCTTAATCTCAGCATTAGGGAGTGAATTAGGATAGTCACTGTGAGCTGGAAGCCAGCCTGGCTGACTACATAGTGGGCTCCAGGCCGACACATTCTCTCAAAACAAACAGCACCTGCATCCAAACAACACTATTTAATGATGAAATAGCATTTCCAAAAAGGATTTGAACCTCAGCATCATTAAGTGAGAAAACAACTTAATTATGGTGACAGGCAAATTCAATTAAAGCAGCCTCTGGAGTTTTCTCGACACTTCGCTAGCTTTTAATGTGATTGTAGAACATGGTAGAGGAACTGGCTGGGACAGCAGGGTTAGAAATGATGGCAGGGTTTTTTAAAATGGCCACTCCAGGGGCTGGATGAGTGGAAAACTTACCGAGAGGTCATCTCCGCGGAGGGCATTCCCTGAGAGGTCCAGGTGGGTGAGGGTAGAGGCAGTCAGCAGGTTGGCACTGAGGGACTGACAAAGGCTATTCACCCCTGCAACAAGAAAAACTACCAAAGCTCAGCGTCCACTCTCAGAAACAAAATGAGGCTCCCGAGTTTCCACAAACAGCCCTGTAGTAAAATCAAACTGCCAGACCAAGGGGCCAGAGCTCTGTCCTTCGAGGGGACCACTGATTGTGGCTTCCTTGACAATCCCTCTAGGAAGCCAGACAGCTCACAGACAGCCTGCACTTTAGTCTTCAAATTTATCCAAGCACATTTACTTCAAGTCCCAGAGTGACAAAAGCCATCTAGCTGATGATTTTGAGCTTACACTTAATCCTATCAGATGATTCTGGACTTAGTAAATAGTATTTAAATGATACATATGCAAATACTGGGCATACTTAAGTATTGGAAAGTTGATAGAGGAATATACTGCTCCATTTAAGTGCATATATATATATATGTATATATACATACATATACATATATTTACCTATAGATTATATTTATATATCATATAATATGTAAGTACATGCTATATCTATTTACAATATAACATATATATTATAAACATGTATAAATAACATCACACACACATATATATGTATATAGAAAGAAAGATGTTTTCAATATTCTTTGTTGAAAACCCAACATACACTAGACAGATGTGTCTGAGACTCAAAAATATCACCTGACAATGTACAGGCTAGCTCAGTGGCAGACACAGACAGATCAGCACAGGGAGCTTTCATTCCTGTGGGTTCTGCATCTGTGGTTCAGATGACCATAGCAGAAATACACTTTTTTTTTTTTTTAAAGTTCCAGTTTAGATCTGACATCTAGCACTAGAGAGGCAGAGGCAAAACAACTGCCAACAGTTTAAAAGGCAGCCTGAACTACATTGTTTGAGGCAAGACCAGGCTATGTGAGAATCACACACACACACACACACACACACACACACACACACACACACACACACACACACACACACACACAAAGCTACTCAGGGAGAAAAAAGCCTGAGCTATATACTGAAAACCATCTCAAAAGCACAAAAACAAAAAAGGCATATATACTACCATGAGTATAGTCTTCTTTCATGGTCAGTATCCCCTAAGTGATACTGTGTGTGTGTGTGTGTGTGTGTGTGTGTGTGTGTGTGTGTGTGTGTGTGTACATGTGCGCAGTTGTGCACTAATTTTTTGTCAACCTGATACAAGCTGGAGCCATCAGGAAAGAGGAAATCTCAATTGAGAAAATGTCTCTACCAGAGCTTCTGTGGCTAAATCTGTAAGGCATTTTCTTGATTAATAATTGATGTAGGGTATTCCTGCCCTGGGGAGTGGTGGCACCCATTATCAGGCGGTCCCAGGAGTATAAGAAAGCAGGCTGAGCAAGCCGCTGGGAGCCACTGAATAAGCAACACTCTTCCTCCATGGCTTCCTCTGATGACGGACTATAACCTGTAAGCTAAAGCTGAATAAATCCTTCCTACTAAGGTGTGTATGTGTGTGTGTGTGTGTGTGTCAATGAGCAACACCCTACGGTCCCATCTATACTCATTTTTCTCTGTGTGTGCATGGTGATGTGTGTATATGTGTGGGTGGGTAGGTAAGGGACACTTGTGCTCATGTGGAGGTAATAAGTCAACCTCTGGAGCTGTTCACTTTGTCTGTTGAGACAGGATATATCAGCAACCCGGGGCTCACTAATTAACCTGACTGGCTGATAAGGCTCAGATTCCCTATCTCCTCAGTGCTGGATGTATCTGCCACCAAACCTGTTTTTGTTTTGTTTTGCATGTGGGTTTTGAAAGTCAAACTCAGGATCTCACATTTGCAATAAAAGGGCTTTGCTTTCTCCCCAGCCACCTCTCCAGCCCCCAGTGTTCACCGTTCTCTCTTTAATGGAATGATTGAGCCTAAAATATCTGGAGAATTCCAGATGCTCACCAAGAAACATCATTTATAAAGCCATGTATTTAAGTGAAGCATTTTAAAACTCAATAAATAAATTCCAAAATGCAAAGGCCAAATTAATCCAGGCAGCAAAGAGGCCCTTGGCAAGTAGGGCACTTGGCAAGTAGCCAGCCTCTGACTAGACTGCAGAGAGACCTTGTTACCAGCCCAGCTTCATGCTCCTGAAGCAGAAGGGTCCCTCCCTTCCTGAGCCCATGTTCACACAAGGCCTGTGTTAGTAAGCTCATGAATGGCAGGAAGTTACAAAGCTATAGGCCTGGAGAAGCTTGGGGCTTACGACGCAAATGCATCACAGATTGGCCTGCCATCCTCGGCTCTGGTTTTCGTGGGATTCTGACCATGCTTGGTATTCATGATTGGAGGGTTTACAGCTGGAAGAGGTGGCACCAGATGGTCCTGTCTTGACATAATCTGCCAGCCAGCAGGATGCTTATATGGGTCCAGAAGCCATCAAGCAGCGAGTGTCTGAGGTGAGTAAGAGTGCATGTGGTAGGGGCCATGGGGAGATTAAGAAAAATCTGTCTTCTATTATGGATCCATGAATATACATGTTTTCTAGAAACTAAAATACGTTAACATTTGTTAGAAACTTAAAACCACAATTGTGAAACTCTAAACGTTTCAGAACCATTGTATGTGCCTTTAATGAACCTGTATTTTTTAAATTGAACAATTCAAGACACATGTCTTACAAGGACAGTTTAAAATTTTATGAATCCTATTTTATAAAACAATATTTCATATGGACTTATCTGAAAGAGACAAGTAAGGAAACTTTAGTCTTGACAGGTTCCAGCAGGGTCAGGCTGTTCTCACCCAAGAACACAAAAGAACCCTGTGCAGTTACCCTATTCCTGCCACACTGGCCGGATAGGACAGGAGGGACGACAGCCTACCTCAGAATGAAAGCCTGTCCTGCAAAGGACAGATGATTACTGTGCCCTCTATTTTACCATAATTAACAAATAAAGGAACACAATGCATATTAATACATGTAGAGAACTTCTATACATTTAGAAAAAAGATCAACACCATAAATAGAAAACTGACCTAGAATGTCAGGCAGCAACATTCCAAGAAGATACACAAAGTTTCAAGGAAAGGGAGTTAAGTGACTAAGCTCATGGTTCTCAACCTATAGGCCATGACCCCCAAGAGACTATCAGACAGCACAGGCACTAGCAATGCAGTTCAGAACAGCAGCAAAGTTACATTGTGAAGCGCAGCGCTGGGAAGACTGAGAACCACTGCGATGAGAGAAACATCATACTCTCGCTTGCTCGAGAGAAGAAAAAGGGCATCAGCCGCACCCACAGCGGCTCACGACCATAACCTTAGCACTTGGGCGGCTGAGGCAGGAGGGTTGCCTCGAATTAGAAGCCAGCCTGAGCTACAGAAGAAAAGAAGGGAGGGATCAGCAGTTCAGGGCCAAACTGCTACATGAAAGAAGGGGTGGGGATGGGGAAAGAATGAAAGGGGTATTTAGTGCTGGTAAGAACAGAGCCATACAGAATACTCCCAGGAAGAGGTGGCAATCAGCACGAATGCTCTGAAATATGCATACACTCTTTGAGCTAATAATTCTTCTTAGGGAGATTTATTCTAAAAAGGAAATCCAGTAAATCAGCAAACGTAGTGGCCAATCTCACATCGATGACACTGGCAATTTGCTGAAGAACTTAAAGTGTGTGGAAGATGATTTAAATAAGTCACAGAGTGTCACTCCCCAGGCTGAATCATCTTGTGGCCCCTGAAAGTAAGTGTGCTCACCAACATCAACAACCACAATGCTCTGAGGAGCAACAGCTTGCGAAACACCAAACACAGTACAACGTGTAGCTCTGCATGTGTGTGCGGACAGTCCGGACACAGCAGGAAGGCTGGCCCAATGAGCACTGACATTAAAGATAGTTTTTGCTTGCTTATTTAATCTATCAGTATCTTTGGCATACTTCTGAAGAAGAAAGGAGCTCTACTGAGAATGAATTTCTGACCACAACAGGAACAATGAATAAAAGTGAATTTTAGCTTGGGATCTGCATACGGTTCCTGTCACCAGATCCGCAAACACTGACCTGGGAAAATTTCCCACTAGCAGTTGACATGTATGTGTCATGTATGTGACCTATGTACGTGAGTGTGCGCATGAGATGGTAAGGCTTATGGATCAATTTTGATTTTAAAACACTCCTATTGTAACTCTATGATCAGAATAACGTGACTGGTTGGCCCACCATCCAGTGGTGACAGCCCGATACGGGGCTGGTGTCAAGCAGAGCGCTGAATGAGCAATGTTTCTATCACCAGTGTGTTAAAACAGAGATTTGCAACACAGCATGGGAGGGAGATGTGGGGAGTGTGAATTGAGAGGTAAGATCTTCAAAGAGAAAGCCATAAGGAAGCTGAACATCACAGTAACAGTACACAAATTGGCAGTTGGCACATGCAGGTTGACCCAGGTTTAACTAAAAGCACATAGTAACCCGTGACAGTACAGCATGGTGATGGTAATAGCCACAATGCAGAGAGTGATGGTATTGCTGGTGGCAGTGGTCTTGGTGACAGTGACGGTCACATTGATACAGTGGTAATCCTGATAGTGGTGCTGACAGTGTGTGTGGTGCTGGCTAAGGTAGGTGAGTGTGAGGCCAACAGTGTTCACAATAGTCAGGGTGGCAATGACATGATGGTGACGGATGGTGGCAGTGACAGTGACAGTCAAAGCAATAGCCACGAGGGTGAAAGCAACCTTGATGGCAATGATTTGGTGACAGTGATGGTGAAGGTATAATAGGGGTGACAGTATAACAATGAAGATGGTGACAATGAAGGTGACAGTGATGGTGACAGAAATAACAATGGTGATGCAGAGTGTGACGTGAGAGCATGGTGTCTGTGAACATGGTAGAGAGGGCTGGCGGCAGCTGGCAGGGTTGATTAAAGTGCCTGAAGCTTTACCATGTTTATTAACTCAGTGAATTCTACTACCACTACTACCACTACCACTACAAAGTGACTATTACTTTCCTTCTCACAAGCAAGTCAATCAGGGAACAGAGCTGAGGAGAGCAGTTCTCAGGAGGTGGGAAAGGCAGGCCTACCATAGGTGATAGTATGTGACTGACAGACAGCACTCAGGAAATGGCAAGGTTTTCAATTCTGAAAGCCTCATTGAATCCCACAATGGTGCAGGCATGGTGCCAGGAACTGAAGATTCAGACACAAAAGCATCTTGGGCCCCCCAAGGGGAGCCATTCTCATAGGAAGGACACAGTACTGAGACAGTAATGACCTGGGTGTGATCCATTAGCAGACAAGGGAAGGAGCAAGTGCCTCTGATGGTCTTAGAAGTGGGAAGCTGGCTAAGCAGAGACCTCCACAGATGAAGGCTTTGTCAGGCCCACTGAAGCTCTGTGACGCTCTGGAGATGAAAGGATGCTCAGGCACTGAGCAAGGCATGGAGACAAATGAAGAGACAGAGTGTGGGGCTTTTCTAGTACTGTTATGAGTTGCTGCTGGGGGGGCCAACAGAGGTGGGGGCCGGGGGTCAGGGTGTCAGGAACAGATCATAGAGAAAAATAAACAATTCTGGAAACAGAGACTAGAACTGGGGGACTATGGTGGTGACTCAGCACCAAGCCCCCAGTGCCTCCGTATGAAGTCGTTGGTCACTCTGACATTAGGGAAGTCAACATCTTTTGCCAAAAATGAACCAAGAAAAACATGAACATGTGTCTTCAGGAGAGTTACAAGGGTAGAGGCAGCCTGTGAGTGAACACTTACTGGCTTAAATCTTAAAAAATTAGGACTGCACATATATTTCAAAATTACATTTTCTATAATGAAGTCATTTAAATGATTATCAGAGTTTAATTGCACAATATCTTTACTTTAAAACAGATATCATAATGTAATCTGTATATTTTCATTAACTACATAGCAGGGTGATATCTGTTCAAATGCATCAAGTACAAAAATCAGAAACAGTATGAAGTAAATGGCATAGACTGTACCTTTAGGTGACAATGAGGTTTTAGACAGGTTCAAATGCTTCAGTCCCTTTGGGAGTTTGGCAAACTGAACACTTAAGGAGGACACGCCTGAGGGGGGAAAAACCAGATTATTAGAATTTTCAAGTGCTTAGACACATGACTGTTTTGCAATGTGTAAACATTAAGTATGATTTCAGGAAAGTGGTTGTACTTTTCTGTAGTCATTCTGTGTTATCCATTCTCTGCTATCCACCGGGCTGGAGAAGTAGAGGCTGTAACGCGTACGGTGTCTAAAACTTTATTCTTATATACTCCCTGTCATAACACTGTGCACGGCAAACCTGTGACTCGTGAACTGACTCAGTCAGTAAGTGCTTAATGTGCAGGCATAAGGACCACAGTTCAATATCCATAAAGAAAAGCCAGACACGGTGATGCACGCCCATGATCCTACCACTGAAGAGGCAGAGACAGGCAGATTCCTGAAGCTTCCTGACCATTCTCACCAAATAGGCAAGGTTTAGAGAACAGTAAGAGCTCCAAACTCAAAGAAACACACTGGACAGTTTTCTGAAAAATAACATTGGAGGCTGACCTCTGGCCTCTACAACACAGGCACACGCATGTGCACTGGGCACATGCACCCATATGTGCACCCACATGAAGATGCACACATACAAACAAAAAATAATGAACAAATAAGTATGTGGCCCTGACCTGTCACCACTGGGATATGTTCTCAGAGGTCAAATTAAGCAGCACTAAACAAGTTCTCCTAAACTAGGACAAAGTCTTAAATCCAGGCAGCTACAACGAACTTCTCTCTCTCTCTCTCTCTCTCTCTCTCTCTCTCTCTCTCTCTCTCTCTCTCATGTCTGTGTCTGTCTATCTGTCGGTCTCTCAACAGGTAAATAAACCACAACTTCTCTTGGGATGAATATGCAGAGCTTCCCCTCCTTTTTGAAACTTCTGTTTCAATGAGTTAATTTCTCTTTGGAATAAACAGGTGCTGTTTTACTATTGTCAAGAACAGGGTAATTTTAACTGCTCAAGTAACTGCTTCACTATTACCAGATGTGTTCCTGTGCTTAATTAGCTCATGGTTAACAACCTCCAACAGAGCATCCGAGCGAGAAGCTTTAAACTCCATCAAGTTGGGCTCTGTAGCTGGGGATAAGTCACAAAGAAATTCTCATATTTAATACCCTTTAACATTCATGGCAAGTGTGGAAGACTGGAAATACCAGCTCACACGTTCAGGAACTGCAAGGGAGCTGAGTGTTCTTCTAAATGCAAATACGGAACAGATAAGCGAGTGCCCTTTCTAATGCCCTTCAAGCAGCCTTGGACTGCAGGTAAACTATGCTCCCCACAAGAATTATAGACTAAGAAAAAAACCCAGTACCAGACATGAGAAACCTCTACTCACGTTGTCAGTCAGGTTTGTCCAAGTGCTACACTATTGGTTGCTCTTGGCTACCTGCCACTCAGAACCTGAAGATGAGTACCTTCTGAAAAAGACACTTCAGGCACAGAACTAGAAGATTCAAGCTAGAACTAACCTAAAAACCTCTAACTTGCCAAGGGAGGAAAGCAATCAATGGTTTTTCTTATCCAACTGTAATATCAATAAACTATAACAATCCCCAGCATGGCAAGATGTCCCTCCAGGCGCAATGGTGGCACTCACCTTGGTAGTCCCCAACAACTATCTAATTGGACTTATGGCCCAATCAATAGGAGGGAAATTATGTCTGGTACTAGAAACCTAGCCAACTACCTGAGGCTAGTGAGGTCATGAATTTTAAAGGAAAACCTACTACTGTCACTTTAATAGACAACCATAATCCCTAGCTGTGTTCCAAATCTTGTCATTATACCAACAGATAGGAGTAGCTCTCGCCTCTCCTCAAGGCTTCTATTGATGGCAAATGTACATCATTACAGAAAACCACAATGGGTCATAATGCAACACAACTCCACCTAACGCTCAAGGACCATTATAGAAGAGGAAGCAAAGAAGACTGAAAGAACCAGAGGACCAGAATGTGTGCTACAAGACTGCATCTCTAGAAATGACTCACCCATAACTCCTTAATCTGGCTGCCTAAACAAGCCTGAACAACGATAATATACACTGACATCCTAATGTGAAGGGGGAAATCTCTTGGGACCCTACCACAGACGAAACACTACAGATGGTAATGAGTGTGGAAAGAGGGAGGATTAGCCTCTTCAAAGGATGAGTCCTTAACTGGTTACCCAGGACAGAGTGGTCAACCCTGGCACAACATAAACACAAGCTACGCTAAACGGACTCAGCAGGCTTATATATTTTTAATAGATATTTTTATAAATTTATACATTTATGCATTTTATGTATGTATATATGTAACAGTAGTAAAAATGAACACTTAGTTGAGGAGGGACACAGGAGAAATTGGTACAAAGGGACATGTAATGGGATGGGGGAGGGCAGGGAACAGGGGACAATATCATTTTTTTTAATTTTTAAAAATTAAATTAAAAAACTGCCTAAGACTTTGAATGTTTTAAATGTTCAAAAGTCAAAGTGGCTTATCTGAATAAAAATATCAGATGCTAGGAAACATACCTAAACAAATGTGCTTGAAAGACCAAATAGAAAAACATGAAAAAAAAAAAAAAACATCAAAATCACAAACTCAAACAAATCTTGTGTAGTTGTAATAAAATAAGTTAGATTTCCCAAGTATGGCCAGAAAAAAATGTAACACTTCACTAATGAAGAGACTATAATTACTGTAGTCTGTATGTCGTGATCAGCATTCTAAATATATATTGAATGAGTCTGACAGCATTCCTACACACAAGCACATATACACAGAAATTCTTTGTTCAAAGTGCACTTTGAACATATATACACCATTAGTGGCCATATGTTAAAACATAAAGTATGTCTCAATAGTAAGATATTCCTTAAAAAATAAGAGACTAGACAAGAATATTCTCTGTGATACTATATGTCTTCTAAATTAAACTAATACTGGACACCTGATCAGCGCCGGGACAAAGATCCCTCGCCGAGATTGCAAGACCCAGCGGAGGGCCAAAGACATGCCCCACAGCTCACCAGACCACAGAGACTGACCGCCAGCAGCTTCCGGCGACGGCCGGAGACCTCAGCTTGGGCCACAGGGCCCCACAGCTG